>VCAZ01000020.1:3453867-4050643 GCA_005784505.1 Bagarius yarrelli
CGCTGCGGCTAATAGAAAACACACACATACACACCATCCCCTCTTTCTCTCTGTGGTTCTCCGACAGAGAAAGAAAGAAAGCGTTGTTTTGCCGACCTTCAAATATGATGCGGAAGCAACCATTTTATCTTCATTCATTGCGTTCATTGATTATCGTGCCGTTTTAACTTCCCTTTCGCGTCAGTACGCCTACATTGGGTTATTTTGCCGTGTATTGTGTAAATGCAGATACCACATACAAGTCCGTTTTTAAAGATAATGTAAGCAGGTCATTAAAAAAAAAAATCGGCTATAGTCACAAAATTGGAATTGAGCATCCAGACCGTAAATGCAGCCTAAGACAATCTGGGGGTTATTAACACACACATGTTTGTATTCTATTCAGGCTCAGTCACAGGTGTATGGTGGAGTGACGTATTTTGATACGGTACAGCAGCAGGCTCAACCCAAACCTTCTCCACCGCGCCGCACATCACAGCCAGTCACGGTCAAACCTCCCCCACCAGAGGTGAGTCTGACTGATGCTTAGTCTTGTTTTAATTTACTGTTTGACACTTTTACAGCTTGGATTAGAACAATAGACTAATATTATGTATTATGTACTGATATTTAGCCGATATGAGCAGAAAACAAAAAATGTATCCTTTATATATAAAAAAACTGAAAGTGTTGCCAAAAGTTAAACTATTACTTTTATTTAATATTAACTAATATAATGTTATACTATCATTTCTTGGGTAGTATTCATACGAGTCACATCTATTTTAATTGAAGTTTGTCATCCCCTCTGGCACTATTAAAGCTGTCCTGAATTTTAAACTATGAAATCATTGTGTTTTCTTACACAAGCTTTTTGCGTCATCTGTGTTCTCAAACTATCCAGGCTTACAAAGTCACGGGGCGATCAAATACTTTTTTTCCCCTCGCTGTATGTCTATAATATAAATGATCTGTCTATAATTTTAATAGTATGTTTATTCAGTAAGAGACAGAATAACAATAAAAAAAAAAGTTGATTTGCATTTTAATGAGTGAAATAAGTATTTGATCCCCTATCAATCAGCAAGAGTTCTGGCTCTTATACAGGGATCAAGCTGTGATTAGAAGCACTTAAACCTTAATGACTTGTATAGGATCTGCAAAGAGAAGTGGAACAAAATTCTTTCTGAGATGCGTACAAACCTGCTGGCAACCAAGAAACGTCCGACCTCTGAGATTGCCATTGAGGGGTTTTGCCACCAATTACTAATAAATACTTTTCACTCATTTAAAATAGCAAATCAGTGTATATAAAGAAATGTTTTTGTTCTTATTCTGTGAGACAACCGTAGTGGGCAACCGTACAAAATCAGCGGGGGATCAAATAATTTTTATTCCCTGTACCTCGAAAATAATGGGCTCCCTTTTTGTACCTGTTTATTTTTTAAGAATTTTTGTCGTTTCTTTTCTTTTGGCTTGCTCATAAAAAAATAAAAAATAAATAAAAAATAACATCGAAAAAAAATTACTACTAAGAAGTTGAATTGTGTTGCAGGACCAGAACAGGAAGCCCAGTGAGGAGGTGCGCTCCTAGCTGCTGCTGCAAGAAGTGACTAGGACCAGCACCACTTGTGGATAACTGATTTTTGATTTGTTACATCACCATCGTTTTTCATGTAACTTTTAATTTTTATTCATTTCAAGCATCTACATTTACCCTCATGCAAGCCTCTCCTTGTGAGTCATGTCGCCATCATATTTTTTTCTATCACCTGATCTATTTGCTGTGTGCTGCTTCACTCGTTTAAGTCATATATTAGTCCCTGAAGGAAATGTACTGTAAAATATAAACCCATTTAAGACGGCAAAAAAAGGGGATTCGCTGCTATTAATCACCACCACCATCATCATCATGATCATTAGTAAATGTCATGTACTCATAACCTGGCCGACGTAAAGCGTGCGTTTCATGTAGTGCAGCATGTCGAATGTTTTGAAGAAGACGTGTCTTAGGACAATTCCATTGCGTCTGACAGAAATGCAATATGTATTTTTTGCAAATTGGACTTGCATGTCAAATATCTTGTAGAATTTTAACCCATTTTGTGTTTTGAAAATGGAACATGAGAGCGGGCTGGCATCATATCGTAACATTTTAGGATGCTCATTTAACATTTAAGTATATGCATGTAATTAACATTCGCGTTCAGCATTAGACATCTTTTTGTTTTTTTGTTTTTTTTGGCCCGGCAGTCTATGCATCTTCCGTATTCCTTTACCCCTCTAAGATCTGTGTAAATATTTATTAGGAATTAAATAAGGCAATATGTTTTAGCTCTAGCGCAGTATCCAGACCAGTCAGTAGGGGCAGTAGGTGTTGAGCTGTGGTATGGTATGATCCATGCTACCGGATATACTAACTGACCAAAAATGCCTCATTGTTATTGCTAACGTACAGAATTAAAAGTTGAACGATTCTGTGCTCAACCCCTGGCGTGTGTGCATATGATTTATGCAGAGATTTACGACAGTGCACCTTCATAAGGGCTGACAGAAAGGTAGTAAGTTATAAGTATGACTGTTCTAATGGCAGGTTTAATCAGTTAATGACGACCGTTAATGTGTTTTTAATTCAATAGTGGTCTGCAGACCTGTTATAATGCAATTTAAAAACACCTCTAACCCAACAGTGCTATTTTTTTTTTTTTATTATTATTCTTAAGCAGTATAGATTCTTGTAAAGGTGCTAGTCTCTTATGTGTAGTGAAGCGTGAACTCTTCACTCTTCCCCACATCAATGGCACATGCCTGATCTCTGTATCTTTGTTCTGTGGTGAAAATTATACTGTAATAACCGTTTCAAGTTAAGGTTTTTTTTTTTATTTGTTAGTGTGTTCTGCTTGATGGTCAGTTAAGCTGTTCAACACTCCACCTTGTGCTGTGATGTTCTGGGGAGAAAAAAAAAATCCAAAGCTCAGAACTTTTCTTCACTTTGCCTGAAACTGACATACTTGACAGTGCCACTGCTTGGTGGTAGCTTTCTAGTGTATGCGTGAATAGAATAAATGTTATTGAAGCCTGCGAGTTAAAAAGCAGTAATATCTTAAACTCTAGTCTGATCACTAGTTAAATACTGTCACCTTGAACAAAGTCAGCAGGGATTTCTAGATTATCTTTTTTTTTTTTTTTTTTAACTTCTAATTAGATTAACTTGCAATTATCAATTGTATCAAAAGCTTATTTTATTTTATAGGTGTGGTAATTACAAGAGGTTTTTTAGGAGCACTGTACAGGCATGCATAAACACATGGCTACATTTCTTTGTGAGCTCCTGGAGGTCATCCCTCCCGACGGTCTGATGGATCTCTCCTTTAAAACGGTTCCCTTTATCATTTGCTCCTGATGGCCTGCCAGTATAATAAAAATTCTCTACTTACATTATCAGTGTTGTTTAGATGTGATTTCTATGATGATTTCGTGATGTGTCTTTCTATGCCTTAAATAATTGCATCGGTTTGACATATCTGCTCCAACTAGACCTACCAACACTGTGATGGGCTGTGATGTTTAAATGTTTTAAAGTGTTTGAATTTTATGTTTGTGGAGCATTTCTTTTGTCAGAAGAACTATCAAATAAAACTCATGTGTAATCATGTGTCTTTTTTTTAAATAAATTTTTGTGGAGAGGGGTCAGTTCAGGAGATATTTGGACAGCGGATTTAGCTTGACTTTAAACTTCGTTGTTGGCGTGAGAATGTTTTCTATCATGGGCAAGCTACCAATTAAGTCCAGCTTGAAGCTGAGTCCAAAATGCTGTTCTGGCTTGGTGAAGCTGGTTATTGGTTATTGAAGCTGAAGTTGGTGGGCCATCCTGATCAAGTGAGTTATAACAGTGGTGCGATGGAGGTGGTTAAAAGCTGATGATCTTGCCTAGTTAATATGTAGATGCGGTTGGGTTTGAGCAATTAGACCTTACAAGGAAAAAATGTTCTTGTAATGTTCTGGGGCTTTTCCTGCACCACCCTATGCACAGACATGTATAACAGTCTACAGATGTCTTTATTATATAACAATAACAATAAAAGTATACATTGCAGAATATCTTTTACATAATGCCCTTGTTAGCAAGTTAAAGTCAGAGCCTGGGGTTGGCCATGACTTGGAAACCCTGAAACATGAAAAAATTAAGAGCCATTTGGGCAACATAAACAACAGATATAAACTAGCAGTTAGTAGTGATTAACCAAGGAGATTATTTTATTTTACGTTTATTCAATATTCAATAATTTATCGCCTTTTATTTTGATAGATAGCGGGTGTTATTCTGTAGCTGTCCACTTGGTGGTGCTGCTGTTTTCTGTATGAACAGCGACTATAGTAGTTCAGGCTTTTGCTGAATACTTTAGTCAACGTTATGAAGCAGCATTTTTCAAAATAATAAGGAAGGAAATTATGTCATTGAGTTATTGTCTTAACAAGAGCAGTCACAATAAAAATGTTTTTTAACTTGCATATATATATATATATATATATATATATATATATATAATAATTTTTTTTTTTTTTAAAAATTTTTATGAAATTAGTTATCTAATCACAAACTCAAACTATTTTTAAATGGTTCAAATGAAGTTCATTCCACTATCCTTCATATTGAATCTAGTTTAAAACTCCTGAATTGTCTTACAGAAAAAAGGCATTCCTAAATATACGAGCAACATTTTACATCAACAGCATTTTGGCAGACGTCCTTATCCAGAGCGACTTACATTTATCTATCTATACAACGGAGCACAAAGGCCCAACATTGGTAACTTAGTGGTGCTGAGAATCGAACCCTGATCTTCCAATCAGCAGTCCACCACTTTACCCACTGTGCTATCACATCCCCCAACATGATTGACAGGTGTGCCTGAAAGACTGCTTGATCTGCTTGGTGGTCTAATTTTCCAGAATTGAAGCCCCTCTGAAAGTTTTAACATTGTCGTTTATTCTGTGTCACGTCCCATGAGCTACGCAGTTAAGCACAGCTATTAAAATATTTCTACAGTAAGGATATTCAAAATAGTCTCATCATCGCGCCGAATCACAACGTCAGACCTCTTGCTGAGTAACATATCCTCCGCTTTTTTGGTTTTTTGACAGAATGGGCCCCTGGGGTCTAGCATTTCGTCGTCAGGAACACAAATGCCTTTTTGAAAGAAAAGCAGAATACCATAATGAATATTCATCCGACTCACAGTGAGACCTACTGGGAAGTCACATTGGCGGGCACAATGGTCAAGCGGTGTGAAAATGATTCCCTTGACCAATCGGGCAGAAAAAAGCTGGGCACATTTGTGAATATTCATGAATGTAGCAGCTGGAGGTGACGCCGAGGCTGCCGTGGCGTTCTGGTGTTCTGAGCTACGTCGCGACGTGTGTGTACATCATAGGCTGTTCTCACTTTAGGTGCAAATGCACTTGTGAAGCATTTTGACTGACAGGACTGGAGCGACGCTTACTGAGGGAGTTTGAAATGTGATCCAAGTTTGTTATGCAATCTAAAAAAAAAAATACCAAAACCCTCACATTACAATTAATTCTTTAATTTCCTGTCTGTCTAAAGGAGATTTCACACTTACAGTGCAGCCAGGACTGTGTTCCTGTCTCACCAGCTCTTGGACTGGCACTTTTTCATGCCATTTTTTTCTTGGCAGACTATTCTCACTTCTGTCATTTCTTTTTTCCGCAGTGTCTTTCTGTTTCTACAGAGACCTTTATTTATTGTCATTTACCTTGTTTTGTCTCTCCCTGTTCCAGCACTTTCAATCTACTAAGTTTTTTTCTTAATTATTAATACTGTACATATTGAGGTGTGTCTTAAAAAGAGGCGTAGCTAAAGTTCTTAGCGCCCGGGGATAAAGTCAGTTTTCCCGGCTCCTCCTGGCCTCCTCGTGACAAAGTGTGAGCCATAAGGGGGTCTTTCATGCTTTCCTGGAATGTTTTTTGAGTTTTAAAACATAAAAACCTGCATTTTTAGGGTATAGAGAGGATAAAAAAAAATAAAATAGTTAAGGAAACAAAGATATAATTACGGAAAACGTTTCATTCTGAAATTCATATGTTATTATGTAACATCAATTTGGCGCCCCCAGATGCTGCACCCGGGGACAGATGTCTCCCACCAACATCCCACCACCCCCCCCCCCCGCCTCTAAAGTTTTTTTTTAAATTTAGTTGTACTTGCCTACTGTACTGTACTGTAGTTAGCTAAGACGCAGTTAAGGTAGATCTCTCTTAAGTCTTTTCTTTGTTCTGACACCAAGATGATGGAATGAACGTATTAATGTCTAAACAGCCGAGTCACTGTCTGTCTTCATGAGACGATCGAAAACCTGCCTCTTTGTCAAATACCTGAGACTAAAAACTTTTTTTAAAACGTTGCTCATTTTCAACCATTTTTGCAATGTTACACTTTGTTTTGTGTTCTAATGTACCAGTATTGATCTGTTCAGCAATGAGACCCAAAGCACTTTTGTACGCCTTGTACGATAAGGACGCCTGATAAACAATGTAAATGTAAATTTGAATACTTTGATGCACTCATGCCTCAGGCAAAGCTTATCAGTACTTATAATGACGCCATGTCTCTATGCTGTACTAGAAATCAGTTATTCGCCAGACACAAGCCATGACTTGTTAAATAGCCAAACATTCCATACTAACCATAAAATAAAAAAACTTTAAATCTAGTTGCTCTATTTCAGACAAACTCTACCAAACTATAGCTTGCCATTCAAATCTCCTTTTCTTACAATTTCACTTCCCGACTTAGACTTAACCTCATCTATAATGAATTTTTGCTTAAGTGTTGCTGTGGATAGATGAAGATTTGGATCATGGTTGGTTCAAAGCCCTAAATACTGAATAGGTATTGTCCTGGTACAGACTCTCATTAAAAAGCTGAATAAGTCCAATTAGGAAGCTTTCTTTCAATGTCTCTATCAACGCTGCATTTTTAATGAGTAACGGTGCGGGTTTGTGCATATTTAACCGGCTTTGTTATTGTTACCCTGTGGGGAGGCACAGTGGCAAAGTGGTGCTGACCCCTCCAGTGCTGATCAAACAAAGCAGGCTGCCACCAAGAATGATATCACTGTGTTGCCCAATCCCATCCCCCAGACTCTTAGCATGTGTTTGTTTCTGTGTGTGTGTGTGTGTGTGTGTGTGTGTGTGTGTGTGTGTGCCTGCATGAATTTGACAGTCATTAGACTTGCCGGTGATTCATGGTTGTTGTTTTTTTGAAATCCACCACCGATAGAGACAAACGATCAGGAAAAAACCATGTGTGCGGCACAAACGCAGATGCTCTCGTTCGGTGACATCCAAAACAGGTGCCAAAAGCATGTAAAAACAGTGGGGCTTTCAAGCAAATATTTCCGTTTAATAAAGTTACATTCTGCCTGCTTCGTGTTACAAGTTTTGGTTGAACTGTTCAATTTACGCTACATAAATTAATTGTGCACTTGATACATAATAAAAAAAACATTTCATACAGTCATCATTCAGTGTAACTGTCAAATATTAATGCGAGTTAAAAACTGAGACCAATGATTTGGAAAGTTGGATGAGGAATTTAGTTTCTAACTCTTTTGTACACACAGTGACAAAACAACTGGTTCTAAAATGTCAGTATTTCCTCTGCTATTTACTACATACATACTACAAGTCATTATTCGTTATTTTATCATTAGAAAAAGACTTTGAAATGAGGTATCCACAGAAAATAATGAAAAAGCCAAAACCCTTTGAAGTAATATATCTAATGTGAAACCTATTTTAAATATATGATTCCTGTTACATCTGCTATAAATAACTAATTTAGATTTCACAATAAGAAAATAATACCAACAGTGAAACATGGCGGCGGTAGTATGTCGATGTGGGGACATTATGCTTGAATAACATGCACTAAATCATCAGTTTGTCCTCTAAAACTGGCAGGGCAGTTCTCAAGGGGAGTTCTCGAGTGCTTACGCAGCAACACAGCAATCAAAAGAAAAAAATTTATGCAGATTTTAAGATCGAAGGTTAGTAAATGTCTCATTAAAACGTTAAGTCTTTTTGTTGGCAGGGTTGTGTTGTTCGTTTGTAGATTTTATGAGACGTAGCAGTGTTGTGGAGATAGGTTTGTTCAGTTAGTGAGCAGTTAGAAGGTTAGCTAGTCAACATTTCAGCTACCGCCGGTCTGAATAGTTTAAAAGAGACCCAACTGAAGCTTTAAGAGTTGCCTAGTCAAAGCCTGGACTTGAACCTCATTGAGATGCTGTGGCAGGACCTTTAACAGGCAGTTCATGCTTGAAAGCCCACCAATGTGCTCGAATGAAAGCAATCCTGCATTAAAGAGCCGACTCAAATTCCTCTGCGGCGGTGTGAAAGACTTATTGGAAGAGTTTGGCTGCAAACATTGCTGTTAAAAGTGGTTTGACCCGGCATAAGGTTTCTGAAGGCAGTTACTTTTACTTTAATTTAAAATATAATACAAATGATTATTGAATGTTGATGATAGCCTTTGGCACATATGTCATAATGGTCATTGTGTAATATGTTATTATAGAAATAAATACGAAAATATGAATTCATATCAATCCTAAAGCCAGAACTAGAGTGCAGCATTTAACAGCACTGTTATATAATAGATTTCTTATGCATGTCTGTTATCTTCAGATGCTCCTACATTTGCTTTGTATAAAAAAAAAAGTATATAAGAAAATATGTTTCCCACTCGATTATGTTTTTCTTTCATTCACTTTTCTTCTCATTTGTCTATGATTATCGTCTGAGCACCGCAGACGACTTGTTTTGTCTGATTTGTCTGTCTGCGAACGAACAGATCACATATGGTTTAAGTCTTTTCCTAATACAGTCTATATTGAGACATCCATCAGCCTACCAATTAGGGATGACACTTCTCAAATGATGCTGAGCTGAATTATGTGCTACGCTATGCCCCAGGATGACATGAAACATAATCTAGTTTAATCACTTTTTTTTTTTTTGTGAAAATATTGTCTATAGCTAGAACACATGTTGGTGGAAAGTAATTCTGAGCTACGGGGAGCAATGTTTCTGTTTTGAAGGCTTTCTCTGAGCTGTGAGTCTAATGTGTTGGTGCATGTGGGTGGAGATGGAGATGGGGGTGAGAGTGCTATACATCACAGCGCTGAAAGCTGAGTCTGTTTAAAGTGTTAAAGGTAATCTCCTTATGAGCAGAACAGCCCTCTGTGTGTGTGTGTGTGTGTGTGTGCGCACTCACACTCACACAAACAGATAAATGAAAATGCTGGAAGCATCTCCAAGGCCCAAGTGATTTTTCACTCTCTGGCTGTGTAAAAAAATGGCTCCTGGAATGATCTCGCTGGTGATGTGTGGTTGTATATGGTTTAGACTGTTGCATGGACAGGACAGGACACAACATTTTAGAAAAACCTTGCTTAGGCTACATCTGCTTTATTTAGCTGTTGTTTAATCATTGCGTTATTTGCAATGGCTATTAACTGGTGTTCTTCTTAGATTTTTAATACTGAACATTCTCTAGAAATCACAAAGAATTATTCAAAAAAAAAGTCCAATAATCTTGATTTGGCTGTCAATAAAAAAAAAATCATGCAGATTATGAAATTTACATTTACACTTTATGACCTTCGGCAAACACCCTTACTTTCAGCTCTTTTTTACAACTGAGCAATTATGGGTTAAGGGCCTTGCTTAGGGGGCCAGCAGTGGCAACTTGGTGGTGCTGGGAATCGAACCCTGATCTTTATATAAGCAGTCCAACACCTTAATCACTGTGCTACCACTTTCCCCAAAATTTAAGATTAGCTAAATGTTTCATTAAAGACTAAGACTCGTGTTGCTGTAACTTACTTTCCAACTGCAAGTGCTTTAATTTTATCGAATGCCTCTGTAACTAAGCTCAATCAGGGCCACAGCACGGACTTCTTCTTCTTCTTCTTTGGCTGTTCCCTTTCAGCGAATCATTTGTCTCCACCTGACCCTATTCAATACATCCTCTTCACTCACATCCACTAACTTCATGTCCTCCTTTATCGCATCCATATACCTCCTCTTTGGTCTTCCTCTATGCCTTCTGCCTGGTAGCTTCATTTCTAACATACTCCTACCAATATATTTGCTATCCCATAGCACAGACTGATACTACCAAAAAAATTTTTTCGGAAAAACCTCCCCCGAAAGCCACTTTATGTAGATTTTCTAGGCGCACTGGTCATCAATATAACAAAAGCAGCTACTTTTAGCAATCCTGCAGATGGCTGACATACTGTATGTAGTGTATTCAGGTTACAGCTGCACGTGTTAACGTTAAATAACAAAAGATTTGAAAGAAAACATCAAAAAAGACGACACCACAACAAAAAGGCTGAATGACAAACAGATGAACAGAACAGTGGTGAGTAGATAAAGAACAGTTTTACTTTCATTATGTTTGCCCAGTATCTGTGTCAAAACTACAGGGTGTGGACACAATATACACTTTCAGTCTTTTAATCTTTCAGTCTTTTGGTCTTCTTTTGATGTTTTCATGCTATGACGAAAATTACCGATTCATTCATTCATCTTCTATACCTGCCTACATCTTGAATATTTGTGCAAATTACCCTTTTTCAGTGTCAAAATTTACATTCTGTTCTTTTTTTCGTTTATTGGTTTTTAATTTTTTCCTTCCTTTCCTCCCTCCCTCCTGCCGTCCTTCTTTCCCTCCTTTCTGTCTTTCTGTCTGTCTTTCGTTCTTCTTTCTTGGCTGAAAAATACTTATCTGCTTAAATATATTTCAACATATATTTACATTTAAATATTTTGAACAAATGTTATATTTTTTTTGCCAGTTTTTTATATATTTTGGAGAAAATTTAATTAAAACATGGACCATGAGCCAGAATTGAACCCGGGTCATAAAACACATGTTTTATTTTCCTTTAAGATCTTACAGGTCCCCCAGTTCAGCATTCACTGCAATCAGAGGAAACATTGGGAAATCTGTAATGGGCTGGTTCACCACATATCCACATATAAACATTGCCATGCTTTCTTGATGTACGAGGACCAATGGGATTCATTCTCTTTCATTACACATCGTGTTTCAGCTTCTGTAGTTGTTTTGTTCTTGCACATCAAACAAGTACATAAAAGCCTAAATTAAATCTGTTCAGAAAATTAGGTGATTTAGTCTGTAGGATTGAAAATGTATTTGCTTGTCCCTGAAATAGATTTTGACATATATTTGAAGTAAAAATAAATATATTTTGGATTTTAAAAATATATTTTATTAAACTTGACATATACATATATTTAACATAGAGTTTTGGCCACTTACCACACCAAACATACTATACATTACTGCTAGTACTGTTACTACTAATAAAGCAGACCTCTGGCAGCCCCCCAAAATGCATGTGCTTTTGGAATCGTCCTAACTTTCCTTCCGAAGAGGCATCGCTGTTTAAAATTTATTTTACATTTACAACATTTAGCAGACACTTTTATTCAGAGCACCTTACATTTATCTCTTTTATACAACTGAGCAATTAAAATTTAAGGGCCTTGCTCAGGGTCCTCGTGGTGGCATCTTGGTGGTGCTGTAAATCAAACCCCCGTTCTTCTAATTAGAAGTACAACACCATAACCACTGCGCTACCACTTCCCTATTTTGGCTAGAAAAATATATTTTTTTACTGTATGTTTTTTTCTTTTCTTTCTTTCTTTCTTTTTTTTATTTAAATTGTGTTTGCCTAATCCAGTTAGTTTTGTTGCTTCTTAGTTTTTATATATGATGTCATGTTTGAGTGTATCGTGTGCTTGACTGTGAGTGCCTTTGGTGACTGGCATGGCATTAAATACACAGCATTGTTACAGCAGGGGCTGTGTGTGTCTGTGTGTGTGTGCGTGATTGCAGTGAATCACTACAGATGCATACTCCATTATGTAATTCCAGTCCCATGGTAAGGTTGTGCGTCATTAATGTGTGGGGTGTGTGTGTGTGTGTGTGGGGGTCTCCACAACCACACACTTGTCATCAGGAGTCACATTCAGTACAGGCTGAGATAGGGTTACGCAATTATCAAGACAACAACTCAGTGATCTGCAAAGTGTCCCAGACTTGTTTTCTTTTAGATTAAGATGAAAACAACAAACAAATTTAAGAAGAAATGAATAACTCATGGGAAAATTCATTTTCAGATTAAAAGTACACTTTGCCAGTGCTTTTGCAAGGAAATCCGAACGCCACCATATGATTTCAATATCTTTATTAACAATGTGATAAATTAATCCCCTTGCTGTAAAAATGTTGAGTGGAACTTCCAGAATGAGATAAGCCTGAGTGCGGATTGTGTAATGGGTTTTTCAAATTAACTATAGAACAGCCCACCCCTTACATGCAGTATGACTATATGGTGTTAAAGAAAGATTGTTTAGATCACACAGGATGTGGTAGAGAGCTACTCTGAACGGAGGATTCAGAGAATTTCTTTCTGCAAAAGACCAAATGTTTGGCAAACTTTAAGCAAGACAAAAAAAAAAAAATAGAGAAGACAATATTATGCATTCTTAATTAAAGACTACTAAGTAACTGGCAGCATATTTAGTCACTTAGTAAATATTGGGACTCCTGACCATCACATTCATATGTGTTTTTTGGACATCCCATTTAATATTCAGTGTCACTTTAACATTAATGCTATAATAAACTACTGGATGTTTTACACTGGATATTGTGAAGTGGCTGAAGGGATTTTTTCCAGTTATCTACAATAGTATTAGTGAGATCAAAAACTAATTTTAGGTAAGAAGGACTGGGGTTTAGTCAGTGATTCAGATTATCCCAAAGGTGTTCAGAGGGGCTGTGGTCAGGGCTTTGTGCAGGACACATGAATTCTTTCACTCCAGTTATTTTGCATCATGTCTTCATGGCGTTCAGGGGTTTTGTGCACAGAGGCATTTTCATGCTGGAACAGAGTTTGGGACTTTTAGTTCAGGTAGGAAGGAATAATATAATGCCATAACATATAAAGACATTTTAAATATTTGTGCTCTTTCAAATTTGTGGCAACATTTTTTGTGGAAGAACTACTTATGTTGGTATGCTTTTATCCATATAGTATCTGTATATAGTGTCTGTACCACAGTAGAACTTTTAATTAGAACTCTCACAATACAATTATAATTTTTACAGTCCTGTCATTGTAGTTCGGGCTCCCAGGAATATAAACAATTGGCATTTGGCATGGCTTTTTCGAGACAATTCTCCGAATGAAATTAATACACTAATAATGTCACTGGTGGCCATCTTTAAGAAAGTATCCTAGAAAACAACATAAAACAAATAAGTAGAAAAAAGAAGTAGATGGGGTGAGATAGAAAATGCGCAGGGGGTGGGTGGGGACTATACCGCATGTGGATGTGTTTGTTAAAAATGAAACCAAAGCAGAGCCTTATTTTAGAACTGTAACCAGTGGCCATATGCAGATTAAAGGTGCTGTGCAAGACCTTTTTACACCACCATGTCAGCACTATTTCCCCAGAGACAGAGGGGAATTTTTAAAAAAGAAATAAGGCCCAAACACGTAACATAATATTGCACAAACTGCAATTTGCAAACAGCGTTTATTATATATTAATCTTACACAATTATTCACAACTGGTATATTGTGTGACACAGTGATGGGAATAACAGTGTTTTTCCAGTAACCTGTAATCAAATAAATTACTGTTTCCACCGTTACCGCTGCAGACAATAAAATGCACATTACTCTTTTAATATTTAACATTATAATTGATCTTACTGAAGCAGTTTTAATCCGAGGGTTCTCACAGCAATTGTTTTTTTGGGACACAACTGATGATTGGCTTAGGCAGAGTAAATTTCCAACGTCTGTCAACCAGAGGCTGAGAGTAGTGCACATGTTCACGCACTAGCATGCACAGTCACACACACCAATGATAAAGGCTCTGTCTGAAATCTGATATTTCTTAAGTGTTTACTACATTTAAGTAAGTACCTACTTCCGACTGTTAAAAAAAGTATGCACTATATAGTATTAATACGGGTGGTATGAATGAAATTCTGACGTACTACAGGAGTCAGGTGGTAAATCCAATGAGCTCAAAAAAAGTTACTACGGACTGGAAGTATAAACACTACTTTTCCCTCCTTGAGTTTAAGGCCATGGCCAAAAGTATGACCAGGAGAAAAGAGTTTCTCAACGTCGGTGCCAACAACTGTAATGTTAACAAACATTAAAATTGTGTAGATTAGTGTACACTATGTAAAAATGTATTAAGTGTCTATTTCATTCATTTAACCTGTAACTGTTGTTACTAATAAAACAGACCTCTAGGGGGACTCTTAATGGTGCCCACTTTTTGGACAATTCTAAGGACCATCAACGAGTGTGTGTCTTGAGAATTGTTCTAACACTGACCCCCATATTAGTGCCCCTAGTTATACATACAGTTATACACTTCCTGCTTTCTTGCAGAAGATGCTGACCTGCAGTTATCTGGCAAATCCCTGTGCATGTTTAAACTGAGCTGAGTTGATTCTGAGGTAGCTGTGAGGATGCTGTAGGAGAAATGTCATTCTGATGGAATGAACAGCAGCAACTGTTGACGCAGAATTAACTTAACAAGTTTTTGTGGTTGCATGTTGCCAAACCTTTAGAATCCTGGCAAAAGCTCTGGACTACATAGCAGCGTTCACTGGTTAAAAATGCACCAGTCGAAGTTTGTTTTTCTGTGTTATGTTTAGGGAAGTAAAAATGTAATCTCAATGTCCCTACATCAAAAAAGTACTATTCAACAATATATTGTTCATTTAGGAAAATTTAATAAATGCAAAAAAAGAATTCTTTACCACGTAAATTATAAAATTCAGCATTTAGCTAATTTTTATAAATACTTACTGAAACAGCGAACTAGAGCATCCCGATAGGTTTATTTTTTTAGTCAGAATGTTAAAAAAATGCAAGACATTTAACCGGGAAATTGTAAACTGAGTGACTTTCTAATTCCTGAAAGCATTGCCAGACTTTCGGCTAACGGCTTGTGGTTGTGTTGTCTGGGGCTAACAGTAATTTCCCTATACAAGCCCATCCAAAAAGTGTTTTTTTACTGAATACCTGATTAAAAACTTGTAAACTAGGCAGGCGCCATGGTGTAGTGGGTTAAGGCACCGGTACCCACATACATAGTTGCGCTCCAGTGACCCAGGTTCGCCCCTGGCTTGGGTCCCACCCTTTTCCCCTGTTTTATCTTTCAATTTGTCTTATTTGTCTTATGCCCAAAAATTTATATATAAAAAAAAACTTATAAAAACTGGGTTGTTTCAGTCTTTTTTAAAGTCCAGGCTTGATTCTGAAAAATGGTGCATTAAAAAAATTAAAAAGGAAAGTGTAAGGTGTAGCCTTATGAGGAAAGTAAAATGTAAAGAAACGGTGGAAACTGAGGGATGAAAGGTGGAGTTTAAGGTGTGATATTTTTCTCCTTGCTTAGTGAATAACTCAATTGAATTAATTATGTATTTAATGCTTTATTAACATGGTTATTTACTAACTGAAGAGACATTCCACACTTGACCCAGACAGTCATAAAAATAGAACTGTTACTGTTAGTGACCCAAATACTTACTTTGTGAGTTTCGAGGTATAACGAAACATGACCATCACACAACAACGCTGACTTTAATTATGGGTTTTACCCTGGAAATGTGAAACCTACCAGTTTCAGAGGAAGTCTTTAAAGATGGCAGAAGTTGCACTTGCTACCTAACACCACGCAACAGGATGGTTGACCACGCAACAGGCAATGGATCCAATGACGTAATTACATCATTAATAATCCATTTTTGGCATCCTCCAGCTGGGCCAGCTGCAAAAAAAATGACAGGTTTTACAGAAAGCTCTCCTCACTCAAGATCTTATTACACAAGCAGATCCGTGTGTTGAAGCAGCCAGTGGATTATATTCAGCATCACATAACATTGTCTCTCAATAATTAACAAACAGCTTTTCTAATTACATTAAAATGATGTCCTACGTCAGTAACAGAAATACAGTTGTGACATTTATCGTAATTAGTGAAAGTTGTAACTGTTGCATTGAGTAGCAATAAAAATATCACCAAAAGCCATTCCCCCCCCCCAAAACATTGTCAGTATTTGCTCCTTTATGAAAAATAATAGGGTGTAATATATTTAAATATAATTTTTCCACATAATCTGTATGGTATTCAATGCTTTAGTCAACAGGATCTGGATGAACAGATATAAATTTGTTTAATTACTAAAATAATATGATGTACAGTTCATAATTGGTAGTTTGTAGAAACTATAAGCATCAGAAGATTATGGCCTTGTCACTTTGCCAGAGTAGTGTGTTCTTAGATGTCTAATGTACCTGTCTGCTACTGCATGATACCAATTTAATAAAAACTGTAATCACAGGTTTGGCATCAGATTCTGCATCTTTTTAAATTTGGAACATTGCGAGATTTTTAAAAAATGAGACTTGTCTTGTTAGTATATATGCACAATTTATAGAGGTAATTAGAAAAAAATACATTATATGGTCAAAGGTTTGTGGACACGTATCATCACATTCGTCCAACAGTTCCTATAAAGTTAAAGGAACAAGTCTGGATAGAATGATATAGTGATATTACAGTTTCACTGCCGCGAAACGGACAGGTTTCCCTGTTCGAGCATAACAATGACCTTATGTACAGAGCAAAGCCTATGAAAGCTGATTGACCAGTTTGGAGTGAAAGAAGCCAAGTGACCTGTAACTGCCCTGTTCTATATTTTTGCCTTTATTGATAATACAAAGAGAGATGAAACAGGGGAAGAGAGAGGGAGAGATAGGACTGGAAAGAACCCAAGCCGGAATCGAACCTGGGTCGCTGGAGCTCAACCGTGCATGTGGGTGCCAAAAATAGCAACCGACCCTTCTGATCAATTATCTTAATGCACTGGAACACCAACTACATCCCAGACATCCTCACCTAACATCAGTACCTGATCTCACTAATGCTCATGTGAATAAACGGAACCCCCCACCCCCCCTGCACCCATGCTCCTATAGCTGGTGGACAGTCTTTCTAGACCAACCTTATTTATTTATTTATTCATTTAACCGATTACAGTCACATAAACCGCAATAAGAGTATTACAAAAAAATTAGCTGTAGCTTCACAGAGCCTTCAATTGGGGTGTTTTACCTGTTCCGCGCTCTCGCAGTCACATGGTTAATCACGTGTCTAGCGTTTGACGGTTGGGGGAGAGTAGGCAAACAGAAGCCTCAGTACAAAAGCCGTACCCGCAGAGGAAGAGGAGGAGGAGGAGGAGGAACGAAACGAAGCTGCTATCGCCAACACACTTACACACCCCCGTTGGGTGTGTATACCGCATGTAGGCGAGAAAGAAAGCGCCGTGTTTTAGTTTTACTAATAGATCGGCGAGCGCGGACTGTGCATGGGAGCTCGGTGGAATCCTAGTGCAGGGTTTGCGTTGCGTGATCAGGGCGGTAAACCCCAATTTACCCGCAGTCACAGCACCGATCGCACCGTTCTGCATCCTGACTGAGGGACCGTAAACGGAGCGGCGTGTTTTATATCACACACTTCATCCATCGTCTGCTATCAGGAACTTTTATTCTCGAGCATGGCATGTTTTGGGTTGATGTGCAGTGAGTGAAAATTGCCCGCCTCTTGTTCACGACCTGCACGACTGCAGAGGACAGGACAGGGAGGGAGCAACTGGCCCTGAGCACAATCCTGTGTGCTCTCGACTCGTGGATTTCTTTCACGCACACCACACCGTCTTCTATTCAAGCACTGATGGCTGCGTCTTTATGACCCGGTTGCGACAGGAATTGTGAGCCATATTTGCGCAGTTTTTTTTTTTGTTTAACACTATAACTGAGCTACAATGTAAACACGCGCGGTTTTATTGCTTGTATTCGTTATTAGTCAGGCTTAAAGCAGGGCTCTTATTCGTGCTACCTTTATCAAAATGCCGGCCGGAATGAAGCCTTTAGAGAAGTTCCTTAAGAAACAGACGAACGCTCTGACTCGGGCCGGTGGTTTCGGAGGAGAGAAGGCGGCGGCAGGTACGAGCGCGGCTCGGCGGCGTGCCAGTCTCTCGCGAGTCGTGCCCTTCTTCCGAGAGAGCTCGCCCGAGGGCGGCCCAGCGCGCGGCGACGTCTTCAGCCCCGAGACCGAGGAGGCACCGTGCTGGCCATCAGCCGCCGCTACTGACATCCGCAGCCCTTCTCTGTCCAGCGACGAGCAGAGCTCCGAGGCAAGTCTGGACACGGGCTGGACCCCGCTTCCCGCCGACACACCGGAGAACCTCGCGCTCGCGCTGCTGGACAGCGTGGCGGGAAAGCGTTACGGCAACTGCACAGGTACATCAAATTAATAATTAATAAAACCTCCACCATGGTATTCATTACCACTACTGCAAAAAGCCGCAACGTACTAAAATCCCTGAATTCTCTAAAATCACCCATCCTGACTTGTTTTATACAAAAGAATTTAGGAAAAGAAGAGAGCGTGCTTTTTGCACAGGTAATTAGAAGTTATATGTATATAAATAAATGCATGAATTGTTTTTTTTTTTAAAGTGCAAGACGTGCAAGAATTACATGAAAGTTTAGTCATTTCACCTGTATGCCAAAACAGACCAGAGCTAGAAACCCAAATCACATCTGACTTCATGTGATGTGAAATTCCAGACTAGATAGAATCTATAGATCTAGATAGAAAATTCCAAATCCGATCTTCACTGCAGTACTACATGACACAAGGTTATATAATAACAAGAGTTCATAAACCAGTCCTACTGCATGTGGAAAACTACTAGGGATGCGCTGATTCCTTTTTATTTTTTTCCAAAACAAAGCTTTATGTATTTACTGACACTGAATACAGATGCGGTACTTGATGCTACTATGTAAAACATCACATCAGGGGTGATGATGCTGTGTGAACGGATGATTTGTTTCACACCTTACAGATGTTCACAGCATTAGTTGGATCTGGACATCTGGAATTTAACATTGCTTAAACTAAATGGAACTCACTTTAAAAAAAAATCTATTTATTTGGATTACCAGGTAAAATGACGTTTAAGAGTAACTACAAGAAAATAAGGTGACATGGTGTTATTTATGGTCATGTTACTGTTGTGAAAACTCGGTTTCATTATCGTCAGATTAGATGCTCTGTCGCTGCCACTGCACTTGGAACGGTGTCCTAAAATACCACCTATTTGCTTTTTAAGAAATGACGCTACGGAATGCTTTGGACAGGGATTTGCAGGCAGAGTGTTGTTTTTAGCTGGGGCTTTCCTGTCTGCTAGCTGATTTGCCTACAGAGGAGGAGGGAATTTCGCTTGTTATGTGGGAGCTTTTTTCTTTAGGTGCTTTCCAGGTTGATATTCCTGTTAAAGCTGCCTGTGTTCCAGTAAATCTTCATCTCGGCCATCAACAAACATGTTCATTAGATACCTATTCAAGCCATTCAGTAGTGCTTTGCCAGTTCCGATCCTCATCTCATCCCGACGTGGTGCTGCAGTGCCAAGCGCACATGTGCAATGAAGTGTTATGAAGACGTAACCATGGAAACAGCAGGACCCTGCGAATGATGGCCATGCATGCAGGCCTGTATGTGGGTATAGGGGCTTCATGTTTAGAGGTAGAATCAATCGTTTTTAGTGCGATGTTGTATTTTTACTTGATTGTACATGAAATGTGACACAGTAAAGGAAAAAAAAACATGCTGTTTTAGTTAGACATGTATTTTGTCTAGCATGATAGTATTTTCTGAAAGAGAGATAACTGCTGAAACTGACTTGGGTTTACTGCACTTGAAAAAGCCAGGAACTCAAAATAGAGTGATCATGTGTTGGAATTTAGCAATGAGCACATTCCCTTGAGGTCGCTGTGACCCTCTGAACATAAGCTTTGACCCAGGCTGTTATGCATGCATGGTCAACATGTCTGTCATGTCATGTCAAGATACTTGCTAGGAATGTTCCGAGTCTCTCTTGGCTGAATACTGCACCAAAGTGAATATTCATGGCTAAAACTAAAATTAAATCAGCACAGCCTGGAGAGAAGTCTGATTCTCATTATGTGGTTCTTTAAATATTATTGTTATTATTATTATTATTCATTTTCTATACCCGCTTATTCCCTAATTCGGGTCACGGGGATCCGCTGGAGCCTATCCCAGCTGTCTCTGAAAGGGCAAAAGGCAGGAGGGTTAGACCCTGGATAGTGTTATTATCATTATTATTGTCATCATTATTATCTGGCTATTAAATCAGCACAGTCTAAAGTCTGATTATCATCTTATTTTTATTATTGTTAACGGTGAAGTGGTAGCTCAGTGGGTAAGATGTTGGACTGCTAACACAAGGTTGTGGCTTCAATTCCCAGCCTAATCAATTTACCTGTTTGGCCCCTGAGCAAGGCCATTTACCTTGCTGTTCTGTGATTTTGTAAAAATTTCTGGGCATTTTGCCTTTATTGATAGGACAGAGATGAGGCAAGGATTGGGAGGGGGGTAGTACTGGAGGGGACCCACTACACCACGGTGCCAGCCCCTAATGCTGTAAATTATTGTTAATTATTATTATTATTATTATTATTTAATCTGGCTTACTATTCGACATCTTCTTTTGTAATTGTGTTGATTTTGTGATTTTAACAAATTTAAGCATCAGTTAAACTATTAATGCACTGTAATTAAAAATTCTGACCCAGACCATAATTTTTGGAGTTGCAAATATGCTTTACATCTATGATTTACTGAAATGTAAATCTTTTATTTAAGAATTACGACACTGTATAACAAAACTCTCTACTTTCATGATAATGGAAAACAGCTGGTCATTCACGGCAGTTCATTTTAATGATTTGTTCAGTTGTGCTTTACACTCTGAGTTTGTGATCTTCATAGTCATCTTTTTAAAGAAGTGTGTCTCCAGTGGGAATTTTTGTAGCTGCTATGTTGCTGTATGCTGCATACTAAGCAGGGTGCCATCTTTCAAGTGCTTTATCAAACGCGTTGTGAAGAAGCCCTTTTCATGGTAAGCCATCCGTATAGTTGGCATGATTATTGATTACAAATCATTTGTTTAATGTCTTGTGAAACACTTCTGACATTCGCACCACCGATCTGCTGCTGTTCAGCTGTTTGGCTATTTCGGCTGTACGTGCTGCCGGAGCAGTAGAGCCAAACACTTAAGATTTCTTCCCATCCTGTGCAACCAATTCTGCATTTTATTGATACAGATAGTAATGTAAGGGATGTGGTCAATTTTGTAGTTAAAATTTTTTACTTACAGCACTGTTTACATGTTAGTGGACTTTTGACTGGATCTCACTGAGGTTCAAAAACAAAAAAGTGCTGCTAATCCTGGATTAGGCTACTTAATTACAGGTTCCAGGACTGAATCTCTTGATCTGACCCGTCTGTCTGTAGCAGCGGGTGTGTGGATTACAGCTTGGTGTGTTGTAATGATCTTATGTCATGAAGATAACATAGCTTACCTCCAAGCGACTGGCAGGTCTTTTAATTGTTTTCTAAGCAGTAGACTATGGGTGTCTAAATGCCCAGGAACGGCTTACACCTATCACCGTTTATCTACAGCTTGCAAAATTCTTTGGGTTTGAAGTTTATTTCACAACTGTCTTGTTAAACCACTGCAATATCTCCAAAGTAAGTATATAACAATCAAGTTTCCCTGTTAAAAAAGTGGACGGCCATCTTTTTTCAGTCGTGCAGTGATTATTGTCAAGGGTTCCAGGATTAGCAATGGTGAAAATATTGATGCTGCAGCTGTTAGGAGCTTCATCACAGCAATGTTATCATGAACGTTAAAGTGTATCAATCTACAGCTAGTAAGTGAGAGAGCTGGATATTAAGGCACTGGTACAGCACTCTTTAAAGGCAAAATCCAACAGACGCACCATCAACGGCATTGTGGGCAAGTTAGGAAACCATCTCCAGTGTTAATTTGAAGTTTAAACCAGAAAACAAACATTTGACATAAGAAGTAAACAATTAACACACAATATATTTACATTAGCCTTCTTTAGAGCTCTATAGACTCTTAAGCTATATTCAAACTTAAAAACAGCCGCTGTACAGTAAAGTTGCCAGTAGCCATTCCTTTGCTGGATGACATAGTAATCATGCTCAGCTTATCAATTCATTTTCTTACATCAAAAATAAAACAATCTGAAAGAAGAATGTACAAATGTATATACTGCATATGAATAATATTGTACGAGATAAAAGGGAAATAATATTTGCGCTTTTCGAAAGCTCAAATCAGCTCTGTGGTTCTCAGCAGTCGCTGCACCGAGTCGCTCCACATCTGCATAAGCGTTTCTCAACTTTGAGACATCACAGGACATGCCCACAATCAGGCGCCAAAGTTTGGTGTTGCTTATGTCCTCCAAAGTCGGCAGCATTCATTTGCAAAAAAAGTCCCCAGTTGCTTCTATGCTGCAAGACGCTGTAGGCGTAAACAAAGCATAGCAAGTTCCTAAGCTTGACTAGTTTATTATACTTTAATAGTGTAATTATTAATATATTACTCCTGTAGCTCCCGCTATGCGTCAGTTTGTTTCTTTTACATCTCTTTTGTAGTAACGGGTGTGTCCTAGCTCAGGCATGTCCACACAAAGCCGCCACCTTTAACAGCAATTGAGGATTAAATATTATTACACGTGTGAACTGTAATAACTCGAAGATCCTTCTGGTATTATTTAGTTGACATGCGCAAACATTTTACGCCGTTTCCCTGTACGGACTTCGCACTAGCTACAGCTGTCAGCTGTCGTGATTTTGTACGAATCGAGACACAGAAGCCATTTTGTTGCTTTCACCCATGTGTGAGAGTGAGCCCTACATTTTCCCTGGTTCTGAAAGCAGCAATTAACATGTTCACACCCACACACAAGCATTTAGAAAACAGAGCCAACGAAAATACATGGTAGAGCGTGTTCAAGGTATAAAATACCACTCAGCTTTACTGCATGTTAATGACAGTGTGATTGGTTGATTATACTCTCAGGCTAAAAGTTTGTGGACACCTAAGAAACACGCCCATAAGTGTGTCTTTTACAACCTGTTGCCCAAAAAATTTGGAAGCGCACACAGTTGTACAGAATGTTTTTTTTCTAGTTTGCAGCATTACATTATAAAACACTGACGTATGAAGCACCTGAGTGTCCTGCAGCGAGCCGTGACCTCATCACCACCAAACACCCTTAAGATAAACTGCAACGCTAACTGCACCCCCGACTTCCTTACTTAACATTAGGGCATAAACTCACAAACACTAAAGTTATTATTATAAGAGTTAGAGTGAGACTATGTGTGGAATCTGATATTGAGAAAACACACATTATGGTGATGGTCAGGTTTCCCAGTACTTTTGTTTATATAGTGTAGATCAACAATGGCAGAATATTTTAATAAGGTTGATGTTTCTGATGTTACTACATCTGCACTTGAACTTGATTTGCCCTTTATTTTAAAGTATAAATATGTAATATCATCGCAGCGAAGATGTTTTCTTCACCGACTGTGCCACATGAAAAAGAATATAGCTTTAAACCCAAAACTACTTTTAATTTCATATTGTTCATGTCCCAACGTTGATCTTTCTGACTAAAGTTGTTTTCTAAGGAAACATTCATAAACAGGGGCTCGTGTGTCAGGGCTTTGTAAAGGTGAAAAGTTTCGGTTACAGGAATATATTAAGGACAGAGGAGTTCACGGTTACATGACAAGCTGTGTTTGTTTTATTTACCTCAAGAGAGAAAACAGTGAGACTAATGAGGAAATAATTCTTGTTAGCTGTTTTACCCGACAACAGGAACTAACATTAATAAATCAATAAAAATGTTAGTTGTTAGGTAAATCAATGTGGTATCCAAATAAAAAAACTGGTTCTGTTCCAAAAAAATTTCTCAACAGGGTGGTGTCGTCATACACTTAAACTTTTATTTTATTTATTATAGCGTTTACCGAAACAAAAAAAAATGTCCTAAGCCACTGCTATACTGGTTCAACAAAAATGTTTAATGATATTAAATAAAGCAGCGGATGATTAATGATTTATCTTGTTTTCTTTTTGCACTTCCTGCTTGAAATAATATAGAAGGAAGAGACACTGGCGTGCTAGTGTGTCGCACCCACACACAAACTCCCACATAGTGCAGTTTATAGTACCACAAGTGTTTTTGGGAGTTTGGTGGAAAACTCTAAAGCTTAAAGGTGGGAATCTTTAGGTACGTTACGATCTGATTCATTCTAACCAGAGTTGGAGTTTCTATGCTTTTTGTTTGTAGTTGGAATTTCTGTATGACAATATCATCCATCTTAATAAATATGATTTGGTCTCAAAAATTTCTTTTATTAATAAAGTTGTGCTCAGGATGAAACTCTGAATAAAACATCGAAACGTCAGATGATTATAACAATTATGAACACTTAAATAACGCCGTAAGGGCACACTGTACCTTAGCTCAAGCACCTGCAATGGTGTGTGAAACCCTGTGCTATCCATGACGAAGAACAGGCACAAATCCTTGGCAATAAACCGGCTTTTTTTTTTAGAATCCAGTGAAAGCAAAGCAAAGTGTTGTCACACAGTGTATTTTGAATTTGATGTTGATTTGATGTCCATTTCTGTTTAAATTAAGCAAATTCGCCAGCATACGTATGTGCATCAGTCAGTGCTTATGTAACAGACTAAACTGTTTATTAGGTTCAGACGTGGTAATTTTGTGTCAGCGCTCCTTCTGTGTGTGTGGGTAAATGCATTTTTCCCCTCGGGGCTTGCCTTAGTTTGGTGACAGTGCATGCTCACAGGTGTGTGAGACAGAAAGTAAGTTGCGAATACGATAGTAAACCAGGTCAGTACATTTTGGACTGCTTTCGTTCTTTATTTTATTAAATTCAAGTGTTTAGGCGAACCTGCAACTAATGTTTAGTTACACTTATAAGTTTTATAAGTTCCTTGCACGCACCGTTGCGATCTTATTTGAATTCAAAATCGATTATGGACTTTTAAGAATTCGATTCAGGAATCGTTAGAGTAAGAATTGCGATGCAACGATGAATCGATTTTTTTCCCACCCATACTAAAGCCCAGTCTCTGGAAAGAACAATTCTTGCTAACAGCAACCTAAACATGAATTAGCGACAATAAAAACTCATATTACAAATAGCCATATTACAGAATCCATGATGGACCTTTGTTTTTTCCCACCTTTGTTTGTTGCTCCTTGTGCAGTGCTTTGCTTTTCCACAGCCAGTCTGAATCGAACCTTTTAGAAAAAAAGTATAAATCTCAGGTGGTTTTAAAGGAGCTGTTGGAAAACCTGTTGGTGGCTGGAGAAATGGAGAAACACAAGTGGATTATGAGAAAGTGGTGGCAAGGGTCTGCGTGGGAGAAACACTCTTTTTCTGTTGAAAAGAGTGAGAGATTAGGAAGAAATGACTGCCCACTCGTTGGCCTCCACTTGGATAGCTTTTTTATAAGATTCTTGCTCTCTCTTTTTCTTTCTTTCTCTCTCTCTCTTTATCTCACTCACTCTTTTCATACCCACGCACCTGAGATGGAGCAGGAGTTCTTTGGTCTGTGCATTGTAAATATGTGTGTCGTTATTTTCTCGCTGCTGTTGTATATATTTGTGTGTGTTTTTGTGTGTGTGTGTGTGTGTGTGTGTGCTTTCTAGTTTATGTGTGGGTGGTATTTCTGCATTTCTGACTCATTTATTATCGATAATGTTTATGAGCATGTTCTGCTATATGTATGCAGGCTCCTTTACAAATACGTCCGCGTGCAAAAATGCTCCTCTTTAGGTACGGAACTCGTTCACATGGTAACCAGTGCTCCTTCATGGGAGGATGAGGATGATGAGAAAGGGTAAATAGAAAGAATAGGGAGGGATGATTAGAAGGCGTTGAAGCCTGAAGACTGTGTAATGAATGCTGTGTTAATATAACCGGAAAAAGGGCACCTTTAAACTTTTCCTCACACAAATTCACCATGATATACATACACCGTTATATACACACACACACACACACACACACACACACACACACACACACACACACACACACACACACACACAAGCCAAGCTGAAACAGAAGACAAACATCATGTGAAAGCTGTTTGAAGTGACAGCGGTGGTTGCTCTCTTTTTGTCACCCCGTTGGTCACATTTAGCATACACAACCACCCACACACACACACACACACACACAGATGGCCCATAGCTTGCAGATCGGTGCCCCAAGTGACAAGCCTAATAACAGCCTATAGTCCAGCAGAACTGCCTCCTCAGGCTGAGTGAGAATGAGGGATGTGATTAAAGCACCGTCATCTCCATGACTAAGAAGCTGTCAAATATCTGCAATACAAAAAGCAGCCGGATCTCCACGAAATGTCTCGCAAGTACGGAAAGGATTTTGAAGCGATATACATGTTGTGTAATAATGCTAACAATAAAGCTAACAAGCTCTATAGCATCTGAGAATATTGCATTAGTGGAATCGGTGTCTCTCTTAGACACAGCTGTATAAGATACCGTTTAGAGTTTTACCCTAGCAAACCGCAGTGGGAAAAAGGAACTACAGGAAATCTGACAATAAGACATTTTGGAGAAGAGAAGAAAATATTAAGTTTTCAAAATTGCTATGTTTAGTATGTTGATACTTTTGTGGTATCAATAGTATTTGTTTACATGTATTTTACTAATAATTAGGGCCGTGTTTTGACAAGGGCCTCACATTAGGATACATGGGTCACAATACAATATATCACAATATATTGCAATGCCATACATATTTCAATACATTGCAATACTTCAGGAAAAAAGTGCTAAACAAATAGCTAAAAAGCAACAAATGCAAAGCTGAAAGTGCCCTTATATTTTTTGTAAATAAGGATGTTAATTAAATATTTTAACATTTTACATAGTTCAACATGTAATTTAAATATGTTTCAATACTAAAGGTTAGAATGTCCTACTCTATAAAAATAATAGGATGAAAAAAAAGATTGAAAAGAATAATTGCATTAGCTGTATTGATATTACTAATAATCTATCTATTCTGTATTGATATTACTAATAATCTATCTATTCTGTATTGATATTACTAATCTATCACGCCCATACTAGTGTAAAAAGGTATATAGTTCTCAGGCGTGAATATTTATGATAAGGTTTTAACCCTTTACTGTAATGTTCTAAAAGGCACATGTTAATAAAATTTGCTTTACCATTTTACTATTACTACACAGGAGAGGAAATAAGTATATCCACATTGTATTAATTTTCTATATCGTTATGTGCATCGATGCTGGGTTAAACTACTACAAGCAAAGATGTAGAAATCAGTAAGTTGGCTACTCACGACCAGAGCAGATTTTAATAGTGAACATTTTTTTAAGAAGTACATACAATTACAGGATACAGAGACGTGAATCAGAACATATACCTGAGAGCCATGCTCTTCGGTGCAATGCTGTAATATTTAGTGATGACTTAAGAGTATAAAAACATATATTAAGTTATTATATATTTGTCGGTGTCC
The DNA here is from genome assembly GCA_005784505.1 of Bagarius yarrelli. Taxonomy (NCBI): domain Eukaryota; kingdom Metazoa; phylum Chordata; class Actinopteri; order Siluriformes; family Sisoridae; genus Bagarius; species Bagarius yarrelli. Next base: position 3,481,534 of record VCAZ01000020.1, read on the forward strand.
TTTAAACAGAATTCACACTGTGTAATTTCAGCCACGATTTGATTTTGAAATCCTGAATGATGCTGATGACATTTTGGCAGTTTAAGAAAACTTCAGACACTTATCTAAAGTGTAACTCCTAATACAACCAAGAACCTGATGACGCAATTAGTGTGAGAACATGTTTGTACAGCCTGACAACCAAGACAATCGCTAAAGACATAGTAAAATCACGTTGTTTAAACCCGGATTTAGTCTTTATATGCATTTAAATATTAAAATATATAGTCCAGTAGCTACCATCTTTTAGGATTAGTAAGAGTTCTCGATTGTTTGTTTATTTGGCAATATAACTAGCTAATATATGAGGTACAGGGTAACATTATACGCAAACATCTTTTAAGTATAAACCTGTTTAAATGGATTTATACGTTCTTTGGTCACGTCTTAAGAACCAGTTAAAATGTGTCAAGCCATAACAAACGGTGATACAGGGATGAGCGCATTAGCGCATCTGTCATAAGGCAGTTTGACAGGACTGATGTGCTGACACTGAGTCACTGCTGTTGACAGACCAGAATGTTCTTCTGTTACCCAATTACTTAAGATGAGCTGATGAATAATAAATGAATCTCACTTTTCCAGAGAGACGTGGCTCCCGTAATGGATTTGATTGGCATAATTTAATAACATCAGCCGAAATTTAGTTAGTGTTCAGTAAATCCTGCTTACAACTTTTTTTTTTTTTTTTTTACAAATTTTACAGATTTGTGCAGTCGGTGCTGCAGCCTTTCTGACCTCAAATCTTCAAAGCAACTGACATTTATTTTATTTATTAAACCAAGTACATGAGTAGCAAATTGGGGGTCTTTCCAACCTTTTAAAAGTTATCACTTCCTATATTAACTGTTGAGAAGTGTTGTTAGTATTGTAGAAGTTAGAATTAAGCACACAACTTTTTTGAGTTGCAGCTTGAGTCTTTGGGGGAATGTAAAATAGGAAACTAGGGCATGTGCTACAATAAGAAGGTTGCTAGTGTGATTTAAAGCAATAGATTATGTTTAAAGCCTTTTAGATTAGAGCAACACACACACAAACACACAAAGATGATGTTTTCCTAAACACACCAGTGTAATTCGAATTAGTATTTTAAAAAATATATTGATTTGATCCAAGAATTAGGATTAAATCATCTTTGGATCTATTATTCCTGCCTGCAAACCCTAAGAAGCGTTGTAATCTATTTTATTTTTGGTCTTTTAGTTAATCGCAGACATTGAAATAGTTCTTTATTTAAATAAGCTTGATCGATACTAACCTTGGGCCTGCAGTATCACCATGGGTTCAAAGTTCACTCCGACTGCATGTAAACACCTGTGTGAAAATGTGGTCTGGTTTGCATAGGTGTGCCGTGTACTGCAGCGTGATAGCATATGTGCTAGTAGTGATAGTATGGGTCATGGCATCTATATATAACAGGCATATGGCTACTACAGAAGTTTACTTATATACTGTCTAAGATTACTATATTGTAACAGTATATGCTGAAATCTTGTGTTAGACAGGGTCGTACAATACAGCTACGCATGCTACAGCTAAGATATGAGTGATTCTGGCTCCTTCTGCTGTCTGTAGCTGGTGGATACATCCTGATGCCCAACTCATGTTGTAGTTGCAACACTAACATACACTAGGTTGCTGCAGTTAGTTTTACTTAGAAACCATAAAGATTATTTTGGATTTGGGTTAATACAGTTGAAATTTGTTCTCGTCTTTATTAGTGAACATTTACTTTAATAACTAGTTCAGTCCCTGTGTGATACAAATAAATAGAGTTCACTTTTGGGTGTAACGATTTTTTGTGGTACGATTTTTCGCAAAGCAAAAATGGCACGATATGCATTGTGGAGTTATATATGACGATAACGCGCGTGACACTAGAGCTACACTCGACCTGTGTCATGTGCATTTAGAGAAATCCCTCGGACTGAAAAGTAGCAGGTCAAGTATGTGCAGTTGAAGCTAAAATAGAAGAAACCCTGTCTGATGTCTGGCAACATTTTGGTTTTTCAGTCACTCGACACAAACACTGTGTAAACACTGTGTAAACACTGTCGTACACCTATTTTTACATTTACATTTCTGACATTATACAACTGGCCCTGCTTAGGTGCCCAACAGTGGTGGCTTGGTCGTACTGGGAATCGAACCCTGATCTTTCAATTAGCAGTCCTAAACCTTAACCACTGAGCTACCACTTCCCCTACTACAAATATAATGTGTCATTTGAGACGGAAAAACTCCTGCAACAGGGTGCAAAAAGAAGAATAACAGATGTCTATACAATGTAGTTTTGCTTCACCGTAGTCTCAGTCGAGTAAAGAAATAACCAGGCGTATCAGAGTTTTATGGCAAAAGACAATGAGACCACTTTCGGTTGTCGACAATGTTGGATTTCGCTAACTGATTGCGAAACCGGAGCCCTGATTTAATATTCCGTCACGCCTACACCGTAGTGATGAGATGATTCCAGCTCTGTATAAAGAAGCTGAAGGATTTTACGAGCTGTTCATAGCTACATCACTGTCAGGACACTTGTAATTACCACAGAGTGGAAAAAAAGTTGTGTGCTTCAGATTTGTGCGCTTAATTGACAAAGTTCACAAAGTTCTAAAAGCGGCTATACAAAACGACCTTGAATTGTTTTTAACTTTTTAAATTGTATGTACAACAAAGAAAAGTTACTAAAAATTGTTAATATTTCGGAAATAAATCTTTTATTTGTATTTTAGTTTATTATCAATGTTGTATCTTATCTGCTTCACAGGTTATTGTATGAAATGTTACTACTGTAGAAATGATAAAACAAATGGTAAAAAAAATAACGCTCACAGCTTTAAGCATTCAGCCCTGCTGTGGTATCATTTTCTAAAACAGCACACTCCATCATGTTAAATTTCTTATGCAGGTTTTGATGAATAAGAACGTTTGATGTTTCCATATGCGGCACTGATGATTTCTGGCACCGGGAAATTGTCAACAAGCACCATGAAATGCTATTTCACTCACATTTCCATATAGATTTTAAACTGAGGTTTTGATTTGTATTAGATTGTTTTTATTAAGGAAAAAAAAAGGCATGCAGGAGCCATGTCTTTAAACCTACATGCCTTTAAAGGGAATCAAATAATCAAGTATAAATGAAATAATTTAATGAGGACTGTTGACAATGTGTCTTCATAAGAAGCACTTACACTTTCTCAAAATGCTGTATATGGAACACACATGGGTAAAAATAATATTTTAATAACATTATGATGAGTAATGAGTATATTTTATAAGTGATAATTGTTGGCACATTCCTACTCTGTATTTGCTTTTGTCTTATGTAATAGCAATGATGCCAAGTCATTTTTCCCAGTGCTCCAGATACAAGGCTGGGGTGATGCTTAGAGCTTCTCCCTGGATCCACAAACCCTCCAGAGGCCACTACTAAATGGGTCAGGCAAAAAAACCTAAATTGCTAATTTAGGGCGGTTTTTAAGGATATAAACCTCTTGACTTAACTTGATATTTACAAGTAACCTAATTAAATTAATTTGTATTTCTTCGGTACTTGAAATATTTCTATCAGTGTGTCTGTATTGGGAAAACAGTCACCATCATCACTTACCAGTCACCGTCTCTTCATATCTGTATTTATTTAGTGTTTTTTGCTTTATTTAATTAGACATTTTATGATTACAGTTATTATGTAAATACATTTTTGGAGGCATTTTATGTCCTTTATTGATAGGACAGAGAGAAATGAAATAGGGAAGGGGGGCTGGGGCAAAAAGGACACAAGCTGGAGTCGGACCCGGGTCACCGGAGTGTAACCGCGCATGTGGGTGCCGGCGCCTTAAACCTTAGTCGTCGCAGTAGTGAAAAATGTTGTTGATTGGACTGTATTAGCTGAGATCCAATCAATAAACATTTTTTTTAGAACTTTACTAAAAAAACAGTACTGAAACATGAAACTGAAGTAAATATGAACGTTTAAATACAACCTGATTTTAACATTGGTTACAAATTTAACATTAATGCTTTTACGATTATATTTAATTGAACAGTCATGCCCAAAGATAGACATTTTTTATATCTACACGAAAGCCAGGACACTGAAATTGAATAAATCTATATTTGTATGCTTTTAAGCTTCTGTTTTAGAACACTTGATGATTATGTATGCAAAATAACAATGTATAACTAAAAAAAAATCAGTAGGCCTTTTTGCCGATAACTGATGATTTCGCCATTCAGCTATCAGTGCTGATTAACCACAAAACTGATTAATCAGGTTGACCTCCACTTTCAGTGTCCAAAATTAAGATTAAAACTTTTCAATTAGACAATTGCAAATATTTAGTGAATGATTAGCATTAATTTGGCTGCTTTCAAAGTTTATAATTGTTAAATAACATTAAAATTACATTTTTGTTATGGTCAACAATGTCACTGTCGATATTATAATACAAGTTTCTAGGTTTTTGTTATTGTGCTTCCATTTTTGTCTACCCATGCCACAAAATCATGACCTTTATATATCGCACATTGGACATGTCTTTATGTATATTAATTGTACGTATATTAAACGCACATTTAGAAGTGTCTGTAAAGCGAGGTGTTTGCTGAAAGAGGCTCGTAATTCCCTCTGCAACAAAACTGAGGACTCGAGATAAAGCTGATATAAAAAACAAGAACAGACAGCTCTCGAGAAGACACAGAGACCTGGTACACACATTCTCACCATTCTTGCTATCCTTTCTTCCTCTCACTCTCACACACAACCACACACTCCCACAGCTTCTCTGCGTCTCTCTGCCTACTGCCAAATGCTTCAGCATCAGCGATGAGCACTGAGAAGAAGAGAAATCGAGAAGGAAAAGAGCCTGTGCGTGGGCAACAGGGGGTTCAGATGTGATAAGACCTCCATGGTAACGGCTAGGCTGTCACAAATTATATAATCTTACCTTCTCTTGCAATTGCATTGAAGTATTTATTTATTTTTTTAACTGGAAGAAAAAGGAATCTGGTCTGTAGTTTAATGGAGTATGTGCAAGCGTGACTGAGGTTTCCCGTTTTTAAACTAGTGAACACTCTGAACTGCTAACTGAGGAAGGGGTTAAAACAGCTAAAGCAAATCTACAGTGCATCTCCCCAAACTCTTTCCCCAAACTCTACCACCCACACACACACACACACACAAATGCTTGCCGACATTTAGTACAGCTGAATGCATTCTGAAATCAACAGCCTATGCATTGTTACTGCAAACTCCAGGGAAAAAGGACAATTATCAATAAAATTCTTTTAGTATTTTCCCTTTTTTTAATTGAAGCACCCAGTTGGTTTCCTATTCACTGCAGACACTGCAGATTGGTGTATATAGTACGACATAACTGTACAGCCTACGTATTGCACTGAGTTAGCCACACGGAAAGAATGTCTCCCCTATGTGTGTATGAAAAAAACTTTCATTTCTTGAACTTTAATTTTTTTTTTTTTGTTGTCTTAGACTCCAAATTTTCTTTTTTCAAAACTTTGTTGTACTTTAGCTATTATTAAGGTTGTGTTTAATCTGAAATTAAATAAAAAATTGATTGGGAGTCAAAGTCTGATTATTGTTTGGATTATTGTATTTATCTACTTTTTATTAAATCCTTTCTGCTGTATAAATTTGAGATTTATGCTGTAGTTATGTATCTTTTTTTCCCTGGAACTTCATATTGTTAAAGCATTTCTTTAGATGCTAATTTGGTGATTGAGAGACTGCATTATTGTACTTTGTAACAGTTTCTGACTATGGGATACCGTCCCTGTTTATATTGTGTTAGCTGTTTAAAAGCCTTGGCTACTAACAGATGACGCAAGGCTGTGGACGCCCTTTAAAGCGGGTGATATAATTTCATACAAAATGCTGGTGCCTTTGGATGCGATTTTTTATTTTACATATTTTACATTATCTTGTCTCATAGAATGATAAAATCAGCAACGCACCCATGTGATTGTTCAGTGGAGTGCATGTAAAGCTAGACAGGGTGCTAGTGGTGCTACAGGTACTACAGTGAGCAGAAAATAACCACAGTTAGATCAAATAATTGTGATGGGACAGTAATTTAATAAGCGTGACAGGCCTAGTGTGAGCTGTGCCTCTTGTCACTAATCATTCAAAAGTAATCACATGTCCTTCCTGTGTTAATTAACATCCGAGTATTGACAGGAAATTCCTTTTCTGGATTGGTTTGTTACTGCTGTTCTGCCTCATTATGCTTTTCTCTTTCTCTTTTTCACTCTCGGTAATTTTCTTCTCACTTCCTTGTTTTTTCGCTCATGATTTCTTGCACTCATTTCACCAGTACGATTAATAGTATAGAATGTTAAATGTGGTTACAGGTAAATAAATAAAAGAATGTCAAAAGAAAATCTTTTTGTACAGTCAGAAAATCAGCACTATATTCTATTCTACACTAAATACTAAAAGAATATACTATAACTAGATTAGATTCCCAATAAATATAAACTAGATCTCATTTTTGTCAGAATGTATAGAAAACATGTTATAATAGACTTAGTTTAAACAATCTTCCAATGTAACCATTAGGTACATGATTATGGTTTGTGGTACATCAAGGTTGTGTTTTGGGTCTCTTAAAAATTCTTAAACATGGTTTCCTTCCATGACAACTGATGGTTTTGTGTGTTAAGAAATTGAACGTGTGTTCTTGTGATTGGTAGTGTTTTTCAATAGGCATGGATTTAGGCTTTAAATCTCCTTTGATTAAAAAACTCCAGGCCAATGATTCAGTGCTAATGTTTAAATTATTTATTTAGGGCATTTCTAATGGCCTAAGGTGTGTGCTATGGGTTTCAGGTATGTGTGTGTCGTGAGGAGTGGGTGTTTTGTTCAAACTGGGCAATAGATTTGCTGCACTTAAATCTGCTTTTTAATGCGTACTAGTGGGCTGAAAGAGAAAGCGATGGATGAAAGAGAGAGATGAAGTGTGCGGGGGCAGAGGAAAGGATTTTTACATGCAGCCAAAAATGCTCTATTTCTTATATTTCAGAAGCTGCTAGTTTGCGAACTGTAGTTGTCTAATGAGGATATATATTATATCTCTGTCTCGGATCATTAGGATTGTCAGAAGCTTGGGTGACAGCATTGATAACTTATGTTATTAATTTATTGTTGTTTTTGTTGTATGATGTTATTTTTGTAGGTGAGTCGTACAGTTTATGCTTGCAGAAATTCCATATCAACCTAAAACTCCTCATAAAAACTTATTAACTAAATTAGTTAACAAAAACACACATTGGATTTAATTATGTTCATGTATTTTTTTTCTTGTATTTAGCATAAACCTTGACGCTTAAGAATTTAATGTCTAATAGTATTCTATGCGCTACAGAGACTACACTAATTTACTTCCTTTTTTAAGACAGTATGATACCGTATGTACAAACTCAGCACTGCTATACAGTATGTACACCAATAAGTACTATTTCAGCATTTATACAGAATTTATTAAACTTTATTACAAATGTAATGTTTTTGCTATATAATATTTCATTTATTCAATATACTCAAACAAACTGGCAAAGTTCATAGTTCACAGTGTCATAATTTTACCTGGATTTCTGTAAAAAAATTTTTAAATTCATTCATTCATTTTTTAATTCACTATCCTCTGTGTGTGAGGTATGTAAGGAAGTCACTTTGGGTATCTATAAAATAAAGTAAAATGTAGACCAACCATAGTTTAATCAGATTTGTTTCTGATTGATGTAAATGACAAAGCCAGAATGTTAAAAGATGAATAAAGGAAAGGATGTGTTTATGCTTTAGGTTCTGTGTTCAGAATAGAACTGTGCAATAATACTATAATACAGTCACATATGAGGCTTGCTGGACATGGCATTTTACAGTTTGCTCATATCACATAATTATTATATTGATATTACACACATACAACTCATTCATTCTCAGGAACTGGTTTATCTTAATCAGAGTTGTGGGGAAGATATCATTTTTATCATAAAATATTGCAGATGGGTCTGGTATCAATCAAGATTTCTATAGACCTCTTGGTTGGAATAAAAAAAAAAAAGATTTTTATGTTCGGCCTGAGTTTAAAACGATTCACACCTTCTGCAAATTGTTTTATTTATATTAATAATCTAATCATTATTAGGTAAACATTAACTACCACCACTATTGTGTCATGTTAAAAGCTTATCCAGACTATTGTAAGCAAGGAGTTTTTATGTAACGTGACTTTCAGAAATTGTTTTGCATGTGTACGTGTAAAATAAAGCCTTTCCTTTTTTTTTAGTTTGTTCAGTATTAAGGATAAACATTAATACGTATTAGAACGTTGCTAAGGTTACATCAGCAACGTTCCGATCTGTCTGACTGGTGGGCAGACTGAGGTTCCGGGAGATCTGGGCGTGACTGTTCTTGATTTGTTAAATCAGTGACACAATTTGTCAGCACGCCTACAGGAAGCAGATATATGTTTTTTTCTTCAGACTGTTGCCATATCAGTATGAACAGTAGACAAACACACACACGACAGCAATATGAAGTTAATATTCTCTTCGCTTTTTCTGTCTTACATCCCCTGTGTTTTTTTTTACCCAGAAACTTTGCATCCTATTTGTTTCAATGTGGTGTGCAGCGAAGATGTGGTCTGGAATCCAACCGACACACCTATCTCGCTATAGTTTTCCCTCACAAACACAAGCCAGTTGTAAATAGCGATTGTTCAATTTTACACCTTTGCCACATACCCTAATGAGCACTTTTATGTGTCTATCCGTGCCTGACTGTTATTCTACACCGCTCAGGTGTTTCCACTTCATCTACAATTTCTAAAGTCAACAATTCATTTAGAAGCAGGACAAGCCTCAACCAGTTAGAAACATCCACACATCTGGCCTGGCGTTTAGCACAGCTCCAGCGAGGTCTGCTCCTGAGCCGGTCGCAACCTTGTTATTCTGACCACAGACAGAAAACACTGATTTGATCTGGCTTTTAACTTGCTGTCAGAGAAAACAGACATGAGCAGAAAGCATAATGGAAAAAGAGTGGTGGAATCAGATAACAGAAACATGTGATATTAGGTTATCTCTTTAAATAGCCAGTGACATTTTCCTGATTTGACATCACTGGGCTCTAAGGTTTTTTGTCTTCTAGTGAATTTTCATTCTGTGTTGCTTTTTGTTTAATAGCCTAAGGTTTTTCTCGTTGTTGTTTGCATGTGTTTTTGCATATTGTAGGCTATATTGTGGAAGCCTTTGTTTAGTTGTGAGGTTGCACCTTTGGATAATTTTTTAAATGGCAGCACATGCAAATTCGATCAATAATTCAAATTCTATAGATAAATGTGACCTAAGGTTATAAGCAGTAATATAATATCTAGGAAAAGGATATATGAATGTTTGGAGCTTTAAGACTGTTTACTGAATTCACAGACTTAACAAGAAAAAACACTTCGACTCGTATTTGCACAGCTGACCATCACATCCGTATATGTTTTTAAACATCCTAGTCTAGAGTCTCACTCCTATTCTCACTTCTATCGCAACCTCCATACCTCTAAAAAGATTTTCTATTTTATAGTGGAGCATGGCTGGGTGGAATTTTCTTCTCAGCTACATTAGTATTAGGGAAATCAGGCACTAATGTCAACACATCATGTTTTCATGGAGTTCAGAGGCTTCGTGCACAGGGACAAAGTCATGCTGAAACAGTGTTTGGGCTTCTTAGTTCCAGTATAGGAATAATGTTATGCTACAACATACATTTAGGAATGATCTAGAGACAATATACACATGCCAAACCAATTAGACAGCTTCTGTACTTCACAAAATGTAAGTTTTAAAATGTGAAATGCACTTACTATTGGAAAATAATTATCATAGCGCAACGTCCTTAGCATTGATGCTCCAGGATGTCAGAATTAGTTTGTGGCAGTTGTCTGTTTTGATCCATGTATCAGTGTTATTGGATGAATATAGGCGTCATCCATTACTCATAATACTCTACACGCAAGAGCTCAACATTTACCAACAAACAAACTCAACAGATTTGTAGAAATTATTAATTTCCTTGTTTTTACACATTTAACACTTTCAAGGTTCAAAGTTTATTTGCCCTAGGACTCATTCAAACTACATAAATTAATAAAAAATGTACTGCTTAAAAAGTGTTGATACACTATACAGTGTAAATGTTTGTGTTTTTTCATGAATGTTTTTCTTTTTAAAACAAAAAATAGCTAATTTTTTTTTACAGAGGAACAGCAATAGCAACCCTACTAAAAGGTTCTCTCATGTTTTAGCCTGAGAACCAGTGTAAGTTATAAAAAGTCGGAGGTGCTTCAGATATTATGTACATGCATGAGCCTGCAGCGATTTGAAAGGAATGTGAAGGCATTTACTCAGGCATCCTTTGTCCAATGGATTAAAAAGAACAAAAACACAGTGACAGTTGAGAAGGTAAAATCCATTTTTTTTTTCACACCGGGATGTTTGGGTTCACTGCCGGTCGAGCAGGTCTGTCATGCGTATACGTTGCGTGATTAATGATATGGTTAGCTGGAAAAGGTCTTGGTGTAAACCTGCTGTTTTCCCCATCTAACAGTATTTTAATCACATGTTTTAAATGTTCTAAATCTCTCTCATTTTTTTTTGCACAGAAATACTCCTAGACGACTTCATGTTGACACACCCTATCTTCCTGGCATCAGACAAGTTTCAGCAGGTCCTGCTTCAGCAGTATCCTTCTCACAATATCAGCATCAGTCATGTACATGGAAAGAAAGAAAATAGACACATATTATAAAATCTTAGAGTTTGTTTATATCATTCTTTTTTTTTTTTACAGTTTAATGTGTTCAATCTCAGGGCATAGACATGTAGGTACATGATTGGTTTACTTACAGTATCAAGGAGAAGTTGATCTATTTTTTTGAGTGGATCATCTGCTCTTGACTGATTATGTTGTTATTTAAGGTTGTGTTTGTGTGTGTGTAAACAGAGGACAGACATCGTCCCTAAAATCTCCTTGTATGACCCAGATTTGCAGTCTGAAGTGTCTGCCTGTCTTCTAATCTGCAGTAGCTAAAGTACTGTAGGGACTCGTCTGCTCCCAGACCAAAAAGCTGGGAAGCATGTAAGCCTCGCCGCTCCTAAAGCCCAGTGTCTGCGCTCCGTTTTCCTTTGTCTGTGTCTCTACGCTCTGGTTATCTTACCTCCATAAAACCCTTCTCCAGGTCTGGAAATCCAGGCTTAAACAATTCCTTTGTTGTAGAAACATGTCTGCTTCCTGCTAAACCTGAAGACAAAGTGGAAAGCCCCTTAGCTGTTGTCACTGTTGTTATTTATGATTGGATTATATTTAAAGATAGGACCTCTGTCTTGTGCTTAACACAAATACGTACATACAGATAAACTTGCAGACAAACACAGCGAGTAATAAGAGCCTATACTTTGAGCTCTTTGTAACAGTAAGCTGGTTTGCTTGACTATGAACCAGGACCCACTGAGCTCAGGGTGATATTTAGATCTTTGTAAAGAACTGGACATAACTACAGCTATATTCGGACTGTCATCAAAGGGACCGTGTGACAGGAATAGTGGTTTAAATGTAGACCGGGTGTTTGGGAGTCACTCTTTAAATAGATCTAAAGAGCAGCGCTGGGGATAACCAGGGCAATTTTGGAATGGCCTGAATGTTAATTTAAGGTCAGGAAATAAAGCAGTCTGATCATTTGATTGTGTTCGAATCATACTGACATCCGCAGTATCTACTTGTTTTGAGACACTTGAAAAAGTATTTTGTCTCTATGACTAAGATACCTGATGTTTTGTCCTTTGGCAAATAACAAAATTTCCTGGTAATAACAAACTCGTATGCGATAAGGGATGTGTTTTTCCGAGTGAGCGTGTAGACATGATGGGTGTGTCTGCTTGGATTCACCACTTCTTTCAGACTGTAATTATGCTGCCTGGATAGCCACATGCTATTCTCTGTGTTTGTGTCTTTGTTGAATAATAGATGTTAGCAGGTCTGTAGAACATAGTAGCCAAGTCTCGTATAGGTATTTTTGTACAGAGCATTTATTAAGTGTTCCATTCCATTGATACAGAAGTTACTAACTTACTTACTAAAGTACTAACTTGATAGTTGGATATAATTTCTTTTGTACTGATAAAGTATATGTTTTTAAATGTTTTTATTTTAGTAGCTAAATATTTTAAAGCTCGATAAATGTCCCAGAAAAATTTCTTGTCGAAATCGTTTGGAAAAGTCAGGATTTCCACAAAGCAGCATCTCCAATTCATCCTGTTATCCCAACTAGTAACAAGTACATTAGTTAACTTGGCTGGCTCGCTAAGACTCTGCAAGTAAATTTAAATTTATTAAAGTTATTCATAAAATTTGTTCATAATGTCATATTTTCTTAGTTAAAATATTTTATAATTTTTAAGATTTTATTTTTCACTAGCATTAGATTAGTTAGCTGGGCTGTTAGCTAACCGCTTACCAGCCCACTAGCAAACAGTCTGGTAATCTGGTTAACTGCTAGTACACAAAAACAATGAAAAAAGCAAAAACAAATCTTATTTAGAATAACTTCTTAATAAATACTTTTTATTTAGAAGTCAGTCAAGCTTTGTTTCTTCACAGAGAAGTCTGCATCAAGGCTGTTTAGTCTCTCTGTATATTGTAAGTTTGTACATAACCGCCAGTGTTACGTACAATTAGCTAGCACTTTCTGGCTAATAAGAATAATAGCACAATAAAGTTCTATGGTTTGCTACTTGAAATCTATTGTAGTTTGTATGTAAATCAGTTTTTATATTAAAGACCCTCTAGTTTTTAAGTTTACAATTAAAGTTAGATAAAAAAAAATTGTGTGTCTGTATGAATTTAAGATACAGACAAATTTTTATGTCCTCTTGTTATCTTTGCTAACATATAAGAGGTCTTTTACACAGCGAATAATGGAGGCAGGTCACGATGCTCCTTAACCCTGTGCTCAGATTTGGAGCTGAACCCAAGCAGGGAGAGGGCTGGCCCACTTGGGATGGAGCAGAAAGGAAGCAAGCTGTGCTAAGTGTGGCCTTCCGCTACCTGGACACATACAGGGAACTGCTACAGGAGGAGGGAGACCGATCAAACAGCTTCCCTAAGGTACAGATGTCAGTACACACACACATCCATTTACACATCCGAGAGAAAAACACTCCAGAGGTTTCAAGTGTTATTTCTTGCAGGATTTTATCAGTGTAGCCATGGTAACCAAACTGACTCAGCACTGCTTTTTCCAAGTCCTTTGTCCAACTTTGGTCCAGCCAACAGACAGTTTTGTGTACCTTAAGGAATAGAAACTATAAGTCGCATTAGTAATTTCCCAGTGCAGTTGTTTTTTTTTTAAGAGTATCCTTCTCTTCTTACATTCTCTTCATATAGGACCTGTACCTTTGCGCTGTGCAAGAGCTCAGCCGCTTTCCCGAGCTGGTGGAAGATGTTCTAAAGCTCCAGCGCTGGACTGAGATTCTCCACAACCCGTGAGTGGCAGCCAATATCTTAAAGCAAGATACATTATTGGCATGATTTCAATAAAAAAATAAATCCACATTTTGCTCATTAACCACCACATCCAGCTTTATAGTTCCCTACAAAGGTCAGAACAGGACGGAAATAACAAAAGATCTGACATAACCCCCCACCCGGCTTGCTATATGTCTGGCTCCTTTCATTATTATGCAGTAGCAGGCTATAAAACTTTAATAGGAAATAGACTATAGCCTATTATAAACCACAAAGCCATGGTTCTGTGAAGATACTAATTGGGAATAGAGTGGCATCTGGTAATTGATGTGTTCCTTATGTGATGCTGAGTCTCGTCACCACTTAGTCAAGAGTTTTAACCCATTTTGATGTGTGTTAACAAAAAGGAAAAACGTACACACACACACACACACACACACCAAACATTTACTATTGAAAAATTAATTTTGATTTAATTATTTTATAATAATATATGTTTGCAAAAAAGTTTACAATTCAGTCGCACGTGTGTGACTAAATTGAACACAAACCACAAGAAATATTTTCAAAAATTTGCACTTTTAGGTGTGCGGCTATACAGTCAGATTTACAAACTGATTTATTGCAGTGCTGTTCATGTTCAGCTAATAGCAGTGAAGTACAACACTGGAAAAAAGTGTGAGGAAGGGCTAAGAGGAAAACTGTTCTTATAACACAATTGGAAGCCTTTAAAAGGGGAATAAATAAACAGGTTATGAGGTTATGAACGATTGGAAATAATTATCAAAACATCGAATTTCTAGGACTATATTTAAAAAAAAACACTAAACATGAGAGGTTTTTTATTTTAATATAGAATGAAAGCATTTTTAATGAATAAATACATTAATACAAAACATTACACATCATACAGTGTGAAAATATGCCTCTTCCTCCTTAAAAATAGTTCAAGTTTCACTTTTTTATGCAAGTTTTCAACTGTTGCTTATTTATTCAGAAAAAAAATGTTTTATTAAAAAATCGATTTTGTTTCGATGACGCTGAAAGACTGGGTGAAGGCTTAAGGAATAAATTTTTGGGGCAGTCCTATCAAGTTATGTCGGTTAAAAATAGAGTTGTAAACCAAGCAAATTAGATGCTATGGAGGATTCAGTCTGGTTTTAATTTAGTTCTATCTTAAATAATTAAAAATTGTGGATTTTAAAGTCAAATCAATAATTATAAAAGGGTCACCTGGCCTAATAAATTTCTATATTATAATAATTAGTTCTGGAAGGATTTAGAGATTTAATAACCTAATGCTTTTCCACATTGCCAATATTAATCATAGTTTATATAAATGAAATGATCGGTTATGTCTTTCCAATTAACAAACAACCTGCAGGTTTTGCTGCTAATATAAATTGTGCACATGTTGCTGATGTGCGTCTTCTGTCTGCCAGCTCTCTCTGTTAATACCATTTTCTTGTTGTCTGTTTTTAGGGCAGAGGAGGACAAGGAGAGTCGGAAGAAGCAGGTTCGTCCACTCTTTCGCCACTTTAGACGCATCGATGCCTGTCTGCAGCCACGAGAGGCTTTCCGAGGCTCAGACGAAAGTAAGTTCTTAATTAACTATGTGACTTACAGCTTAAAAATGAGAAAAAAACTTTAATAAAATTACAACTTGACTTATTTGCTGATGGAGGAGTTTCAGTTAGCACTGTATGCCAGTGAGGTCATAGGGACTCCTCTTTTTATTATTATTTTTATAAGTTATTGAATTTCATTAGTTAGTAAGATGTTAAGAGGTGAAACTCAAGCCAAGTCCTTTCCAGACTCACTAAGCAATTAGTCAATAAGCAATCCTGAGGAGGAAATAGCTGCTGACCTCTCTGGCCCACTGAGGCCCATTTATAGTGAAGATGTATGACCAGACCAGGAAACAGACAGCATTCAAATATATTGATTAAGAAACCGTTACTTGTGAACTGTTGACCTTTTAGCAGAAAACTAAAGTAAAACATGTCAAAAGAAGTGCGGGATTGATGCCCGATGCTTTTACACTTTAAAGCAGTACAAAACTCAGGTTACTTTAAGTTTGCAGGGTTTTCGATTCAGTAAACATTTGCTTTTGCAGTTTTTTGTAGGGTGTACACACCCGACCACTCGTACGTGACCATCCGCAGCCGTCTGTCCTGCCGTGTTGGAGAGATTTTGGCTCTGGTACGGGAAAAGCTTCAGTACAGTGAGGAGCAACCAACCCAAACAGGCAACCTCATCCTGGTGGCTGTCACCTC
This sequence comes from Bagarius yarrelli, assembly GCA_005784505.1. NCBI lineage: Eukaryota > Metazoa > Chordata > Actinopteri > Siluriformes > Sisoridae > Bagarius > Bagarius yarrelli. The sequence goes on from VCAZ01000020.1 coordinate 3,497,389, forward strand.
GTCTGGAGGTAAGTGACACAGAACAGCTCTAATTGTTAGAACAAGTATTAAAAAAAAGCCAAATCTTTATTAAGATTTATGTGAAAATAATTAAAGTAAAGTGAGAAGCACTCGAGAAGGACTGAAGTAAATGTCTGTTTAGTGTCCTAAATAGACACAAACACATATATGCATGTCTAATTTGCTAGTTCCTTGTAAATACATGCTTATATAAAAATCTTCATGTTGCATACTACTTTGACTTTAATAGGCCACAGCTGAGAGCAGCTTGCGGGCAGTGTAATGTGTGTAAGATGTGCTGACGTTTTGGTGTACTTATCAGTATGGGTTGAGTTCGCGCGTGTAACATTAGCATTCAGCTGCAATCTGTGCTCTTGTTTTTTTTTTACCCAGAGAAGGCCGTGTTCCGTCCCAGTGACGAAGCTGTCTTCACCACTTTGGGCGTCAACACGCACCTGTTCGCTTGTGAACCCTCAGAGCTCGAGAGCCTGGTGAGAAACATTGCACTGAGTCACCTGCATGCAAAAAGGATATTAATCCAAAGGAAAAATGACTGAGGTTTAACAGGCAATAATTAACTGTGAATTTTACAATATGCTAATTAGTAACGTCTACTTTGTATTGCCGTGTTTGCTTTGTGGTTTACTTATTACGTTCTGCATCTAATTTTCATTTTGGATTTTTGGGAAAGAAGCTTATAATTTAGTTCTAATATACTTTTAACTGCAAATTACACTAAAATATTAGGATGTGTTTTTTGAACATCCTATAATAATCTCCACACTTCTGGAGATACTTTTCAGTAGATTGTGGATTGTGGCTGTTGGGATGTGTGTTTATTAATCTACAAAAGTATTCAGACACTAATGTTGGGTGAGGATGTCTAGGTTGCGGTGTGTGTTTTAGTTCATTTACATTTACATTGAAGCATTTGTCAAACGTCCTTATCCAGAGCGGCGTACATTTATCTCTTAAATACAATTGAGCAATTGGTGGTTGCTCAGGGGTCCAGCAGTGGTAGCTTGATAGTGTTGGAAATTGCACCGAGGCCTTCCAGGTATCAGTCTTAACCATCTTAACAACTGAGCGACCTCTTCCTGATAGTTCATCCAAAAAGTGTTCATTAAGGTCAAGTCAGAGTCAGGATTGTGTGCAGGATGTTATGTGCTAACATTAGAATCGAATGTTTATGATCTCTGTGTCTTGAACTTGATGTGAGATATAACTTTTAGCAGTCAAGGACAGGATACAGGGCACATACAGTCGAACACTAGAAAACATTTCACTGAGTCTGAATCTTACAATGCATTAAATTTCCATATAAATGGTGTGTGCTGTGATTAAATAAATCAGGGATTAACTGTGAGTAATTGCTTTGTCGATAACAATCTAATAAGCCCAACCCTGTAGTTTCACCATGTGGGAAGTGTTTATTTGTGTGTCTGTGTGTGTATACATTAGATGCCCCTCCCCGAGGAGATCCACTGGTCCCCGGGTGACAGTAAGCTCCATGACATGAGTGCAGAAGAAGTGTCCAATCAGCTGGTGGTGTTCGACTGGGAGCTCTTCAGCTGTGTGCATGAGGTCAGACAAAGAGTACACACACACATACACACACATTCCAGTTCTCCACATCTGCCTCACTCTAAAAAATCATTGCATGTGTTAACTGGGTTTTTATGTTTAATCAGGTGGAGTTTGTGTGTTACGTGTTCCATGGAGAGGAGGCTCGATGGCGCCCTCTTAACCTCGAGCTGGTACTGCAGCGGTGCAGCGAGGTGCAGCACTGGGTCGCTACCGAGATCCTGCAGTGTCAGTCGCTGCCTAAGAGGGTGCAGCTGTTACGCAAGTTTATCAAGATTGCAGCTCTGTGAGTAAATTAGTGTATACGTGTATATGCATGTGGGTTTGGATTCAGTTTGGCGGTTATTCGTCAACATCCAGAAGCAATAAAGAAAGAGAAGGAGAGTTAGCCTGATGTACTGGTATAATTATCTGCTAATTATCTAATCTTCATCAATGAATTTCAGTTTTTTTAAAGCATGTCCTAATAGTCTGCTGGGATTTGTTGTAGGTGTAAGCAGCAGCAGGACCTGCTGTCGTTCCTGGCTGTAGTTTTGGGCCTGGACAACCCTGCAATTAGCCGCCTACGCCTCACCTGGGAGGTTAGCACCACTGTTCTTCCTCTCCCTCTATTTCTTCTCCACCTTTCATGTCTCGAATCCTCACTTTCTTGAGTTCTATTTCTTACATATCTTGTATAACATCACATGTCTCTCTTTCATGTCTTGTTTCTTACTTCCTCTCAGTCTTGCTTGAATAAAAGACACATACAATACACACACACATGTTCACATACAGAGGTTTTTTTTTTGCCTTCTTTTATTTGCCAAGAGCTAAGTGTTATTCCTGGTCTAGGCCTGTTAGCTGTAGTCATGGCAACCGAACTGACTAAGCTGCACAGTTTTAAAGGAAACACGGCTTGAACACATCTTTCAGTTTCTAGTGACCTTAAAAAAAAATCCATCATTTTAATCTTTTTCTTTCTACTTATATCTTAAATGTTTCTTGAATTTAAATTCAACTTCATCTGTTTTTCTATTTGGCAGGGATTGCCAGGAAAGTTCAGGAAGCAGTTCCAGCAGTTTGAAAGCATTGCGGTGAGCCATCATGTTATTTACGTAATTCATTTAATCTGTCATATCGTAGTCATTTAAAAAAACAAAACAATTAAATGTCTTAGTATCTGAAAGTTGAATACTTTGAAGATTTCTCTTATTAGGCACACACAGTACTGTAATTCTCTCTGACGCCAATGACACTGTTCTGCATTAGCTTGCTTAAACAGCAACAATTATATTCCTGACTGTATCTCTATAGACTCCTACTATTAGTAAAGTTAAAAGAACTAAGAAAAAGGAAGGTACCATTTTTACTATGTAGTCAGCACTTTGAAGCAGACCATTACTGTTTACTGTGTATTGTCTAGACGTCTATATCATGGGCAATAATATAGAGTTTCTACAACATGTCTTTGAATGTCTCTATGAAATTGTGCAGTCAACTAAAGCAGTGGGCTTGGCAACTGTTTCAGTTTATTTTAGGGCTTAAAGCAGGCCACTGGATTTCCTACACACCAAACTAATCAGACATTTTCTCCTTAGCAGCTGTTCATATATCGTGTCTTTTGCACTCCCACTTTCATTATTTCAAATGTAAATGTGCGGTAAGTGCACGCAAGTAAACTATTCTATATGCCGCAAGCATATTGTGGATCATGTGACAATCACCATCCAATCAGACTCCGCATCTTTTCAGTTTAACTACACAGCAGCTTTTCATTTTTTTTTTCTTGTCTTCGTAAATTAATTTTATAGCAGAGTTATAGGAAGGTGTAAATACACTGCTGAAATTTCCTTGTTGTAATTTTCTTGTTTCTAACGACATACGCCTCCGGGGCACAAGCGACCTAGTACTTTAAAAAGTAGGAGAAAGGGCACGTCTAGCGTTTCCCTCGTGTTTTAAGGCACGATATGTAAATCGCTCAATAAACTTTCAAATAACTGCTGTGTGTAGATTATACTTTTGCCTGTTTTCCTAATTTTCACCTAATGTTCAACTAATTTTGCTTAAATGTTAATATAATTTCATAAAGATGAGTGTAATTGGCTTAGATGCAGAAAATATATATTTGTGTTCATTTTTGGCTGTTTCTTCAGAATCCAGCCACACCCAATTCACTTTTCTTAGCTCATCACACACATAAGGGAAAATATTCAAAATTCTGGCATGCAAATCTTTTTCCATATAATTTTAAACATGTCGTTGTTCTCCTTTTTATTATTTCACTATTATGAAAATTTTAATAGCATTTAAGAATCGTATATTATATAGAGTTGACACAGCAATACATTCGAACAGTGGTTCCCAAACTAGGGGGCACGACCCCTGGGGAAAATTTTAAGAAAGAAGAAGAGAAAAACTGGCGAAATCCGCTGCAGGCTTTTAATGATTCTACTTTAAAAGTGATGTGTTCTTTATTTGTGTTCATTTGTATTAATTACCATTAATAAAATACAATATTTCAAATAAATCCTTCTAAAAGTTTTATTACGTCAGTACAGAATTTTTTTATTTAGCAAAATGGCAGTAAACAATTGGGAACCGTTGAATTCATATGGTAGCTCATTTAAAAACTTGTGGTGTATGTGTATGTGTGTGTGTGTGTGTGTTATTCAGGATCCCTCCAGGAACCACAAGTCATACAGGGACCTGTTAGCCAGTCTGAGGGCTCCGCTCATCCCTTTCACCCCGCTATTGCTTAAAGGTTAGACTCTGCAGCCTACATCCACATAACTTACATCTGCACACATGCCATGCCTCATAAACACTGCTGCACATGGTGCGCACCACTAAAACACATATCTCTACACATTATCCGGAAACAGCTGTTGACCAGATGTGCTTTTATAAAGCATTGTCCTGCTGAGGCGGTTCTGCCACTGACTGATTAAAAAGCAACCCAAGCACCCAGCTAGGCTAATTAACACCTCTTCTTTCTCCATGCACTGTGCTAGCCAAACCTCTGAGTACAAAGTCTGACTCTATGCTCACACACCTTTGTCCTTACAATGTCTACACATACACACACTCCCAAATATACAATCTCAATGGTTTTTTACACACGCTGTTAAATTTCAGACTGGTGTAAAACAGAAGAATCAGCAGTTATGCATACAGAAACGTTTGCAGAACCCTTTCTGCTTGCTCCTCTGCTGGCGTATTCCGACTGCTGAACGCCATTTTACTCGTGTCACCTCCCCTTTAGCTCCTTCTGACTCTTTTCCAGATCTCTGTCAGGTCGGCTTTACCATCAAACTCTGAAGAGCTCCCCACTGTCAGAAGCGCCGCAGACATAATACTAGTTTAAAACATTCTTGCGTCTGTTATTAGTCTGGGCACTACATATTCTTTAACTATATTATTGTAACTTTCAAGGACTATTTGAAGTCTAGCTTTTGATAAGGGTAAAAAATAAAATGTTATGTCTGAATTTTTTTGTCTTATCACTCCTGAAACCTGAGATTTTATTCACATAATGTCCATGTTTAGACTTTTTGTCATTTACACTTAAGCTGTAATTTTTTTGTTCGATACACACACTTCTTTGTAGAGTTTCTTAGTGAAACTAAACATTATTAATGTTTGGTTCTTCCAAAACTGATCTCAAATATAATCTCATTTGTTGTGCACAAATGATCGATTCTGATTTTTGTCCTGAAATTGTTTTCTTCCTTTTTTTAATTATCCTTAAATTTGACTTTTTACTAAATTCCTGCCAGTGTGCCATGATGTGATATTATTTCTATCTCTATGTATATGTGAGCAGCTGTGTTCACAGTCTGGGGTAGGCATGCCCTTAATTTAGACATGGTAATAACATAGAAAATGTAATATTTAATGTATCTAAGCTACAGACTTCCACTATTTACACACCCATTTCAAAATAAATACCAGGTAAATGCCTTTTTTTGGATTTGGGGGGAAACACAGGAAACTAATACAGTCAGTTAAAAAATGAACACATAAATATCTTTTATTTTGTCACCTATAATCTACAGCACAGTAAAGTTTGTTTCTTCGCATATCCCATCTTAGAAGGTTGGGGTTAAGGACCCAACAGTGGCTGACTGGCGGTGCTGGGGCTTGAACCTAGGTCTTTCTGGTCTTTGAATCAACAACTTAGCACCTTAACCATTTGTGTATTGCATATTGCATATTTCTGCCAGGAGAGGCTAAAATGCCTCTCCACAGACCTTATAAAGTAAGGCTTGGTTCTCACAGAGTCACTAAACGTTAACAAAATTTAAAGCACATCAAAAAAACTGTTGTGGAAAGTAGTTGTTTAATCTCAGTCATTTTCCACCTTAGTTTCTAGCGCTGCATATTGTGGTGCAAAGCCGAACTGATCAAACAATGTTTTGGCACATTCAGCAGACACCAACATCATCTTTTTTTTTTTTTTTAATCCAGCTAAGCAGTTGGGGGTTAATGGCCTTGCTTAGAAGCCCTGCAGTGGTAGCTTGGTGGTGCTGGGAAACTGATCCCACCATCTGCCGATCAGCAGTCCAACACCTTAACCACTGAGCTACCACTTCCACTACAGCAAATTACCATATTATATGCGTTTTTATTATTACCAGCAATATGTTTAACTATATAGAGTCTCACTGTACTGTTCATCATTTAGTTCCTTTAGTTGATAAATTATTAGTGGCTGTTCCAGATACTTTGTTCCTTTGGGAACTTGCTGTGGTTATGTTTGTGCCCTGGTGTTACATTTTTAATGCCTGTTTGCCAACTGCAGACCGGTGAAGCCATGCAAGTTGACAAGCCCTTCTATCTGTCACCCTTTTACTCCCTGTCACAAATCACCTTTAGATTTTTCGTTCACAGTGGTATGCATTGATTTGTCTCAACCTGTTCATCTGGTTTACATTCTTTTTTTCGTTATGGATAAAAACTTAACAGTCGGCTGATCATAGCAATTGTCCTTACAGCATTTACACATTTACACTGTGCATCTTAATTAATGTATGGGGTTTGTCTTATGTGTAGGCTTTGTAGGAGATACATACATAATAGACATTGCCTGTCTAAGCAAGTGGTGATCTGCTGTTATTTCGTCATGGATTTACTGTTGTCCATTTGTCTTTTTCTTTTCTTCTGTAGATCTGACTTTTCTTCATGAGAGCTGTAAGACTTTCCATGGGGAATTGGTTAATTTCGAGAAGATGGTAAGTGACAATGCATGTACCCACAATGATCTGTAGTGAAATTTCAAGGTGTCTTATTTTTCTTCTTCTTTTTTTTTTTTTTTTTTAGCATAAAGTTGCAGAAATGGTGAGAAGCATCAGGCGGTACAGGAGTACTCAGCTGGGTAGGTCATCTAGCACTGTCTCTCTCTCTCTTGCTCTCTCTTTTCCTGTCATTCCCTTTGTTGTCAAAAATGATCAATGGAAAAATACAGAACACAGCTCCACCTCCATGTGCACATGCTCGGACACACACCTGTCTGCGTAAATTAATTTTGGAAGCGCTCTGCTCCACCCTACCACATCCCATCTATATAGAACTGAACAGCCCTGAGGGCCTGCAATACAGACTGCAGCACTCCAAAGCAGACAAACACACACACACACACACACACACATCTGCCATAATAGAATCAGTTACTTCTGGTGTGTGCGTGTTATTGCAGCGCCTGGTGTGAGTGTGTGTCTGTGTGTGATATTCTAATCTGAAAACAATTTAGAGTTTATTGTCTGGCACTACTGTAAGGTTTTTGCAGGCAGCCCCTCCTTAATAAGCCTAAAGGCATCAGTTTGTGTTCTCGCCCATGTATTTTCATTTAAAATCCAACCAGTGAGACAAACAATAGCTGAAACACCATGGCAACCGTAACATCACCTCAGGCAGTAATGACGAACCTCATCACGTGCCGCAAAAGCACAGCGTATTTCAGTCTAATGTGCCTAAATCACACTGTGTACCTCCACACCCAGAATGTCCTTTTCATCAGCAAAACATGTCGAACTGTTCACAAATTCCAGAAACACAAGTAAAAGTACAAATTATGTACTTTCTTGGTCGTTCTAGTGTTTTTTTTTTTAAATTCTGCCCCCATTTTACCACAAAGCTCTTAAAGTCTGGATTTTCATTTTTCAGAAGGTCCTGATGAAATTTTGTAAATGCTCTGATTATTGGACCCTGCCACACCAATCATATAAATCATCCACTCGTCTTTTTTTGTTATCCTTCCTATAGAAACAATTCACATTGATGGAATAAGACACCAGTGTCAGTACTTTGTGAAGCTGTTTTTGGAAAAGTTGTCAAATATATGAGAGGCAAATATTAGAGAGCACTGATAAATAAACGCTTTAGAGACAATAATTTAATTAAAGAGAAAACCATCTGTATGTTCCTGCATTTATAACCTATATAAACACAATATACACAGGATGTATCGCTATCGACACAATTGCTCTTAAACTGCAGGCAAAACTGTAGCGATGCCTTGAAAACATGTGACATTATTTTTTACTTACACATACTTACATTTAATAATTCTAAAGATTACTACAAAATACGTTGTAATTGACAGAATTTTAGAAAAGCATATTTTACCCTTATTTATCGCAGTACTGATCTCATTGACATATTTACTCATTTTAAATGACATCACTGAGAACTTTAGAAAAATAGAAAAATCTTTTTGAGTAAATACAGCATTTTAATAAACAGCACAGTTGAAGCCTCGCAGTTGATCCCTTGTTCTTAATGAAGGATGTTAGCTCATTTTCCCTAAATCCCCTAATCCATTGATTGAATAATCCAACTCATTCAGCGTTTGGAGTTTATCTTCTGCAGCGTTCTACATGCCACAGAAGGTTAATCAAAGACATACACTGAAATGTTTACCGATCATATTTAAGAATCTGCAAAATCCAAATCATTAATATCATTATATTATTTGTGTTGTAACTTTAACCACTGGGGGAAAATGTGGAAACGAATACGGTGGACAACTACAACTACACATTTTTTAATAGGTTTGTTAGCCGATAGCTACCATTTGGCAAAATAACACAGGCTACGGAAAGTGTCACTGATGGATAAAATAATACTCCGCACAAGTCTTTTTGGTTGCGTTTGTTTTTGATGCGTTTTGACTGTCGTACAGTCTGTGACATTAGGACAACTGAGATCCTGACAGCGTCTGACAAGCAACAATTACAACAAGACTATTAAAAAATCACGTAATCTCGATTTAAGATATTAAAAACATCTATTTTTCTCCAAAGTACTTATTAAGTATTAATATCAATCTCCTTTTGGGAATATGGAAACTTTGTAAAAGCTGAAATGCTACTTTTATTCGGACCTTAATCTCTGACTGAAGCGTGTTCTCCCGGCTTAATCACTGGAGTGCTTTTCCCACTCTATCCCCTTGAGTGGATTACGTTTATTGGCTTGCGTTAAAGAAATTGTGGCGGATTTAACCAGACAGTTGTTCATTCTACTAATACCTTTCAGTCCAGTCTTATGTATAATTCTGCTTCTGGCAGGTTATTTCCTCATATCAGTTATGGCGCTGCTTCTCATAAATAAATATTGATGCAATGACCTGTCTCTCGAGTGTCGGGAGTAGGAGTGATTAAATTCTTTACAGAAAAATGTGTGACTTAAAATGGCACAGGGTTTAAAACCTTTGCACCCGTATATGATGATAAAGCAGACACTAAAGATAAAAACATGATATGTACAAAAATCTCTTTTTATGTTTGTTTTAAAAAGCAAACCAAATAATTAAACTGCTTCATTGTTATCACTTAATTCGATTTCGTGAACTTTTTTTTTAATACTTTTAACTTGATTGGGGCAGCACGGTGGCTTAGTGGTTAGCGCTGTTGCCTCACAAAGAAGGCATGTTCTGTGTGGAGTGTGCCCTGTGCTGGTGTGGGTTTATTCTGGGTACCCCGGTTTCCTTCCACAGTCCAAAAAACACACGTATTTCCAAAACATGTATATTAGGTTGATTGGTGATTCTAAATTGCCCATAGGAAGGAGTGTGAATGTAGCCCCCTCAATAGACTGGCAACCTGTCCAGGGTGTACCCTTCCTGCCTTTCACTCTTTCAGAAACAGCTGGGATAGACTCCATGATCACAAATTTAGGGAATAAGCAGGTTTAAAAAATGAATTAATAGCTTTTTATTGGTTATAAAAATAATAATTGACCATAACCATCCAAATATGCAGTCAAATAACAAACAAATAGTCAAATATTACACTTTTAATCAAATCCGGAACAAATCTGAGACTGTACCAGGGCAGTAAGATCAGTACTGTGCATGCTGACATAACTCTAATTACACTTTCAGCACACTTTGAGATTATTAACGCTGAGAGGTCAAAGGGCATCGCTTACTGTAGTCCAAATTTTTCCATCATGGCCGCTGGCATTTTAGACAAGCTGCAGCAAATCGAAGTTCCGGGTCAATTTTAATAGATTTGAACTTTGGTGAGCGTGAGTCGGATGGAGGCGTTAATAGAGCTGTAATCATGTGTAATGTGCACTTGCTGTTAGTAAACAAAGAAGAGGAAGAATTAAAAATAAAGCCTTAAAATATATACTTTTTGGGTTGCTGAATTGGGTTAAAATAAGTTTATTGTTCATTCTACTAATACCTCGCTGCGCTAATTTGTAGCTATTCATAGCACTTTCTCCTCTCAGGCAAAACACTATTCCCTCGTTCTCCTACTCGCTTCCACTGTCTTAGCAAGAGATTCTGATCCTGCAGTCAAATGGACCTGAGTGTTTGCACGTGATGCTAATTGTATATCAACGTGGCCACCTGGTGGTGTAATTAAGTATTTTGGGACGGTTGCAGAATCCAGATGAAAGTTTTACCAGAGCTGTAATCTTGAACTGTCTCTCTCATCAGTGTTTTAAAGCTCAGGCTCTCCTGAAGTGTTTGTAAAGTCACATTGTGTATGATTCTGTTGATTTAGAATCATACACAAGAATCATAACTTTAGATTTTAGATTTAGATTCAGAACAATAATCACAGAACCCCGTGTGCACTTCATAGTGCAGGACAAAAAAGCTTTAATTGAAATCATGGTAGACATTATTTTTTTAACATACACTCACAAAGCTTATTATTATTACAATATATTAAATTATATTAATATTATATCACAACTTTATATGAAATAGGTTTTACAAGGTTTTGGAAACATTCCTGTGACATTCTAGTTCCTGTTGATATCAAAAATCACACAATTTCTGCAGGTAAACTTTTATTTCCTGTTTTAAATTACCAGATCTAAAGAACACTGAACTCATTATCATGTTTATGAAACCCGGTTAAAGACGAGTTCTGCTTTGTGTCTTGGTGCATTATGTTGAAAGTAGTCAGTAGTATATAGTAGTGTGGCAACAGAAATTCTCTGATAGGCTGGGGCATTTAAGTGAAAATTAATAGTATTAACCCTCATAGTTGTTTTTCTGATTGTCCATTATATATATATATATATATATATATATATATATATATATATATAATATATATAATGGAGTTATAATAATATAATATAATAATATAATATAATGGAGTTATAATGGAGTATATATATATATCTGAGTTACACTCTATTAATTTTCAGCAATTTCATAAAAACAAACAAACCCATAATTATAATATGGAAAATTTCAAAACAGGTCACATTGGAGTCGAAGAGCAGGGGCTAAACTGGTTAGGGCTCTGGTTAGCACCACTAAATTTTTTCAGTTTGGCTCCTGAGCAAGGCCTTTAATCCCCCACCTGGTGGTGTAATTAAGTATCATATCTTACCCTGCGCTCTGACCTATAATCTGAAATATGTGGAAGGGAAGAGTGTTTCATGTGCACTAATGCGTATGGATTTTTGCTTCTTTTAATAATGCTGTAGTTCAGTGCACTGCTATTACATCATAACCAACTCTGGTTAGGTCATAACATCCTTATAAGTGATTTTCATATTTCTTCTTCTAAAACATACGCCTAAATTTTGAATGACTGTCATGTTAAAAAGTGAAAGCATTATGATGACACATCAACTTGATTGCACAGTTGGCACACAGTCTGTGTTAAAGCTGCCGCCTGTTAAGTTACATTAGCAACATTAATTTGAAATCATTTAATTAATGTAAAGTATGTGCTGTATTAAGTGATCAGGAATATAAGAACATAACAATGAGCATAAAGTTTCAGCCTTATTAATATTCAGATATTCTCGACTACTAAATGATGTAAGCATTTCAAATTCAAACTCATTATTTAATAGAGACGTGTCAGTTTAGTCTAAATGCCTGTGTCTGTTCTCTCTCTCTGTGTCTCCCTTACAGTGATGGACGCCGAACCGTCTCCTTCGCACCTCCAGACCAAGGCATATGTGCGTCAGTTGCAGGTCATCGACAATCAGAACCTGCTGTTCGAAATGTCCTGTAAGCTCGAGCCCAAAGATATGTAACAGGGCTTATCATTCCCTCATCCTGCCAGTCGGACCCTTTCCTCATCATGACAAACCTTTCTGCTTCTTCATCACAGCTGGACTGCTGGAAGAGTAGTGAAAATCGGTCTGAATTTACAGCAGGAACCCCTTCCTGTCGGGCCTGGACTTTGAGACAGAGTTTAATGTAATACAGCAGGCTTATTCACACATTTGCAACATTTCAGTGTTTTTTTTCTTCACTCAGTAAACACCTACGATAAGTTTCTTAAGTTTTCTCCGATTTTATTCTGGTATATTCCGTCGTTAATTTGCTGATTGTCAGTGGAACTCAAACGAATGTCTGGACTCACATGAGACAATCTAACCACATGGACTTTAATATGTGTCTCTTCTTTTTTCCTCTTTATGTAAGCCAACAAAGGCACTTGGCACTTACACTAACCCCGCAGCACTCAGCTGGGTTTTAAACCCACGTACACACACACACACACACATACATACCAGTCTCAGCTTCTTCATGCAGCCTGAACAGTGAAGTCCTCAGAGTATTTAATGCAGACGTGACGTCTACGAGGGTAAAATCGACACAGTACAGTCTGATAGTTCAGGGATAATGTCTAAACCTCATCTCCAAATAAAGTACGCTGAGGCTTTTAGTCGTCTTGAGCGTGTCAGGAATCAGGCGCTCTTATTTATTAATCTACTGCGTAAAATTTTAGATGCAAGTTTTCAGTATTATTCTATGTAGGTATCTCTTTAATTTCCATCACACTCAGTTCTCTTATATTTACATACAAGTCACTAATTAACAACTGGATAAACTGGATTAAGCTCCTACCTAATTCTTCTTTTGGACCGGTATGTGATAAACGCCATGGTCATTAATCTGCTCTCAACCACACTTAGCCAAATCCTAAACGGAGCCATCATAAGCTATAAAGCAAACCTGCTCTCAGACAGGGCCGCAGGGAAATCGTCGAATCGCTGCTGGCTGCTTTTTCTCGTCTCGGATGCCACTCTCAGGATTTTCTTCCTGCTGAGCATCTTTTTGCAGAGGCCAGTCTGAAAGCCTCTATGTACATAAATCGATGTAAATAGCTAAATAAATATGAAGACTCTATTTTATGTATGAGAAATAAGATGGATGTTGAAATGAGAATATTTGTTTTGTATATCTGATGAGTAAAAAAAAACAAAACATACTTGTACATTTTAAAAACAGATTGAGAGTCTAATGTCCCTGAAAGATCTGTACAGCCTTTTCTTCTTCAGGATTTCGTTGCATTGCCGTTTTGATTCGGTTCCTAGCTGTAGTACATGATGTGTATATATATATATATATATTCTAGGTTTGTTAAATATCTTTGGTTGTACATTTTGTTGGTTTGTTTTCGATTTTGTTTTATTTTACTGGAATTGTACAGCATGTGTTCACTTTAGTTGGATTTTTTTTAATAGTTTTTCTTGTTTGTTTTTTTTTTTTTAACTTTGTTTATTACTTTTTAAGCGGGTAATTTACAATCTCTGGGTGTTTTTTTTTTTTTTTTTTTTTTTTTTTGGTTTTTGTACAGGAGTCCGTGTTTACAGTGCCCCCCCCCCCCCCCCCCCCCCCCCCCCTTTTCTGAAACTCAGTGTCCATCCAGGCAAGAGGAAGGCGGGTCAGGAGGAGGCGCTGCTCCGCCTTCATAGCCCCCCTCAAAATATTCCAACAAATCTTAAATAAAGCCTCTTCTGATGAACTCAGGGGTGAAAATGTGTTTTTAATAAATACAGTTCCATCACTTTAGGCTGCACTCTGGAAAGTACCACTTGTAAAGATTAACATGATTTGTTTCGATCTAAATTCTCAGTCTGAACATTTAATAACGTTAAGATCTTATAACGAATTTCCCGTTTACAACATTACTCTTTTTGTCAACATGGTACACAATTCAATGATGATCATTTGTTCCTTTTTTTTGTATAGTTTCTCCAAAGGGTTTTCTTGATATTACTTTTGACTTGCTCTTTAGGTCTGGATTTAAAATTAGAATATATATCCAGAATTTATATATTTCTGTAAGGCTGCTGTTAGACAGTGTTTACTGTTAAGCAAATAAATCCATATGGTACTGAACTGAATAATCCACCAGGATGGGTTTTTTTTTAATCTTACCTCTCAGTGCCACAGTGACAAAAGAATGTAAATTTCCCTCCAAAATATAACTAGAGCTTTTAGGCACAGAACTTCATACACACTTAAAAAAAAAAGAAAAAAAAGTCTAATCTCTAATTAAACACATTTTTTTGCTTTAATTGTTAATGACAGTAAATTATGCAGGATGAACATGATTCTTCTTTCAAATGGAATTTTTATTATTATTATTATTATTATTATATGCTTGCAACTTAAAGCAATAAAAAAAACCCTCAAATGTAAAATAATGAAGTCAAGTTTAAAAAAACACTTTTCCCTTTTCAGCGTGAGAAACGAGTTCCTTTCTGTTCATAGAAGCAGGTGAACCGTAGAGACAATCGCAATGTCCGCCAAACAGCAGGTAAAATGGAATGTAAGTTGTGGATGTTTGACTAGTGTTCCGACGCTCTGATGATCACTCAGCATATACAGTAACTTGTCCTGCTGTGAATGACAGCATGGCTATCTTTACTAGGACATCCGTCAGGAATTTTGACACACCATTATGATGCAGTGAACACATTTTCGAAAGAATAAAAGCTCACCTGGAGTAACCATGGTCACCATTCTGTTCTTCTGATTCAGTAAACCGTAGAAAAAAAGTCCTGTGTGTGTGTGTGTGTTTTCTTGACCAGGTGAAGATATACTTGATACTTATTCAACCTGAGTGGATAATCCAGAGGTGCAGCCGCACAGCTGGAGCAGAGACAAGATTACATCATGCTGACTGTCATCAAATAAACCCCAGTGTAATATGTAGCGCTCATTACAATGCATTTAAACTTTATTATCCAGTTAATGAACAATGTTCTATTTGTTTATGTGCAAAAATATTCAAATGAGCAGTCGACTTAAAAAACAAAACAAAAACAGGAATGGAAA
The DNA here is from genome assembly GCA_005784505.1 of Bagarius yarrelli. NCBI lineage: Eukaryota > Metazoa > Chordata > Actinopteri > Siluriformes > Sisoridae > Bagarius > Bagarius yarrelli. Next base: position 3,512,510 of record VCAZ01000020.1, read on the forward strand.
GAGAAATGAACCTGAGGTAGTTCAGGGATCGTATTCATGTATCAAACCTCGGAAGAGGACAAAAAGCGCTGCTTTATTTCGGATGAGTTCCGCTTGTGGTGTTGATGAATAAAAGTCCACATGGCTGAGCAGGGGGGGGGGGACGCCTGATACACCCAGACCCTCTGGACTATCACAGTGCGCTGTGTTACGACTCGTCTTACATACGTGCACATAAATTCCCACTGGATCCAGAGCAAGAGAACATGATGCGAGATTCTATTTCCACACATTACAAAAAAAACAAAAAAAACCCCCACCTCTATTCATACTCTACTGACAATAACAAAGCCCATTATATATTGTTGCAGAGTAATAACTGTTGTGTCACTAAAATATCTGTTAAAAACCCCAGACGTCGCTTTCAATACTGCATCGTAAGACATTTAAAAAAAAAATCAGCACAAAACATAGCAAGTGGAAGAAATGCATCGAATAAAATGACATACATGAGAAATCTACAGCTAATGCATTTTAATCTGCATTCGACTAATACTGTCTGTTCCGAATCAAAGTTTAATACATTGAAGTGAAACTTTGAAAAAAACCCTATAGCAACAGCAGAGCTGCTTTTTTTTATTGCAAGCCGAGAGAAATCAGACTCCAGAGCAGTGTTTAAAGAAAGGATTACGCTGGGAGTTTCAGACTAAAACGTAGACTAAACTTTATTTCTAAAACAAATAAACAACAAGACTATACATCGTCTTAGACAAAAAACAAAACAAAAAAAAACGTCTGGAGTTCATATTGGGTCAAAAAGAATTCCAGAAGGATCCTTTAATTTGCTCTCATCTGAGGAAGCCGGTTTAAAGTCGGATTAAAGGCCAGTGTTCATCTAAAAACTTGATCTAAATTCCAGTTTTTCCATATTTAGAGCATTCGATTCAATAAAACATTAATATCTGCCGTGAGATCGAGTTGAGGAAAGAAACCCTGCTCATTAATAACACAGCTAAAAGTCTGCAAATTATAATTACACCGATAAGAGAGTTAATAATCTCCCAGGATCCTTCAGCGTCTCCAGGTTACAGTCTTTATTCTGGTAATTTCCTGTTCCACTGTAGCACCTGAATCATGTGCTTAACCATAAATAACTACGCGACAGAGCGGGACATTTATTGAAACGGTTCCGACCAGTGAGAAGAAGTGATGATGAGGCGTCGCCGCTGTATTTCCACACATCCATTCTCATTCACTGCATCTGGCGCCGTGACAGAACTAAGCGATGAGCTGAGATTGGAATGAATCGCACACAGCTTCTCTTTCTCATTCATACACCGATAAAGACTGATGCGTGAAGAGATGTAGAACACAAGAGATCCAGAGATTAGAATTCTACAACACACGTCCATTAATACTGTTCAAAGGAAAGCAAAGTATGGAATGTAAGTCATGAAAGGTACATTAAAAGGTCAACTTACATGAATCTTACACCCTGTTTGCCTTTTTTCCATTAAAAAAAACCCCACACACACATGGAGAAATACAGGACTTCACCAGCGCCCGTCAAGAACTATCAAATTCTGTTCATCTTCACTGTTATCTGCACACTGACGTTACCCCCCCCTCCCTCAAACCATCGCCGTCTCCACTTCCGACTCATCCCTGTTCCCTTCTAAAATACATGGAGGAATATATACAAACACCACCAGCTGTTCTGGCACTGCTGTACAATCCACAGCAACTTATTTCACACAGATGATTGGGGGCGGGGGTGAGTGGGGGTTAGCGAAAAAGGTTAATGTCTCTTGCAATGATTTTTTCCCTCAGTTTGCTTGGCACCAGGTCCAGGTGGCGTGTGTCATCCAAGACTAAGATGTGTATTGTTTTACGGGGCAGTTAAAAAGAAATCGTAATTAAATTCAAATAGTGCTTGAAAGCAAAAACATCCTATGTTACATGGGCTGTCATGAAGACTTAAGGTGAGCAGGTCTGCACCAAACTTCTTCCAGGAGTTTATGAGTTCTCTGTCACGTCCCTTTTCCCCAGTAACATTCTGTTAATGTTTTTGCACTCTTTTGGTTGTCCTTTAATGCATGCCACAGGGGAAAACATGCAGGTAGAAGGGACGGCCAGGGCTAAAAGACTTTTCTCCTGCTCTCACTCTCTCTCTCACTCTCTCTCTCTCTCTCTCTCTCTTGTTTCTTATTAGTTCCTGTGCAGGTTTAGGAGGGCTCAGAGCTCTTGAGTGCATCCACCTTCGTTTCTAAGTCAGTGATCTAAAGAGAAAATAGAAATGACATTTTTTAACATTTACATTATTTGTCAGATTACTTTAGCTGACATACAAAAGTACTTTCTAAATTTCTTTTTAATAAACAGATCAATAGTCTGCAGTAAGATTACAGATTTATTTATAGATATTTTTTTCATAAAGGTAACAATCTGAGATTCACTCTGAGGATCACTCTCTTTAAGAAAATCTCTTTAAGAAAATCCTTTTAAGAGTATCCCTTTAAAAGAAACCCTTTTAAGAGTGTCCCTTTAAGAAAATCCCTTTAAGAAAATCCCTTTAAGAGAATCCTTTTAAGAGAATCCCTTTAACAAAATCCCTTTAGGAGAATCCCTTTCAGAAAACGGCTTTAAGAGAATAACTTTAATAAAATCTCTCTAAGAAAATCCCTTTAGGGGAATCCCTTTAAGAAAGTCCCTTTAAGGAAGTCTCTTCAGGAAAGTCCCTTTAAGGAAATCCCTTTAACAGGAATCCCTTTAAGCAAGTCCCTTTAAGAGAATCCTTTTAAGAGAATCTCTTTAAGGGAATTCCTTTAAGAAAGTCCCTTTAAGGGAATCCCTTTAAGCTAGTCCCTTTAAGTGAGTCTCTTTAGGAGAATCCCTTTAAGCGAGTCTCTTTTAGAGAGTCCCTTTAAGAGAATTCCTTTAAGAAAGTCCCTTTAAGGGAATCCCTTTAAGAAAATCCCTTTAAGGGAATGCCTTTAAGAGAATCCCTTTAAGAAAGTCCCTTCAGGAAAATTCCTTTTAGGCGAGTCCCTTTAAGAGAGTCCCTTTAAGAGAGTGTTCATAATCTCAGCTTGTCACCTGTATAAAAGACACCTAGGAGCCAGAAATCTTTCTAATTGATAGGGGATCGAATACTTATGTTACTCATTAAAATGCAAATTTACCAAATCAGCAGCTGATAAAATAATTTTTTTCGCTTCACATTAATTAAACATAAAGGAATAAATAAATTAAAACATTTGCTGGTCTATTGTTATTCTACCTTCTCCTGCAGGCTGTCTGTCTCCTCCTTGTGGCCGGCCTCTGATTCCTCCTGTGCGCGCCTCTGTGCTGTCTCCTTCTTCAGATACTCAATCTCTCTGCATTACACACACACACACACACAAAGTTAGTGACCACACAAAGATTACACCAGCAATGTCCAATCATGATAAAATAACAAAAAAAAAAATTTAAATAAATAACTTTAGAAGTAATAAATTAATATAAAAATATTCTACAAATGTAATATCTGTACGACTCCAATGTTTAAAACCAGCAAATCTGCATAATTTTTGTGCACATCTTTAATACTTTTTCCTCGCTTTCCATACACTAGGTAATATATTTTACTAAATCTACTATATTTTATTAAAATCTGCAAATATGAAAAAGCAAAGACTTAAGAATCTATATAAATCCAACAGAAAAACAAGAGTAAGATTAGTTACACAATCGAACAACAAAACAACATACTGCACTATGTTACAGTGTGTGGTTCTCTGGGAGCAAATCGGATTGCAGCGTCTAATAGCAGCAGGGAGAAAAGACCTTCTGTATCTGTATTCTGTACGTAGGATATCACTGAAGGAGCTGCTTACAGATGAAACAGGGGAGAGAGTCTCTCTCTCTAGTAGGGGTATTAGCTTAGCTCCCATCCTCATTTCTCTTTCCTCCTGTACTGCTAACAGGGGCATCTCCAGGACCGAGCTGGCCTTCTGATATTTATTTAACAAATAAGTCTGTTATGTCTTTCTATACCGACACAAAACTGAACTGAAAAAGCACTAAGCGAGGCATCGCTTAGTCTCTGTCCCATTGAAAGGGGCGTGTGTGTGCATGAGGTTTATGCTTCTTCTGCTGTTGCAGCAAGTGCTAATATGCTAGCTATAAAATCTAAGTTCTGTGTATCGCAGCATTTACCAAATTCCTCAAAACTGAAAATCCACTTTTAAAAAAAAGGGAAAAATTAAAGGAAGTTTCAATTGTATTGGATGAGTGATTTATTCATTTTCTATACCCGCTTATTTTTTAATTCGGGGTCATGGGGATCTGCCGAAGTCTAGGCAGAAAGGCAGAAGGGGTACACTCTGGACAGGTTGCCAGTCCATCACAGGGCCACACACACATTCACACTCACGCCTATGGGCAATTCTGAATCACCAGTCAACCTAGCATACATGTTTTTGGACTTTGGGAGGAAACCGGAGAACCCGGAGTAACCCCACACAAGCACGGGAAGAACACAGGAATCGAACCCAGGCCTTCTTGCTGTGAGGCAACAGTGTTAACCACTAAGTGACCATTGCCCCTGATTGAGCAGTTGCAATAAAAAATTAAGAACACCTGGAGTTGCCAGCTAGCCCTTAAAATATGGAATTGTTCTGTATTTGGGAATAAAAGCAAACCAATCCACCAGTGAAGACTCATGCCTTTCTTTCCCTGAATGGATAATATTTGCTGCCAATATCAGTTTAATTTGTTAAATATAGTCAGGTTCAAATCAAAGCCAATCAGGGTTAGGGGTGGGGGTGTCTTGGCAGTGATGCCCTGTCAAAAGAGAGTCTGTCGATTAAAATGGAAGCTTCGGATCTGCGTCCAGTTCCGAAAGTTTTTAAGCTAAAATTAAAGCAAATGTAAAAAAAAAAAATAAAAATACATGGCTGGAAAGTAAGAATGAAGCCAGATCCACAATTATCAACGAGAGAGCAGCATTCCAGCAATGTTAGAGTTAACAGAAATCAGAACTTCTTCTTCTTCCTCGCTTATCGCATCCATATACCTCCTCTTTGGTCTTCCAGTCCAGAGCACAGTCTAATAATTCTTTATGTCTTAATTATCTCTTAAAACAGAGAGTTTAATGACAGTTTTCTAATCAGCTTAATTCAATCATTTTTCGATTGTTTGCATCAGATTTCATATGCAGCCTCTTTGTTACGATTAAACGTTAAAATGTAAATGATGATCACATACGTTATGATCTAACTTTTAAAAGTATCAGTGTCAATTTAAAGTGTTAATTTATAAGTTCTGGATCTGTTAATAAAATGTCTCACATATAACATATCTTACATATAACATAAGTTCCTTTAAGTCTAATGTTTGTCACTTGCTTATTATTATCATCATTTAGTTTATTTAGCTATACCAATATAACCGCTAAAGATGTCGGTTGAGTTGTGATAATAAGAGACTGAGTGCATCTGTTCACACTGATTTTAATAAAGGATGATTTATTGTAATGTCCACTGGTATCAGTCTTTTTACTTTCCTGAAGGTTTTATGTTATGATTTACCAGCGATAGCACTCTATGTCACTGCGGCTCTGAGGGGTGTGGCTCCTGCTGCGGCAAATCCGACCCGGAGAAGGCAAAACAAATGTGCTTTCTCTGGCTATAAATAAAACTTCTTCTATGTATCTATATCTATCTATCTATCTATCTATCTATCTATCTATCTATCTATCTATCTATCTATCTATCTATCTATCTATCTATATATCTATATATATATATATACACACACACACACACACACAAGTCACAACAATGGAGACACCGTCTGGATTTTAATTCTTATTGGTAGGATTCTATCAAATTTCTAAGATAAAAAAGTTTTACACCTGTGTTTTTATCATCTGATACACCTGAAGGGACCGGGCGTAAACTTTCTGTCTACTTACTTCTGCTGGTACTCTTTAATGAGGCGCTTGGCTTTGCTGTATTTGCGTTCCAGGGTCTGGTACTGCGCCTGGGTCTCTTTAAGGTGCTCATCCACAGCCTGACACAAGCTCTGGGCCTCCATCCAATAGCCCTCAAGCTTCTCCATGCGTTCTTTGGTCTCTCGCACGGTCTGCTCCAGCTGGGCCTTCTCCATCCTCCAGCGCAACTTTTCCTGCTCGGCATGAGCCAGCTGCAAAAATAAAGGAGCAATAAATGAGAAACTGAGTTTTATTATGTCATCTGGTCACCTTTAATTATCTGAAACAGTCATGATGTCTTACCTTCCTTTTTAGCTGCTGGATCTCAGCTTGGGTCACAGCATGCTTGATCTGGAGCTGAAGCCAGAACCATGCAGCAGGAAATAAATGTAAGAGATGGTACAACAGAGGCTAGGAGTGCATTTTTAACATTCACTTCTTTACACTATAGTCTTTTAACCTGAATAGAAATACTGACATTTTATTTCTTTCCCACAACTGAAATCTTTTTGGGGAGTCCAGAACAGAAGGAAGACAAACGACCTCTGGCAGCACTGACCTCTTTAAACTTGTGGGTGAGTTTCTCTGGGTCCATCTCCACTGGAGAGAGCATGTCCTCGCTCTCGGCCAAGTCAAACACCTCGATAGCATTAGGGAACATGGGGCTCATCTCCTCATCCTCATCTGTTCCATACTCACCCGCCTGCACACACAGATAAAGAGACAGAGGACGAGGAAAGGTCATTTATTAATCCAGAAACAACATATATAAAAACATTTCAACCTCAGAGCCTTCTGCAAAAATACAGAATAATTCTTGATCTTTTGGATGTACATTGCAGCAAGTCATTTAAATAAATGGTGTGTGGGATGCAGTGAAAAATTAACGATTCCACAAATGCCCACAAGAGGGCAGACTGTTTGCAGACATCAAGTTAATCAGACATTTACAGCATTTGGCAGACGCCCTTATCCAGAGGGACTTTCATTTATTATTTTTTAAAACTGGTATCAGTCCAACACCTCAACCACTAAGCCACCATTTCCCATAAAGCTGTACATATCGATAAAGTCATAAATGTCACCCCCTGGACTGCAACACTGACAAAACTGATATCCGAGATTTTAACTCTTTTCTTTTTAAATTGTGTAAAAATTAAAGTATGATCAAGTGGAGACAGTCCCGTGTTTGCTGAGTGTATTGAGAAACATAACAAGCATAAACGCTTGTACTTAGCAGATGCAGCGGCTAGGCGTCCTGCTGTGCTCTGTGCTGTGTAATCAAGTTCAAATTTAACTTATAAAGCACATTAAAAAACATCACTGGTTAATCATCACTGTAAATAACATCATACAACAAAAACTATGTACACACATCCAGAGCGGACATTAGAGATCCTGATTCTGGATCAAAAGTAAGCACTTAAATCAGAAACACTACTCCACTGTCCGGATTTTATTAAGAACAGTGACATCTGCATTAAAGCCTATGAGAAAGACTTATCCATAAGATTAGCCAGAACGGTCCATCAATAACTTCATAATAAATGTTCCAAAGCCAAACAAAAAAATAGAGTCAGGTGAGTCATGCATGACCAGATGCTTAACAAGAACATGCATTTTGTTGAATAAACAAGCGTTCCATCTTCAGTGATTGCTTGGCCACTAAACAATAGACTTTTGCTACAGATACAGACTACATTAGATGTGTGATGACTGACAACAACGTCTTAACGTGAAGAAAGAAGCCATTCCTACACGTCCTGAGCCTAAATGCTAGCACGGTTAGAAAACTAGGGCTGTGTGCATTGCTATTTTAAGCTTTAGCTTTTTAGCTATTTGTTTTACTTTTTTTTTAAGTATTGCAATGTATTGCTATATAAATTACAATGTATCATGATATGGACTCATGTACCGTGATATGTATTGTATTTTAAGAACATTAATGAAGAATAACTTTTTCTTTCTGCCAAGTGTCAGGGTAAATGATCTGAAAGGGTATATTTATGCCATATATTTCTGGATCTAAGTGTGTTACATAAGTATCGACTCAGCGATGACAATACATTTGAGAAATTAAAAAACACTGTAAAGACAACAATCATGGGTAAAAACAGAAAACATTAAGAGACTTCGCTCTGTGATTTGGTTATAGCTCTAATCTGGTTATTCAGGTCAAATCTCCCAAATCTGTCCAAAGCATCCGTCTATTAGATATCGGATATTTAAACTGGTGCTAATGAAGATTATTGTGGATCAGGAAGAAGATGAGCTGAATGTTCCGGAAGTGTGAGACAATCTCCAATCCTCTCAAAGACACGGTGTGGAGAAAATACGTAGCCAGCTTTTAATTTCATGCCCACGTTTTACCCCACCTGATTACAGCACATCCTTTGCCGCTGAATTATTTAGCACTTTCTTTATACCCAAACGCATCACACGCAGAGAGGGAGTAGAAGAAAGTCTGGCTGGAAAACCTGAGGTGATGGATGAAGGTGCGAATACTCTGTGTGAAGACAGGACTGATAACACTCACCTGCTTTCTGTGAATAACTGGAAGAAAATAGACACAAATGGAAGCGTAGACTGGAAACTTTGTGCCTCTGGTGGGTTATTCTCAAATAATAATAATAATAATAGCAATGATTTATGGTGTCAGTTTACTTTAAAATATTCCACGTTGGAAGCCAAACAGAAATTGATGAAAATTCACAGAGTGCTTTTTTATATTTAGAAATTTGGAAAAATTCATATGAACTGTATATACTAACTAACAAATATAATTTGCTCGGACAGTGTATTAGTTTTTACAATGGTATAAATTTATTTTGTTTTATATTAATACTGACAAATCTAGACATTTTTCTAGACATTTTTCACTGAGAAATGCACAGTGCCTGTAGAGGTGTGGTCTCAGTGCATGTGTGCGTGGGATGACCAAGGAATATGAAATATAAAATTTAACCGAAATTGCATTAATGTTGGTTGTTTAACCAAGATTAGTTTCTTGTTATAGGCTATTGCAAGTTTAAGTTTTCAGTCTATTCACTACAATGATATCGTCACAACTATCACAATTTTGTTGTGTGACAGTAGGTAGTTCAATATTACAGAATTAAGCCTGATTTAACAGGACTCACTAACTGCACTGCTTGTAACTGCTGTTTAAAGCAACAGGATGCAGGAATTAAGCGGATAAAAAACTCAGTCCTAATCATATTTGTGTTACTTCCTGTATCCTTACAAATACTGAATATGTGCAGCGATATTGGTTACTGATAATGAAAAAAATGCCGCAGAAATAATCCTCTTTCTCACTTTCCAACCTACACTGTGGTTACGGTACTGAGGAAAAGTCACTGCCAATCATTATGCAATCAGACACTTACACTCCCACATAGTGCTGATCAGACTAAGCTTGTAGATTCAACTATAATTTAACCTGTAGGTTTGGAGATACAGTTCCTGAAGCTACACTGTGGGATGGACATGAAATCATGCTGAAAAGGGAATGTAAACTTTGTCTACAAACGAAAAGCATTAAAAAAACCAGTGATGGTACAGAGTTTATGATACCACGATGAAGATGTTGATCTCTCTCTCGTTGTGACCCAGATTTAAATATAAAAAAAAACCTTAAGCAGGTATAGAAATCAGTATAAACAATAAAGAATTCATTTACAGCTGTAAGTCTGATATAAAGTTAGTCAGGACACTGTTGGCCTTCAGTGTGAGATGTTTTTACCTCTGTTGGGATAATCTTACACAGAATTTTAGTGGTTAAAAAAATACTTCCTTCGAATGTAAGATTCTTATTAATAAACACTTGGGGCGTCTCGGTAAACAGTAATGGCTTTGATAACACTATTTACTCGAAGGAAATATATTATGTGACACAAACAAACAGTTTTTTGTTTTCAAAAGATTTTTTTTTTATATAAATGTGTTGCCTCTAGCAACAGAAAGGTAAAACTGAAATTTTTATGAAAAATTACAAAGCCCTAAGAGTCTACTTTTATTTTAGCCATAAATTACTAATGTAAACTGTGACATGACAAAGAAATTTAATCCTACAAACAACCAAAAACAGGCACAAATTTTATGTTTTTTTCCTCTGGTGAAGCGTATAGCTGTAAATAATCTTTCCTTAACTACTATGGTTGGTCCGAAATCGCATACTACTAAAGTACATTTTAGTAAGTATGCACTTCCTGCATGTCTGTCCTATATAGTATTATTATGTGTAGTATGAATGAAATTCGGATGTAGTACATCCGCCATTTTTTACACTGACACGTGACATTCGACGTCACAGCAGCATGAACTCAAAGTTGGCTCATGTTGAACTTAAATGATGTTAAACGAATGCAATTTACCAACAAATAACAATGTTTTTTTCTTTAAGTATTTAAAGCTATTTAATGCACTTGACTTTTGTATATGATAAATGTCGTCTTTCTCTGGCGGCCTCATGGGATAGTAAAGTGTACATCATCAGAGCATTTTTATCATTTAAAAATTCGGGGAAATGTATATAAATTGTATATACTAACAAATATAATTTTCTAACTATATTAGTTACAGTGGTAAAAGTTGTTGCACCATAAAGTTTTAAATGTAAATTTATATTATAATAATAATAATGTCATTTACATAAGTACTGACCAAGATAAACATTTTTCAACATTCTTGTGTGCTGGATTCAAGACATTATTAGTGTATGTTATAAAGTGCCTGCAGAGGTGTGGCTTCAATGCATGTGTGCGTGTGACTGAGGAATAGGAAGCGTAAAAATCAACTGAAATTGCATAACAAGGCCAACTTCCTCATAGGCTAACCTGAAAGCAAATTCATAGGGAAATTCCCAGTTTATTTCCATCTGAGAACTTTTCGTGAACTGTAATTTCCATGGTAAGGATTTAGACATACTACTCGCCTAACATACTCAGTTTCGCCTACTATATAGTATGACAGTATGTGATTTCAGAAAGAGCCTATGTGTCTTTGTGTTAAGGAAGTGATTAAGGTCGTCAACTGTGCTTAACATTTTTCTATTAGTGTGTGTGAAGCCTCACCTCTTCATCCTCCTCCATGTACTGGTTATAGCGCTGCTCCATCATCTCCCTCTGCCAGCGTTCCTGCTCCAACGTCTGCTGGATCAGCTGCGCTACCTCACTCTGCTCACCGGGCTTCTCTCTGCCAATAATAAACCTGCCACACAGACAATGTAATGCTTTAATGGTGAGACCTGCATTTGATAAGACATGCATGGGTTTATTTTGTAACCTTAAAAAAAAGATTTAGCCACCTGGTCTTTTTTAAAATAGCAATTAAACTGCATTAATCTAATGCAGAAAGACAGCAAAACAAATTGTACACTTGCTGCCCTGGGGTAACAATTCAGCCAAAGAATTGCTGCTGCATTCAGTGGAAAAGAATCTAATCTAATTCACAGCTGTGCCAAATGGCATCTATAGCCCAGGGTTTTACACTTGGCCTTTCGCCAGTCCTGCTGTGCAATGCACTATATAGTCCATGAGTTCGGTCTGAGCAGCAAAAAACCCACACATTTATAGCAGGAAAGCACATGATAGTGGTGTTGCTACTGTATATGATAAATGAGAGGCAACTGCAACTAAAACTGGCGCGAAAGCTACGCGAAAGTGAATTCTCAGTTCACACCTAGGCGCTTTTCACTCAAAACAGCAAGAAAACAGACGGGTATTAAATGCAAGGCACAGGTTTGTATCTGAGCAGAAGCCATTTATTCAAACACACTTATGAATTCAGTCTGACTTTTGTTTCAGAATGCAAATTTCTCATGTTAAAAGTGTTTAAAGGGTATAGATAAAAAGGGGGAAGTGGTGGCTCGGTGGTTAAGGATTTAGACTGCTAACTGGAAGATTTTTATATGATAATTTTATATATTTTTCATATGTTTGATTTTATATGTTATCAATCTTATCTGGCTACACAGAGATTAGCCAGTAAGTAATTACTATTCTTCAAGATGATAATAAAGGACATGTTGTGCTTATGGCTACATTTATTATCAAACAAAGTCATTTAATGAATGCAAGACATGTTAGTTTTTTATCAGTTTGTTATTACTTATGTTCACATCTATATGTGCTTCTTGACACAGTTTCACACAATGTTTTATATGCTGTAGCATCACAGTTTCCCTTTACTGGAACTAAGGAGCCCTGGACCCTTTATTACCTATGTACTGACAATATTCAGTAAATAAGGGGGCATTTAAGATTCTATTTTAAACACAAGCTTGTTATTTAACTTATTCAGCTGGAAACCTGTTTTCTGCCAGCTTTAAAGGTTAAAATGTAATGTTGTAAATCATTAAACTCAAACAAATGATATAAAATGGCCACTGGTAGTGGACAACCTACACCTTTACTACGTTCTGTCAGTGAGCTTCTTATACATCCCATCTTGTGTACAGAAAATGTGACTGATGATGTTTAAAGTCTACAAAAAGTCCAAACGACTGATTACTGATTAGATTAAGATTTGCGTGAAAAAGAGCTTTCAAGAAGTGCATTGTCTGTTTAAAATAAAGCAAAAGTTCAGTTGAATTAATTCATTGGTAATAAGACAAAGCCCACTGAACTGGTATTTCTTTTGTGTACTTGAGAATGTAAGTGATATTCCTTAAGATTGGCTAATTTCTGCTAGCAACACAATCTAATCTATTTAAGCATTAGTCTAGACCACTAGTTCCCAACCTTTTTTTGTCTGAGACCCTCTGTTTCCCAAGACAATATTTTAGGGCCCCCCTTCATATTTAATGATATTATCGCTCTTGGTTTTTTCCTGCATTTCATGTTTCCAGTATTGCTAGCACTGCGACCCGAAATGGTGGGAGCTTTCTCACCTGGGTCCAATATGCCTGGGCCTGAAGAAAAAATTAGGATGAATTACAAATTTGTCCATTTTTTGGTCAACCAGGGGATCATAAATGAAATATAAGTATTCCCCTTAATGCTCACTGCTCAATACTAGGGACACGCTCTATAATAGGGACACGACCCCTGACAGAGCACGCTGAGGCCCCTTTGTGGGTCGGGACCCCCCTGTTGGGAACAGCTGGTCTAGTGTACAGTAGTCTACAGCTAATCCAAAATAGTTGAGCCAGAATTGTAGCCTAATTTTCCTGACTTTCTGCTCTTGCCTGAGATTCTTTTCTGCTCATCATGTTTGTAATAAATTGTTATTTGAGCCTTTTTAAGTATTTGAGTACTACTGACTTAACTCAGATTACATTCTGACATTTTTTTGGAAACTTTTTTCTCCAACAGGCTACTGACAAACACGTCCTCAGTGATAGACACTTATAGCAGTTAAAACATTTCAAACATTTCAAGCGTAATCATTTCGCTTACTTGACAGTGCCGGTGGTGTTTCTTAGGACAGATGCAGCAAAATTTTGGGTTACACCCACTAGACTGGTGCCGTCAACCTCAACGATCAAGTCATTTACCTGGATCCTGGTGATGGAGAAACGAAACAAGCTTTTAGGATACAGACATGCGATACATTTATCCCTTAAACACATCTACTCATTTTGCTATTACACAAATGAATAATTGGGAGAATTACATTTACAGTTGCTAAGCTAAATCATTATCTATAAGTGGTAGCATAGTGGTTAAGGTGTTAGACTGCTAATTTGAAGAGTGAGGTGTGATTTCCAGCACCACCCAATTGCCACTGTTGGGCCCCTAAGCAACACACTTAATCCGTAATCCGTTGCTTTGAATAAGGATGTCTGCCAAATGCCGTAAATGATAAATGTAATGTAATTAAATGTTTTACTGTAAATACACACTATACAATTGTTCCATTGTAAAATATTCTAACATCATGGGAGAAGCCAGGATTGAGTAATTCGTGGTTATTAAGTGGATAAATAGCTATTCTCTATGTTCTATATTATAAAGATTGGATCCTTGTGTATAGCTATGTTACATTGTTTAGGCTAGATTGGATAAGCCAGAGGGGGAAGGATGTGGGATCTTATGTCTGTCCCACTTTTTACAAAATTAATGATCATATCCATGCTCTCTGCGTGTGCCACTGCTGACAGAAACATAGTATGGGGCAGTGGTGGCTCGAATGGTTAAGGCGCTAAGTTGTTGTAAGACCTGGGCTCAATAGCCACCACCGCCAGTCAGCCACTGTTGGGTCCTTGAGCAAGCCCCTTAACCCTTCCTGCTTCATCATAGCTGACCCTGTGCTCTGACCCCAACTTACTAAGATAGGATATGTGAAGAAAGAATTTTGCTGTAAAGTATATATGACAAATAAAGGCATTTACATTTACAGTATGATGGGATATACAGTGCATGATAATGGTAGAGTGTATGGCCAAATGTACTGGGACACCTGACTATCACATTTTTATGAGATGTTAAAAATTCTAGTCTAATCTTAATCTTACTTCACTAATAACCTCCACACTTCTGTAAATGCTTTTCACTCCAATATAAATCGTGACTGATCCTCAAAATGAAAAGTGAGATCAGCCACCAATGTTGTTTAAGGAGATCTGGGATACATTCATTATTCCTTTTTATCCCAAAGGTATTATAGTTCTTCCTCAGTAACTATAACACACCGTGTCTTCAATGAGCTCAGGGGCTTTGTGCACAGAGGTGTTATCATGCTGAAACTGTGTTAAAGACTCCTAGTTTTAGGCTGCATTTAGACTGCAGGTCTTGATGCCCAATTCTGATCTTGTGGCTATATATATATAACCCAAGCTGGACATACTGACCGGAAATAAAAGTAAAAACGGTGTGATAATCAATTAACGAAGATGAAATGATTTAGTAGGTTTCTTCTGCTTCATATTTAAAGGTCAGCAAAACAATGCTTACTTCAGGCATAGAACTGCTAAGAGAAAAAGAGTGTGTATGTGTTTGTGTGAAAACAAACCGTGAAAAAACCACTTGAACCGTGAATTGTTAAAACTGACTCTGATATGTTCGATATAGTGAACAAAACTAATAAAAATCAAAATATACAGTTGTGCTAAGTTATTATATATCGCTGTTAAGTTCAGTAAGGTGACGTCATGCACCTCCGTCGCTTATTCCATGACGTGCGACTCACATTAACAGCTAAAAATGCGTTCTGTCTGCTTACAACACAGACGTTAATGCATAAATCGTATTCATATCCGATTTATTACCACATACGAATGAGGCCTGAATCCAATCTAAAATTTCTTGAAATCCATGTGTTTTTTTTTTCTCTGTTTATATTGTCATGAGTCAAATCCCATCTGTTCCACATTGAAGGAAAAAAAATGGAATTGGGGCACTTGATATGTGCAGTGTAAATTCGGTCTTAGTGAAGGAAAGGTATCCTAGAAAATTATGTGTATCCTAATTTTTCTGCAACAGTTTGAGGAAGACACGAATATGGATGTCTTTGGTTAATGTTCACAAACCATTGGCTAGACACAATGGAATAATTTGCATGGGCATGAAAAAGAGGAATGTATTTTGTGCACTACACATAGTTTAATCAACAAAAAGTGAAAAAATCTGAATGTAAAGAGAGTAAAATAATTCTAGGTCATTTACATCATTTTAGTAAGCTGTTCTTATCGATTAACACCAACTCATGCAATCAACATACACAATCAGCTTCTACGTCTGATCTTTAATACATTTCTGACCTTCCGTCCCGATGAGCAGCTCCTCCCTCCGTCACCGTCTTGACAAAGATTCCTAGTTTTTCCAGGCCCATGTCTGCGCCAGCGCCCATTCCGATGATACTGATCCCCAACCCGTCACTATCTAACAGTGGAGAACCAAACAGAAAGATCCTTATGCTTTAAACTCTACAGTACTGCTAGTAGATTCAGAATGAATCTCTTTATTTGCAGTTGAAGATTAAATAATGATAATGATGTTCCAGGGCAGTTCTTTATGAGGTACCAAAACATATAATGAATCAGTTAGAAATGAGCTATAGCTTTTTCAGTGCAACTGCTACCAATTAAGGGACTGGATTTCCATAAAAAACTGGAATAATCAGTAAAGTCTGAACCAAATGCTTTACTCATGCAAGATTTACTCTAAAGCTTTTGTAATAACAGCTTCATTTATAGTGTAACCACTCAGCAGCGCTTCTGTGTTCAACTGTTCTAAGGAGTGAAATATAACTTGATACCTTTCTCCAATTCTACAGGGAAAAGGTCCAGCCTCTCCACTCTCTTCTCCAGCTCGTACTCAGCTGAGGCAGCCATGGGGTCAACATCATCGTTACGTCGGTCGTAGTCCTCGTTGGAGTATGTGGTGAACACCTGGAGGTAAAAAAAAAGCAGTAGGATTTAATAGAGAAGCGTAGGCTATCATACCATTAAAACAGCTAAAAGAGCAGTGTTTACTATTAATTGAGGGAAATGTCTAAGAAAGTTCTGACATATGATGTAAAACACAACCCCGTGGAGATAAAAACAGCATCTTGCTCATAACAGATAGTTGACATAATAGATAAAAATCAGTTACAGTAACCTCTCAGGTCATCTATCTATCTATCTATCTATCTATCTATCTATCTATCTATCTATCTATCTATCTATCTATCTATCCATCCATCCATCCATCCATCTATCTATCTATCTATCTATCTATCCATCCATCCATCCATCCATCCATCCATCCATCCATCCATCAGGCTGGCTGCTTCACACCAAGGAACACTTTTTTGTATAATGTAATAATGTCATTGTTATGCTTTCTTTTAGATTTTGTGCTTTAAAAAATTACATATTACATATGGTTCCTCCTTTACTATAAAAAAAAGGAATCGGCCTACAACCAAATCAAGGTTCCACTGTACTTAATTTTAATTGTGTACCCATAAAACCAACATTATTTAGGTAGATATATATTCAAAACTACGAGTAAAATGAAACATCAGAAACACAAGAGATAAGAGAAACAAATTCTTATATACAGTAATAGTTAACATCAGTGTCAGTTTTACTGGTTAACTGGTTTATGTTTATTAACTTTGTGTAACTTTGTCATATTTATTATATGAAATATAAAAATATATTATTGTGTATATTGGTGTATGTGTACATTTAAATATTCCACATGGTAAGGAAACGCTCTAAAAGTCTGTCCGAGTCCATGTCTTGGTAAATAAGTGAGCTAGTTAACTAGTTAAACAATATAGAAACAAACAAGTCTAAATGTCAGCGCGGAAAACAATTTGGCCCTTTCTTCGGAAAGTATTTGAGGAAGCACACCATGATTGCATGTCATCTAATATACAGTGCACATACTTTTTTAGCAGCATTCAATATTTACAGCAGATAGCAAACACAAAATTATTAACAAAAAGAAATTGTTTTTATGTGATAAGTAAATTATAGTATAAAACCTACACTGGCAAACTTTAGCTTACTAAAATTGATATGAAAGAATTAGAACAGAAGCCCAGGCATTAGACTCCCTTGTCCTGGTTGCCCAAGCTAGTGATTTGTCCACCTCTGGGACACCAAAAGGAAACAGGCTGGTCAGCACATACTGTAGGCTTCTCAGATAACACCATAATCTACAAACCATGAGTCTGTGAATTTAGATGGTGAAGGGAAATGTCTAATGAAATTATCTAATCGGACTTTCTTCCTTATTAAGCCAGGATACGTTTCATTTTTCAAAGCACTCAACAGGATCTATGGAAGGTTTATATATCTGCCCTCTCTCTGCTTGGATATAATGGCAAAACCTTTATAGCTCAAAACCTAAATGACTAAAATAAATAATTTATCAAATTTACTGAAAGCTTAATTTTCCTGTCCCTCGTTACAGCCTTACTGGGCTGTTGTATAAACATTCCTGCCGTAGTATTTTACATGAACACTTGAACAGGAAGTCATTCATGGATGAGGGCAGAATGATGGAAGAATGAAAGGAGAGCACAAGTGAGAGATAATTAAGAGTCAGCATCAGGGGACCTGAGTTCATCTACCGGCCAGAAGCACTGGCTTTTCTTACTAGATACGAGAAAATACGAGAAAAACCCTCATTCATCTCAGGCGCCGTTCGAATGACTTGGATGATTGGAATGCTTCAAGTGTGGCGATTTAAAAAAAAAAAAAATTGCTCTATTCCCTTCTTTATTTATAGACTCACTGCAGTCACACAGCATCGAATCGACACCCAAAATATGTTTGAGTTAAAACTATTATGTGACTCTTTGCATTCAGAGAAACTGTTTTAGTAATTATTAACGACGCTACGCTACAGTATTGCCTGGATAAAGCATTTAAGCTTGAAAATGGAAAGGTAAATCTATTTATTATGCTCTATTTATAGTGTTTAAACCAGAGAAAGGAACTTTATAATGGCCTATACTGTATTAGCAACATACATATTAGCAACATTTTTGGTAAAGCTGGTTATACTAAGCCGCTTATGATATTTTTAGAATCAGAAAGGAAGATCAGGAAGAAAATTCAAGCAAAATAAAGTACAGGGATCAATATTACTCTAATAATTCGCATTCAGCTTGTGGCAAAATGTGCCAAGAGAAAATAAAGGCAGTAACCAGACACTGCTGATATTTTTACATTACAATACAATATAAAAATACTGTGAATATTGAGAAAGGTGCAAAAGAGAAAACGTTTTCGTCGAGATAACATTTAAGATCAGCTGCTTTTGAAACACATATATAAACTGTAGAAGCCTCAGTTGTTTTTTCCCTCAGGAACTCATATGCGTTCCCTTTAGACTCTTAACTGCACTTAACAATGATGTAAATATTTGAGCTCGTTTGGCCGACAACCTACAATTGACATACAGTGGAGACAGTTAGCCTTGCTAAATAAACCAGCCATGGAGGCTCAGTATGACATTAAAGACAGTCAATTGCAAAAACTGAAGACTAATTACTACAAGGGAAACTTGATCATTACACAGCCCTACAAAACACACCTTTGGTGAACAATTTATGCTGCAAAGAAAAACCTACTACACTCTTATCATTGGTTTTTAACCACTGGCACCACACTGGATGTAGTTTTGAAAGAAATTAAAATAATTCAAAATCCATCTAATAATTTGCTTTACATCTTTACCTCTTTATTCCAACCATTAAATAACTTAGAGTCTTTGTATCATGCTAAAATTTCTGCTAAAAGGACATCAAGCACTTTCAATTCTAGCCGGATTACCAGTTCCTGTTTATCAACTTCCTTTCTCACTTTCTTCCTCTTTGTTGAAACCTTTATGTGACCATAGTAACTTTCATCATAACTTTTCATCAAACACACTGCTCAGTCGGCATCCCACCCAGAATAAACTATCGAGTTTTAATTCTCATCTCTCGTGCTACTACAAATGCTCTGTATGTGTGTGTGTGATTATATTTGTGTGTGTAGGACAGCAGCAGGCAAAGCCATCGCCCCTCACTATGAAAGCCATTGCTCTAGTCACATGATCCCATCTCCATGGTAACCCTCAGCCTTTCCCTATCTCTCTGTCCCTTTTTTTTCTCTTTCACACTAACACACACTCCTTTCTTCCATCGCTATCTCTTTAATTTTTAAACCGGTTGTCACACACTCGATATCACGAAAGGGGTCTATCACACATGTCAGTCCATCTTGAACAGATCCAGCTACGTTCGTGAGGGTTCTGGACATGATCTTTCTGAATTAAACAGCAGCGTAGATTCCAGCTGCTATCCAGATTTTTATATGAAGCATTTGTGTCTTCCTTGAGACTCTTTCCCACCAGATGTGCCTTAGCTACATTTGCAAAACCTTTCTGATCTATCTATAAGGGAAATAACAGGTGGAGAAGATAGGTGAGAAGAGGTCAGGACAGGAAAACAAAGATGAGACCAGATCTGGGACAAGATCATAAAGATGAGACAAGATCTAACAAGACAAACTGAAAAAAAAAGGTTTAAAGAAGACGAGATGAGATAGAGCAGCATGAGGCTAACCAATAAAGTATAAACAGACATAAGAGGAGAGGAGAGAGGGACAAAACAGACAAGAGACAAGATATGTGAAGGCTTTGCATCAGCTTTGTTACAAACACACAAATAACAACTACTGAAAATGTCGAAATTCTACTATTTAAACAACATCACACAGCCAAGCTCAGCTTTCAAAGCTGTGTGTGTATGTGTGTGTGTGTATACATGCATAAAAGCAGCTGGTCTGGCTACTGCTTTATCTCCAGTTCTGCCTGACTCAGCCATTCCTGAGGTCCCGTAGGCATGCAGAGGACGATGATGATGCTTTAGAATAACACTTGAAAGTCTGTCTCTCGTGCAAACCCCATACCAAGCAGAAATTTATAGACTGACCAGAATGCACCCAAACCCATACACACTCTACATCACAATGTACACTTATAAAGAAGAGAGCCTGGTTCTGACATACAAAATATCCCCTACAAACACCCACACACCCATCACAAACATACTGAGCATGCAATTACCCGCTGCTTCTACATCTCACATGACGGAGGAGGCTAGTAGATTAATAACGGTATTAAACATTTCTGTTTCACAACTAACGTGTACATCACTACACCTGATGTAGCCTCAGGTTCCTGTGCTTGTTTGATAGAATGATATCCACCTCGAGCTGTTGTGTGGTCCTAGATGTTTCTTTTTCACCACAAAAAGAGTTTTTCCTTATCATAGTCTCACTTAGCCAGATCTTAACTCTGACGGAACAAGTTAAAGACTCTATAGAAGCTTTTATAGGCTAACGGGCATGTGAATCAGCAAAGCATAGTTTGTTTTGTTCAGAAGAAAAAAATCAAACCAGAGTGCTTTTTAAAATCACCATTAAAATCCATATGCAAAGACGTGGCCTGACATCTATAGGTAAAGAAGGGGATAGTAAATTCGTTCAGGAAAACATTTTGTCAATCACAGGCATTTGCATGCAGACCTTTTTCACAGGTCGTGTAAGAAAATAACAGAACATGCGGCTTCGGACGGGATTAAAATCTCAAAGTATGTCTGTGAAACAAAAATTTTTCTAATGTCCTCCTATAAAGCTAGTTCAGTCTGAAAGGGCCCTTTTATCTAACTCTCTACAAGGCCCACAGAACTGCTACCCACTCCATGTTTTTTGTTTTGTGCACCATTCTGTTTAAACGCTGTTGTCAATACTCAAACATGTCTGGCACAAACAACTAAGTTACCGTCACAAACTCCTGACCTGTATCCATGTGACCTGTATCCCTAAACCCTAGGTCAAAGCTTGGACTCTGTAACCAAATCGAAACATTTTGACTCTTTTAGTGGTGAAAGCTGCTTGAATGAATTTTCTTTCATTTGGCTGGTCCTTTCCAGCCTCCTATAGTTATGCTTTTTCAATATCCAACAAAATACCCAGACACACTTGCACTAGAAAATCTGTCTTTTTTTTCTAATAGCCAACACATGTGGGTTGTGACTCTGTAAGCCTATACATAATTGGTAAAAACACTTGACTGAATATTGGAGCATGTGTAAAAATATGTGCATGTGTGTGTATGTGTGTATATTGTCCCTCACTTGCAGCTCTTCCCAGTTTTGGAACAGGCAGCTGCTTTCACGGCTCTCTTATGACCAGAGAGAAACAGGCACTTCAGGCCTTATTTTGACACCTCGACTCTGGTTGCTATGGAGATGTGCAGAAAGGCGACAACACAAAACACACACACACACCATGAAGTGCTCACATGAGAGCCCCTGGGCATTAAATAAGGTTGCGACAACTATTCTTAGCACTGCAGGTTTTGTCCATTGACTCCAGTCTGGAACACCAAGCTTCCTGTATTTCAAAAAACAAAAAACATGCACGCCTTTACATGCACTGCTGGCTAGATAGCCAAAAGAGACAGAGACAGACATGTCGATAGGAAAAGGGTCCACATTGGTTTATACAATTTTTGGTTTAGTGATTATTAAGGAAATAGAGTTATAAAATAGTCTTAATTCAAACATTGGTTGGAATTAAAATAGCCTAGTTAAGTATAAACCTATAAATGGACTTTTATAATTATGCATTTATTAACACTGTAATTAAAGATATTTAGTTAAGTATAAATCCTATTCTACAAACCTTAAATTACAGTGTAAGGAAAAGCACAATTGTTTTCTTAAAATATATTGGTTACTTCCATTACACTTGATTATTTGTCATGGTACACAACACGGGTATTTCATGTTCTTACTTTTTTTTATCATGTCCTCCTAGAAAAACTAAACAGGCTAAAGCTAGGGCTGGGCCAATGAACGATATTCTATTGCATCGTGATAAACTCCGTTTCAATAATGATTACAGGCTCTGGACATTTTTACTTTTAATTGTTGTGATTAAATGATGCAAATCATTTTAGGATCAAATAAACATTGGGTATGATAAAGCTATTAATCCATTAAATTCCAAAAAAAAAATCACGTCCTTATTCTGTACACAAAAACAAACAAACTCAGAGTGCTAGTCTGTGCTAACACAAGACAATCACTACACAAAATGGCACTGTTTTTATAATAAAAGTACTGATTAATTACACCAAACCGACAGTTTTCAGCGGCACATGTGGCAATAACGTGTTTTTATTTTAGTAAGTAAATGTGTAATCTGTTTTTGTTTTAACTATACTTAAGATGTATTTAATGGACCCTTTAAATTTTGTGGCCTTGGTCATTGTTGGGATACTCATTTAAAAGCTGGCGGCATTAACAATATACATATCGAAACATATAACATCTTCGATTAATATGGGGAAAAATAGCGAGATTACATTTTTGCCATATCCCACTTTCTTAACCTTTTCTTTAGTTTCTAGTAATTATGAGAATTATTAGAAACTAAAGAAAAGGTTAAGAAAGTGAAGGAGACCTTAACAAAACAAAAGGGATGATACAAATCTATGGCATGTGGAAATCTCCCTGAAATTTATATTTTAAACATCAGCCAACTTAGCTAGCTGGCAGGTTAACTGCATATAAAATTACCGTACAATTTCCTACTGTTAGACCAAAAAGGAGTCTTATTCTCATTGATGTAGTCTATAATATAACAATATTAATATATATAATTATATATCAAAAGTCTATTAGCTTAGCTAACTGGATTGCTAACTATTACCAGCTTAGCTCAAACTTTTTACAGGCAGACTGCATTTATTCCAGTCATTTAAATACCATCGTATTAAACATTTGTATAGTTTTAATATTTTAAACATTAAACAGAGTAACTAATGTAAATTGACCAACATGCTAATAACAAGCTAGGCAGCTGGTTAAGTACATTAATGCAGACTGTAATTAAGACAAGACTAAATAAGTCAGAAAGGATTCAAATCCACACAAAGAATGATTTAACCAAAACAAGATAAGACAGCAAATAAAAAAACTGTTTAGTAGAGAGTCTTTTTCTGTGGCGGATGGATAGTCCATAATTTCATTTGTCTATATAAAACATCTAGCGCTTATAATACATAACTACATTTCTGCCATCACTGCTACCACTACCAGTAGAGCTAGGATTTACTGTAAACACACTAAAACCTTCACGCTGGAACACACGACTGTAAAAAAGGCAGTTTTTTAATATATTACTAAAGATGTTCAAAACATTTTTAATAAGTAAAAAAGTCTCCCCTAGAACTAAAAGTAACCGTGCTTTTTCTTACAAGCATATAGGCAGAGACCAAAGAAGAAACAGGAAGCCAGCTGCAACAACAGGAAGTTGTGGATTGTGATCAGCAGGGGAAACATTGTGAAACCATCATGTTAGTCTAACATATTGAGACACTCACATGGCCAGGGTGTACCTCAGCTCTTACCCCTACCCCCAGCGTAGAAACACGCTGTTAACATTCTAAAGATTCTCCGATTTAACATTCCCGTCTAATGATTTTTTTAAGGCCGCTGTATAACACTTCCCATCAGGAAAGTGTTATACAATATTTTATAACCAACATAAATGCCACAGGCTACCTCTGAAAAGGAAATGCATCCAGTGTTTTGCATTATAATGAATAACACAAAACAAATTGCAATATTTTTTGGCAGTTCAAGCCTTTATTCAGGAAATAAACAAAATTTGTTAAGAATATTACTAATACATGTTAGTTTATAACAGCAGACAACCGCCTGCTAAATCAGCCCATGTGTCTAGCGGACTGTACCCTGTTACATGACAGCTGCCAGCCAGGATGGTGGCGATTAGTACTTACTCCCTCTGAGACACTCAGGGGAATGTACACTATGCACCACTGGGAAGTGGTTAAAATGGTTAAAATAGAAAGGTCAGGGTGAAAGTCTCAGCACTGCCGCTGTTGGGCCCTTGAGCAAAGCTTTCAACACTCTGCTCCAGGAATGCTGTATCATGGCTCTGACCACCAACAAGCTGGGATATTACAATACAAATTATGCAGACTTATTATTACGAAGTGGAAAGTAAGTATTTAGCTTAATCAGATTTTTCATGCTGTAACAGTAATACATCATGCATCATAATAATAATAAAATAAGTATTTGTGACAATGAAGTTTTTATGCATGGCTAAATAGGTTTTTTCCTGCATTGAGAATTGAGCATTAAATCCTGACATAGTCCTGATGAGGTCAAAACATCAGAGGGAGTTAGAGAAAGTACTGAAGACCTCGTCACCTTTGCAGCTTTCACTAGATCACTGATATTGAAACATTTACGTTTACTTTACTTTTACAGCATTTGACAGACGCCCTTATCCAGAGTGATTTACATTTATCTCTTTTATACAACTGAGCAATTGGGGTTAAGGGCCTTGCTCAGGGGCCCAGACGGCTTGGTGGTGCTGGGAATCGAACCCCAGTCTTTCTGGTATCAGTCCAACACCTTAACCACTAAGTCAACAGGTGTTAAAAAGGACAGGTTTGAGATGAATGGCACAGGATTTGTGCCCAAAGAGAAGAGTGACTGATCAACTGTCCAATCAAGCATTAAGTAGCTCTCAGCAATCCAGAGAGATGAGGGGCATTTTTTTAAATGAATATTATCGATTAAACCTTCCTGTTGCCAATGTTAATTAAAGCTATTAAGAAAAGACAGCCCTCCTGATTTCGTCCCAGATAGGAAGAAAAGGAAGAATTACATTTACCACGAATTAGTGAATTTATGTGGTATTTCTACACCAAACTGACCTAATAGGAACTCACACACTTGCTTTGCTAAATAGCTGCTGTTATGTTGGCCTACGTGGCTACTATAATTATCACATGACCTACTTTACCTTGCTTTAAACCACAGTGCTGTAAAATTGATACGCCCAATTCGTCAAAAAGCGTAAAAAGTTATATATTTTTTAAATAAAATTATATTTTATAACAGAATAATCTAATAGCAATGCCAGCTTCAAGGCAAATCAAAGACAAAATCTTTGGTGCAGCCTTTTCTGATTAACATTTCTGAAAAAAGTTCTTTGAGGTAAAGCTGTTCGTTTAATATCCCCCATGGGATGAGTTTTCAAGAATGAGGAACTATGTGACAAGATCCAGAAACACAGAAAAGTAGAGAAATGTCAGCTTTAAAAGTTAAAAATTCAACAGACTAATGCAGTTCAGGATGTTACGCGAAAATGATCAGCTTTGGAGAAGCAATGGCCCCCAGACCACATCATTTTGCCCCAGATCTACTTAAAATATTAACAGATAAAAAATAAATAGAAATATAGTGTAAGTTCAGTACAACATGGTACTGCACAGAGAACCTATACAGTAAATATATTTCTTTAGGTTAAAATATATTTTAAATATATGTGAAATACATGAAAATATATGTGAATACATTATGGAATGTATACAGGGGTGCCTTGACTTATGAGTATTATTCTTGTGTGACGGAGCTTGTATCTCAAATTACTCATATGTCTAATCAATTTTTTCCCACTGAAATTAATTGAAATGCCATAAATTCGTTCCAGGTCCCTGAAAAACACCGCAATTTTGTTTTGTTATATGTTTTTTAATAAGAAAAATATACTTATAAATAACGAATATTGTATAAAAAACACAATACAATAGAATTTACTGCAATAAACTGTTTTTAATAAGTGTAATGTACAGCATTTACCTTGGAGATCAGACAACTCCACTTGCTAACGCGCATGTCTGACTAGCTATCGAGTGAGACACGGAATGCTGGGCGGATGTTACGCCATTTACTGTGACATTAGCTATGCTAACTAGCGGTTGGTTGTCTGAAGCTGGCTCGTAACCAGAATTTAACTCGCAACTCAAAGCAAAAAAACGGCCGAGAGACGACTCGTATGTTAAAAAACTGTTAGTTGGGACACTCGTATGTCAAGGTACGACTGTAAAAGCAGATATCATTTCTGCAAATATTTTTGAAAATATTATAACACACTTTAAGACCACCAAAGTGCAGGCATTAATGCTTTAAAATAATTAGTATTTTATTCATTCTGTGATCACTGGGCTGGATGCTTTTCCGTGTAAACACCTTAGCTGTCTTTATTGCTTTTTCTGTGTCCTAAATTTGCAAAACTAATCAAGTGAATAGAAAACTGAAGCAGAAACAAAATTATATTTATAAAACCCTAAACCCCATATAAACTTCAACGGTTTGGGGGCAGAAGGAGTAATACTTTAATCCAGCTGGATGTGACACTAATCTCTGAGAGCACGGGCCCTGGATTAATCTCAGACAGGAGGTGTGGCTATGTGCTACTCCTGATCTCCAACATAACTCTATCAGGGACAGCGTTAATGCTGGCTTTTTAACATTTCCTCTTCCTGCACAAAAAACAGGTCTAACATTCTAGTATGGCATGTGATGGATATTTGGGACAATTTAGGACTAGCAACAGACAGTAGTCTGCAACTACAGTAAGATCCACAACCTGCGGCTGTAAGCTAACTTATGTGGTAAAGGTTTACATGTGTCAAAACTCCTCTTATCTGTTCTGTGTTTTTCAAAAATTATGCAAAAGGATATGCAAAAAATGAACTGAAAGTTAGCTACTATATTTATGTATGTATGTTGTTCTGCCAGTTACAAGTGAGACATTTTTATCATTTTTAAAATCTATTTAAAAATTTGTGGACAGCTTGATTTCCTGTTCAGTATTCACCATACGTTTCTGCTTCCGATAACGACAGAAGTTGAAGAACATGAAAAGAAGCACTCACCAAGAAAAGCCAGCGCTTTTCATACCCAAACGATTCACTGCCTGTTTCTACTAACAGCAGTGCAGTCGGATCTCCGTGCCGCCTCACTGACAGGAAAAGAATCAAATACACAACACACAACGAATTGAACATTCTCTCTAGAAGTGCTTCTATACAACGCTGTGCAAAGTCAACAGCATCTGTGTACACTCTATGTGGATGTGGTTGCCAGAGGGAATCGTGATTACTGATAACTGACGGATTTTCCATATGAGCATCCCAGTGTCTGCGTGGTACAAAAACGGCTCTTTAGATTCGATTCCAGACGTTGACCTTAAAGAGTCGACTTAAAGTATCTCTATTAATAGAAAACTGCCATTGCTTCCAATGACAACACTGCATTAGTGTACTTTTACAGACATTTTCTGGGCGTTTTTTGCCTTTATTGATAGGATACATTGAGAGATGAAACGGGAAAAGAGAGAGGGGGGTCGGAGCGGAAACAACCCGAGCCGGAATCGAATACGGGTCGCTGGAGTACATCCGCGCATGTGGGTGCCAGCGCCTTAACCCATTACTGCATTATTGTAAATTTATTGCACCGGAGTACTGTGTAAATCACCACCCCACAATTCGAATTATTATCTATTATACAATGATGTATTCTAAAAAAAAACCCACGTCCTCAGTAGCATACACTATATGGCCAAAGGTTTGTCCACCTTACAAGATTACTCATAAAATCAATTCTGTCTCCAAAATATTGTCTCAAAGTTAGATGCTTGCAGCTGTTCGAAATGTATCACCATAACTAAGAATCCTAAACCTGCATGAATCCCAGCATGGCAATAACACTGTGCATGAAGCAAGCAAGAAGACATCATGGTTGGAGTGGAAAGACGGGGTGTTCTTACCCAAAGATTTTACCCGATTTTTTACCCATAGCCATGCTACCCAATCTTTTACAGCAGTAACAGACAGACTAAATCTGGAATATGTGTAAAAAACATATATGAAATGTAATGGCTAACTGATCTATTAGATTTGACCATAGTGTGTATATTTACAGCATAGCTTACATTTGTATAACTTTGTATAACTAACGTTATAACAGTCTACAGTCTGGAAATCAGTGCATCTCTGTAAGTTCTGTTTTTACAAGAAACAATATATTAATTACATATATATTATTGTTTACTTTTTGATAAGGGATGGAATAGATGCAATTACAACAAGATGGCTGATGTCAAGACGGGTAAAAATCTATGGGGTTTTTTTGCATATTACACAATGCAGTCCATATTTATTAAAAAGTAACAATCAATAGACAGATTTTATAGTTAGTAAATTATAATTAGCACATAATTGTAGTCTATACAGTTGGTTATAACTAGTCTTAAATCTTTACGCAGTTTAATAACCCCTTAGAATACTGGATAAATTATGATTGGTTAAAATATTTTCTATAAGTTTTCTATAGCAAAACAGCTAAACATTGTTATTTATAATAATTAAGTTAACTAAAGTTTTACCTCTCTTCAAGATTTTTTTACATTGTGATTGTTACATTGTGTTGCTGCAGATTCTCCCAAATTTGCCGCAAAGCCTTTAGATACTTTCTCTGCTTTAAGCACATGTGTAATTACTTGCTGTGACAGCTGTACTTACATTTAACACAAATGTTGTGATGACCTCACACATGTCTCGGCCTAAATTTGCTGAAAATCAGCAGAAATTTTGAAAAAAATGCAAGCTCCTGTAAATATTGCATGGTTTGCTTAATTTGCATTTACTTCCGTGATGGATGACAGTTATGGAAGAACATTTACCCAAGAAGACTGAAGTGCCAGCATTTTGTAGCACAGCTGCTCCTTTACAAACAGCGAATGGCAAGACAGTGAAGCTGCTATTAACATCAATGCTTTTGTGAGAGATCAGCTGTTTAAAGCTGCTATTAACATCAATGCTTTTATTTATTTAATGATTTTATTGTCATAAGAATTTTCTTTAACAATATTCTTAGCCGCATGCTGTATATCAATGTGTAGGTTCTAACAGAATCAAGATTTTAATGTTATATACAATATACAACCTGCAGTGAAATGAAAGATGATAAGAACGATAATAGACTATAACAGGATGGTTCAGTGCAGCTTTAACACAAAGCCCAAAAGTGTTGAATAGATAAGAAATCGAATACTCCTGTTAAAGGAAATGAATCCACCATTATCGGGTATAAGACAGTTTGGTCTTAGGCTCAAATGGTTAAGACGCTAGATTGTTGATTTTAAAACCAGCAAGAGCTGGGTTCAAGCGCCACCACCACCGCCAGCCAGTCAGCCACTGTTGGGTTCTTGAGCAAAACCCTTAATCCTTTCTGCTTTAGGGGCCCTGTACTATAGCTGACTCCAACTTTCTAAGATGGGATATGCGAAGTAACACATTTTACTGTGCTGTAGATTATACGTGACAAATAAATACATTTACATTTACGCCCACAAATCTTTGACTGACTGTCTGATGCATATAACACACAAAACACATAACGTCTTATGGGTTATAAAAGTCACTCTGGATAGATTCTACCAAATCTTCATTAAAAGTGTGATGTGTTGTTTAACACTGATTAGAATCGGCGATTCGATATGATGTGAGGTTCATAGTGTAGTTTGCGCAACCTTGTTAAATAAGCAATTTATAGCTGTATTTATAGACTGGTTATAACCCACCAGTCAGATGTCCCAAATATTTACATTAGATAGAACAAAACAAATGGCGATTGGTTGCCCTACATGTCATTAAGACACCGTCTTGGCCAATAAACTTTATTTTACTGTCCAGACCTTATGCCGTCAGTCTAACATAGGATGTCTAATAACGACAAGGCTGAGTGTTTTTTTTGTACTTTTGTTGTACAACGATTATTTACACACATTTTAACATCATCTTGACTTCAACTCGCATTGGTATTCATTTATTCATTTTCTATACCCGCTTATTCCCTAATTCAGGGTCACAGGGACGGCTGGAGCCTATCCCAGCTGTGTCTGAAAGGGTGAAATGTAGGAGAGGTGCACCCTGGAAAGGCCGTCCATCACAGAGCCACACACACACTCACACTCGCTCCTGTGGGCAATTTAAAATAAATAAAAAATGTAAAATGTAAATAAAATAAAGCACAAAAAAGATAACTAAACTAAAATAGCAAATTCTATATAATAAACTCTTCCATGTGTGCTAATTTGCATCTGAATCTCCGGCTTCTGGTTCTCCCAACACAATATATCTGCTTTTGTATTCAGATGTGAAGCAGATAATTCGACATTAGAGAAAATAAAGCCGAAAATCACATCTTGGGGTATTTTTTAATCTGATTGTGGAAAGAGACACGTTCTAGACAATGAAGTAATAACACACGAGCAGAAAAAGGCTGTTTTCAGCAGGCCATAAGGTACCACCTCTAGACCTTCTGATTTAATCAATGTGAACAGAAAAATGTAAAGGGGAGCTGAGGACAAGGAGAAAAGACCCAAATACATTGTGTCTGAGTACCGTTCACAATAAGTCCTTTCTTTACCACATCACTATTTTCTTTCTTTCTTTCTTTTTATTTCTTTTCTCAGTGTGTTAATTTCACTACATACAGTACGTACGACAGAAATACCATCACTGTAAAAGATACAAGATTAACGACAAATAGGAAGAATGAGGATAAAGAGTAGTCGAAAGAACAGGAGACAGCATTGGAGGTGGAAATCGCAGTGAAACGGGCAATGTGTCAGAGGAGGGAGATATATTTAGAGAAAGAAGATTATAGAGAGCGTGTCTGGAAGAGGAGGTCGTATGCAAGAGGCTGTTTGTGGAAGAGAGCTGAAAGAGTGAGAGCACAGAGGGAATGTCAGAGAAGGAGAGAGAGACAGAGAGAGAGAGAGGAAGGCACATGAGATGAGAACAGAGGGTGTAGTGTGCCGCTGGGCCACCAGAAGACTGCTAAAGAGGAAGGGGGAGGAGACGGAAGGGACTGAACGAGTGTGCTGGACAGTCCACCATGACCCCCTCTGCTACATCTACTACAGCACTGAGAGCCTCTTTGCAACATAAGCAGCAATAGAACTACCGAATGATGTGGTATTGGGTTTACTGCACTTTTTTGTGAAAAGAAGAAAAAAAAAAATCCTGAAAAAAACAACACAAACAAGCGCCATTAAAAACACCTATAAAATATTCAAATGATTAAAAGCTTTAACGAAACCTCGTTCTCTAAAAGAGAGGCTTTGTGTCTGTTCTACGGCCATTACTTAACACTCAATTACAAAGACCTCTTTAAGTGCCACTGGTCCACAGTGACATTCCTTTTAGCGCAGCTAGAAACAGACTGTTCTTTTGATACAGTAATGCTAAATTATAATATTCCAGATCCCACAGATTACAAAAAGAGTATGGTGCTTAAGATGCTTATGACAGAACATATTTATCTGCACACTTTACAGTTTAGCTTTCATTTTTTTTTTAAAGTAGGTTTGTATCCTCAAATTGCAGCCATGTGAATCACTGTATGATGGATCAAAAGCCTATATGTTGAGTGAGACTGAGAATGACAAGGCACAAGCTCCACAATCTTGGGTTTAGTGATTGCAAGATGTTTTATGGGTCAAAGACATTGAAGTTGACATATGCTTTTCAGGATTTAAGGAGTAGCCTCTTGCCGCAGGTCATTCGGATTCTCAACCAGAAGAAAACTACTAAACGTACAACAGCACTTTAATTTTCACTCTAATCACTTTGTTACCGCATTCTTTATATTTATTCACTTTGTATACTGTCACGGACACGCCAGGCTCTCACGCGTTCTCCCGTTCACTGTCACCTGAATACTAAGCTCACGCACCTGATTCGCATTACCTGGACACGCCCATGCATCCTTCTTAAGCAGCTCATTCACCCAAGTTTTGTGTGTGGTCTCACTGATGAAAGAAGGACTCACTTCCACATCGCTTCTTTGTCAAGGTCCCTCCAGACTTCCATAAACTTTCAGACTTCCCATCAATAGAGTTACAGAATCTAAGAATGCCTGAATTCTCTAGTGACTTTCCAGTGACTTCAGTGCACCAAGTATTTTGGGTACTCCTGTGTTCTCTCTTAGTTCTTTGTTTGCTCTAACGACTCTAAGTTTTCTGAAATCCTATGTTTGACTTTTGTGGTCCAAACCGGTCTGTTTGATTGTCCTGAGTCTACTTCCTGTTGCATATCTTCGATACACACTGTAATTTTTTATTCCATTATTTTGTATATTTTAGTTTTATTCATTTTTAAAAAATTTTTTTTCTATTTCTATTTATTTTTTATTAGGACTGGAGAGTCGTACAGAACATTTCACTACATGCTAGAGACAACGTCTGTATGTGTCAGCAAAAACTACAGGAACGGAAAAGGAATTCGTTTGACACTCACTGAGGATTAGAATTAAATATTAACGTAAATCAGTTTAAAACATAATTTAAGTATGCATCGATATTAGAGGGCAGAGAATCGGTACACATGTCAGTTAGCTACATTGATATTTTTACACAGTGCTACTGACACATCAGATTAACTAACTAGCTAAATGTGTGTTTGCAATTATTATTATTATTAACATTATTTATTCTAGGAATGCAGCAGACCGAATACATATTACTACAAACCAGCTAAAATGTTTATAGTTTTGTTTGTTCTCCTGTAGTTTAAATTGTCCAGACACCAAATGTAATAAAAAAGAATTATGTCACTTCAGAAATGATGCAAAATGCAATAGAACAGCAACCAATAGCGGTGCAGAGGCAAATCCTGCATTTGCCTTAGATTTGACTGGAGTGTGTGCGTCACTGGTCTCTTTATGTGCTTATATAATAGTGAGGAAAACCGGGGGCTGTCAAGGAGAGACACACAGTCACATTTATATATTTATTTCACTAAGTCCTCGGTTGCTTTGAGAGAAATGGCCTTGAGAAAAGAATAGGGACAATATTATCACAACCGCTTTACTTTCAACACACAAAGAACTAGTCTTGAGATTTATATCCCACACAACTTTTCCTTTGAGATTCGATTGCAAAAACATCCTCATTTTGCCAACTTGCCAAGGCCAAGACCTTCAACAATGAGAAATAAACAACTATCTTCCTACGGTGTAAAACCAATAACTTGCTTATAAAGTACTTAAACAATATAAATCAAAAAGTACCATAATCCAGTTCTATCCTGAATGGTTTCATACAATAACAGTATTTAATTATTTGTGGGCGTCAAACTAAACATCAGACTATTGTCTAACCTTTATATCTATATAGACTCTTTTGGGGCCAGCACAGTCCAAGAAGGTCCCGGGTTTGCTTCCTGGGCTGGGGACTATCTGGGTGGACTCATAGGAGTGAGTGATAGACCGTAATAGACTGGCGACCTGTCTAGCGTGTACCCCTCCTGCCTTTCGCCCTTTCAGAGACAGCTGGGATAGGCTCCAGCAGATACTCATGACCCCAAGTTAGGAAATAAATGGGTATAGAAGATAAATAAATAAATAAATACACTCTTTTTTTTTGGTTTATGCTATTGGCTACCTTAAAGTGTAAAAGTGAATTTTATATTAAGTCTTGTGACGACAATGTCATACAACATTACGATCTAAGACATTTTAGACCAAACTTTGGCTGACATTTAATGTTGGCCCCCGACACTTAACACTGGACTGGCACAGTACAGAGTCACTTTTATTAACACTTCTATTCCAGCACAAGGACACTTACACTGGGTTTCTTTAATCCGTACTTTTATCAATCTTTTTTATAAACATATCTATCCCTTCTGCATTCCATGTGTATATACTTTTTCTAGAGTATGTATATGCATATCTCATACTTTATAGTTATATTTTATACTTTTAACACATCTTTACTTATACTTATTTTACACTTTTACTTTCGTGTTTACATGTTGGACACATGTTGTAGAAATTATTTCACTGCATGTTGTACTCGGTCTGAATATGTATGTGACAAATAAAATTTACATTTAAATTTTCTTGGCAAGAAGATAACAGCACGCCTGCTTTTCCAACAATATACTGATCATTTCTTGGAGGCCCTCACATTTTATGATGACCCTGGCTTTCGCCCCTAGAGGAAATCTGTTGTAAAGATGATGATCCGAACGCGCAATCCTATAAAATTAAATTATTAGAGGTTGGTTAAATTGGTTAAATTATTGGAGCGCTAATTATAAGATCATAGGTTTAATCCACGGCACCACCAAACCTGCATAAACAAAGTGCACAACCCTCCTTTGCTACAGTTGGATAAGAAAAGGAGAGAAATGTCCGTCGCCCCGGATAAGGGCATGTGTTAGAAAAGTAGCTGGAAAATGTTCTGCATGGTGAAGTGGAACAAAATCCTTCTAGCCGTATCTCCATCCTTCATAGACATTACAGAAAGCACCCCGGTGCTTAGTCTGCATGTATCGCATGCATTTACATTTGCTTATTTTACTCAAAGCATTTTAATTGGCCTTAATAACTAATTACACACTAGCTTTATCCCTGGGTGAGTCTATAATAAGTACAAAAAATATTGTGGTACTTTTGTATCCACTTCCTATAAGAGACTTATTTAGGAATAACTGCATTGCTCATAATACCTCAGTGAAATCAGCATGAGGAAGAGCAAAAACGTGTAGGCTATTTATAGACATGCTTTACAAGAAGCCGAAAAAAGGAGGATCTGAGAGTTTGGTGGTTCGGAAGCTTGCTGCTAAGAGTGCAGGTCTATTTCTTTTGTGACCTCCTTTTATGTCTTTACTCCAACAGTCTCAGGAAGAAAAGTAGGCTGAACACAGATATTAAATGTAAGGTTAGATAGGTAAAGCTGGGCCATACCTGAAAATGGAAAAGATCTGAGTAGATCTCTTTTTTTCCCTGGTATTTTTGGATAATTCAGATCTACACATTACCTCAATGCTTTATACATACGCATCGGAGCCTGCTGAATAAAATATTCAAGTTAAAATTTTTACTAGTTACATACAAGTTACATAATGTAACTTGATGTCACAATGGTGTAATTCAAAATCTCCAAAGTGCTACAGATACGCCAGGCTCATCCACCATTCACCGTTCTCATTCCCCTGAATACTAATCACACACACACACATTTGTCACTTGTTTCTCCATCACCCGTTCAACACCATTAAAGCGCACATTTCACTCAGACACTTTGTCTGTTCTACCTTGTAGAAGAAGGACTCCTGGTTTTCCTTCATTCTTCTCCAACGATCTCTGTTTTCTTTTTTTTTCTCCACGTCCCTCAAGCAGTAATATTAAGTCTTGCTGTTTCCACTTCCTTTGTTTGACGAAAAGTCTCTTGGTCTGCTAACCCACCATTTTCTGTCTGTGCCTCCTCATTCCAAATAAACTGGTCTGTTTTGTGTATATGCCTGTGTCTCAAGTCTACTTGCCATAACACTAAAAGCTATATTCACAAATCGAATCAAAACCAAAATCAAAGTAAAATTTAAAAAAAAAGGAAAAATCCACCCAGTTTATTACTGTTATTTCCACAAAAAAACAAAAAAAAACCCCAGATCTACAATAATTTATGCATCCCAGCTAAACAGATTGATGCCCCTGCAGTTTAAGTGACTCGTTATACTGTGTTGCCTTTTTTTCTTGACATATATTATTATCCTAATTCAGCTGTTTGAATCTCTAGTTTGTTGTTTATTTCCGAAACAAGCGGCAGCCGACAGCTCACATTGCCAATATGTAATTAAACCAGCTTATTGATGTGGGCTGACATTCAAAGAATTAGTAAAATAACCTTCACAAGATTTTTAAGCTTAATATTAATCCTTGTGTCCTCCTTGATAACCTTCTGGGTCACTCCATAAGCAATGGATGTCATAAAATGTCTGAAAAAGTATGAAATAGCGAATTTATGAGCAGGTCTCACTGCAGCAACAACACACATTTTAGCTAAAAGCTGATTTAAAGTTTATGTCACTGTGGATGGATAATAAACATTGGGGTTTATTCCTCTGGCACTCCAACAATGCTCTCCAGTCATACAAGCTTTACTACAGCTCAACATGCTCGTAGAGAATAGGCCGATTGTAGTAATCCTATTATCCATATTACTCTTTGACTCAGTATGGCTGCAGTGGTCAAAGAATTGTCTATTATGTAATGACAAATTACAACTGGCCACATAATGACATTTATTCTTAAAATGGCTGCTTCTATGTGGAACTGCTCTTTTTTTAGGCGCAGTGGATCAATTCGAAGATAAGTCAACCCAACAGAACAGGAATAGCCAAGAACGGAACAATAGCCATGTAATCAATAGTCACAGCTTTCTAAAAAGGAAAAAGCAAGGCAATTTCAACAATCCCACGTATTAATGTATTCTATTTAATCTCCTATATTGTAAAGCTAAAAGAAAAAACCCCAAAAGAATGTATTCTACACTATAAGGCCAAATGATTTTGGACATCAAAGCAATAATAATAAAATATCCATAAAAGTTGAGCCACGATGTGTATGTTTGAACCTAGTGTAGGTATAATGTCATTTATCACTAACTAGAACTATAGGTTCATGGATTGAGTCTGCTGTTTTTAAGGTATGTCAGTCACTAACATGACCTGGAACAACCAGATGGTTTATCAGGTCAGAGGAAAACTGCCGACAGTCTGAGTCTGGTTGCTTCCAAGGTTTTTTTTCCCCATTTTGTCACTGATGGAGTTTTGGATTCTTGCCACTGTCACCTCTGGCTTGCTTAGTTGGGGACTCTGAACTGTGTGTTTTAAGTGAGTGTTCACTGTATTGTCTTATTTAATTTGATTCTATAAAGCTGCTTTGACACAATATCACTTGTTAAAAAGCGCTAAATAAATAAATAACGTTAATTTGACTTGACTAGCAAATAATTGTGCAATATGAAAAAATAGAAGGAGAAATGAGCATTAGCTCCCACTGTGAAAAACTATCTGCATCTGGCATATATTCCAATAATAAAGGTAAGACTGGCGTGCACACGACTGGATAACATTTTCGGGTTTTTATACAATTAATAAAAAACCTAATTACATGTTTATAAACAAATATTACAAACAACATAAAGCAAAGCGCTTCTATAAAACGGCTAACTGCTGGATCAGCAATATCGGTGTTTCGGGTGTGATACGCAAACCCATTAGCTAAACCAGCTAACATGCATAAACTGTATTTTGGTTTTGATATGGTAATTAGTTATACTTTCAAAAATAGCTTTAGGACAGTGTCATCTTTTTTAAAAACTTAATTCATTTCCACTTATTGAAAAAGAAACCTCACTAATAGAAAGTTTGAGTCTGGAGCAATATTTTGGCCTCTCCCACTCATAATTTGCATGAATTTTTCCTTTAATATTTTCCATAGCCCCGGCCTGGCAATAATATTTATCTGGAGATGATTATGTTAAAAGTTAAACCATACTCATATTGCCTCTTGATAAAACGGTTAAAGAGAAACATACTGAACTGATCACGCATTTCACGGGAAGACTCAACGTCTCGAGAAACGCGCTGTTTTGACTTGCGTGTCACATGCCCATACAGACACAGCGTTTAGACGTTGTTTTTAAAATAGAAGTACAGATTTATTTCCCAAAACAGACAGTTATTCTTTCAAAGGTGGTAATAAGAGTAATAATAAGAAAAAAGCCGCCAGACTGGTGTATCTCAGGGTCAAATATTATCAGTATTTTAGCCTACTGCCCACTGCCTACTGGAATCCCTGATGACTGGCAGGCGGGTAAAGACATAACATCAGCATAAAGATCATATCCTGGCTGTAGATAAAAAATATCTTTAACACCACATACCAAAATATTATATATGACAAATATTTACAGTACGATAGCGTTAGCACATTAGCATGAACTGTGTAAAAATAGCAGCTATGTCAGACAATGTTATTCAATACAGGCCCTTTGAAAGTAAATGTTATGCACAGACATACAATCAATTTCAATCACCACTTTTTGGTTGCCTTGATAGTTCATGTTCACACACATACACACACAAACACACCATATGACCTTTCACTCTAAAGAATAGTGAGCCTACAAAGGTAAGTACTTAAAAGCTAAACCCAAGCATTAAGTTTACACAACAAAGAAAATGCCATACTGCTCCCTGGCTAGCACAAAAGCTCAGTGAATGCGGCCACCTCCTTCCATGAACCGCTGGACCTCTTTCTGTGTTTGAAAGGATAAGAGGGGACCGCCCATTGCTGCCTGGAATTAGCTAGCACTTAATAGTAAAGCTAACCACAAAGCTAGGCATGCATACACATGTAGACATTATACAGATGTTGGCTTCAAAAAGGCATGTAAATAGCACCATACACGAAACTGCTAAATGTTAGCATTTTGCCTCTTTTACTCTAAAACCTGCCATTTGTCTGCTGCAGTGTTATCTGCAAGGCGGCAAACTTTACAGATAGGATATGAACAAAGGGGAGGAAGAAGAAACAAAGAGGGCATGATAGAGGTTAAAATGAAAGATGAAATGAAAGTGTAGACGGCTGGCTAGGGCTAAGGCTTCCTGCTAGTTAGACGCTATTTTTTATTCGTCTTACAGTGCATAATGTCATGGATCTGAAAATGTCTGTTGTAAAGAGATTCTTGGGGCCTATAATTATTCTGCAGTGCAAAACAAGTCAAAAAGAAAATTGTTGGCAGTGAAGCCTCAAATCCAATACAGTTTAGTGTGTTCAAGTACCACAGGCTTTTATTTACTGGTGCTGAGAGTCAAAACCCTTTCAGTGATGTTTACTATGTCAATAGGTTGGCACAATGTGTGTATTCTGCCTATATACTTGGAGCCTGGCATTGCCAGAGTGTATTCATGAATATAATTAATTGTCTATCAGTGAATGAAAAAATGAACAAAATTGTTATTGTTAGCATCTTTTCAGCACCATTTAGAGCAGAAATACAAAATACTCACACATAAACTTATAACAATATACTGTGTGAAAATTTGTCGATTTGTATTACATTTTCTGACACATCGAATTTTTTTTTAATTCTGTTTTTAACATGGTGACTTGTCCTTGTCTTGTCAATTGGCTTTGAGGGGGAAATTACTGGCACCAATACTGTATTCACTCAAATAATCAGTCATGGACAGACAAAGATCACAAATTTAACATTTAATTAGCTACAAATAAGCCAGGCTTTGTATGGAAAATTGCTGTCTTCGCTTGCTTAAGGTAAGTGCTCACTCATGTAACAAAGGTGTTTTATGCTTTTTTGGACATTTATGTTTGCTCTGGTCCTCTGGTAGGAGTAACTGTACGTTTGGCTTATTTGTCACATATTTTTGACATATCTATACATATCCTAGCTTAGAAAGTTGGGGTCCGAGCACAGGGTCAGCTATTATACAGTGCCAATGGAGCAGGAAAGGTTAAGAGTCTTGCTCTAGGACCCAACAGTGGCAGACTGGCGGCGGTGGGGCTTGAACCCCAGTCCTCCTGGTCGTCCAATCAACAACTCAACACCTTAACCATTTAAGTTTGAACCATTTGAGACCGCTGCCTCTTTTAGAATGGCTGTTACATTCGGTCGGCGGTTGCTTTGTTAAAACTGTCTGCCAATAAAAATAATTTCTATAGAAATTCTATGTCACTGAAGTATAACTGTTTATAAAGTATTTAGACGACTAGTTATGTGTTTACATTTAGGGATATAGATGTTGTTCTATATATATATATGTGTGTGTTTTTTCCTACAATGTGATAAATAAACCCTTATCAATAATCATCTTAATGAAATGACATTTTTCACTTTTATGGACAAGTCAAAATTTGCTTCCTCGGTGTATCACTGCTTTTTGGCAGTAAAATCACTAGAGATTTGAAATGTAAGTGCACTAATACCAGACAGCACTTGACCACAGAACAGGATTATTACAGCTTGCAGATACAAAGAGAGGTTTAAACGTTAGTGACCACTTATACTGCAAATTTCCTTATTTTACAGAAAATTCTCATATGCTGCTTTCATATCCTGTGTTAATAAATAGGCAGGAAGTGGTTTACAGGAAGTGACTGTACCCTCTGGTATACTTTACAATGCACGCAAAAATGCAGAATGGAGCTGACAAAAATTGCTCGCCAAAACTTTAGAAGGCTAAGGATGCTGCCGATGCCATAGAGCGAGACTATCACTGGCTAAAATGGCTACATGCTAGACATAAGGCCATAGCATACATAAAAAGAATGTGCAATTACTGAAGTGATTTATGTAGTAGTAAAAGTAATAGCAGTCCTTGGTCGTTAACCTTTGCCATTCTGTCTTAATGACATAGGTATAACATTGGTACACTTGTGTGCTCTGTTCAGTTGAAACGTTGACTCTGAAAATACTTTGTGTACCGTGTGATTAACAGCACAGAATTCTTAAAATAATCTATCAAATATCGTTGCATTACGGTTTGTCCGATTCTTGGAAAAGAGAAGGTAGTATATAATATTCCAATGGGTCATATTCCAATGGCAACAACTGCAGCAGTGTTGATTATTTCACACTAAATTGTTACATTGATCGCTCTTTATGCTTACCTTGATAGGCCCAGTGCTGAAACGGATCTTCCTACTAGCTGGAGGATCCTCCTCATCTGGCAGTCCGGCAACCTCTGTGCAGCTCGATTCCGGTTCATAAACCTCATCGTCATCAGCCTCTTCGTCCTCATCTAGCTGACTCCCACCAGAATCCTCACCTATACCACTGTAGGCACTGATGTCTATCAGGTCAGCTTCTGAATAATCCTCCTTTAGAGTCTCTTCCTCGGCTGCCTCCTCTTTTTCAGCAGAGGCGTCTCCTTCTTTCAGTCTGTGCTCATCTCTCTGCTCACCACCCTCATGACTGTTTTCAACCTCCCCGTTCTCGAGGGAAGCATGAATCTCTGCATGCACCAATCTGCTGCCTGCTTCCTGGTTAGCAGCATTTTGCTCTCCAGGTTTGGACTCCTTTTCTGTACAAATTCCTACAGAGTCTTGGAATTCATTTAACTGCTTAGCATTCGACTCTGCAGGCAAAGAAGAGGCATTATCTGCCAATGGCTTGTTGCTTGTTGTAGCCTGCGATTCTTTTCTCCTTGGACTTCGAGGAGCTGCTTCCTGATCCTTAGCCTGCGATTCGTTTTCTTGGCTTCCTGTTTGAGAGAATGTTCTCACCTTTTTAGGTATGACTTTGGGGCGAGAGGGTAGAAGTGAGGTTGCAGCAGGCCGATGGAGATTGTTCCGTAATTCTGCCTTTTCAAACACGGCGCTTAGCTGGCTGACAGTGGGTGACACTGCTTCAACGGGTCCACCGTCTGTGTCGAGCCTGTCTAGGGCTTCTGTGCTGCCATTAAATCTCACAACCACGTCCAATCGGCTGTCCTGGAAGCCTGAGGCACGTTCTTTCTTCAGTAGGATGCGGTTGGTGGCAGCCTGCTTTTCCTGTAGGGTGCGCTGTTCGAAAATCTTACGTGTCTCCTGCAGCTTAGAAAAACCGGCCGAAGATCCACGGGCCATTCCGCCATCGGGTTTGCCATCAAAACGGCTCACACGTTCAGAAACGGTTCCACCTAGCTTCAGCAGAGCGCTGTGGTCTACATTTTCATTAAGACTGCTGGCTCTTGGCAAGGAGAGCCGCACAGCCTGGTCTTTCATCTTTGACGGATCTTCTTCATCCCCAGGGGATCCCATCTGCATGAACATGTTCTTTATGCGATGGACATTGGAGCCGTACCTGCGACCCCGTCCTGTAGGTCGTAATTTTCCCTCTTTGTAATCATCACCATTTGCAGCGTCAGGGTCTTTGAGTGGCTTAAGTGACTGGATTCCTGCCTCGTACGCATTCCTGTGTGGTGAAGCGCTCCGAGCTCCAAGCGTGGCGCTTGTGGTGCCGCTGGCTGCAGATGGGGGTTCGGTCTTCATCATGGTTAATCAAATGGTGGGAAAGAGTAGTTGAAAGGGCATAGCCTCTTTTCTTTTTTCTTAAGGTGGAACCTGCAAGGTGGAACATCAGTGGTAGGTAGCAGCAATAAATATGAGCTAAAGACAAACCGGGGACTATTAATAGTTAAAAATATTAATTTAAATAATTGATGTCCCACTTGCAATTTGCATGTCAACAGTTCACACAAGTAAAAATAGAAAAGGAGCAAAGGTTTGGATGGGTCTATGTTATTTTAAGAAATTCAGCATGGAACCTTTGCTGTTAGTAATTTTTCGATGGCGCGGGTTCTACTTGAAACCTTCTAAAGATTATATTTACAAAAAATACACCAAAAATGATCGATCGAGACACATTTTTATCGAAATTTGTAGGTATAGGCTCACGGTTAGGATTTGTTTGTTCAACGTTGCTGTCAATTTGTGAAATGGAAGAAAATCAACCACGTCCACCTTTGATCAGACTGAAGATAGCACACATTTTTAAAAATCTGCTATTAATCTGCATTATTAACCAGTCGGTGGTTATGATAGGCTACAACATAGGCCTAGATTTTGTGCAGCTTTAAATGCTTGTTTAAAGGAGCTTTTGTGATTCTTTTTATATGTAACCATGTCAGTTGCAACCATTATTTATAAGTGGCCATTTAAGGGATGTATTTATCAGCCTGATTGGGACCTATAACTGCTACAAAACCGTGCAATAAAATCCGAGTTCATTTGTGAAGATGTACTCGTGATTAAAACGCTAATAGACTGGAATCCTAAGCTTTCCTAAAGCAATAAGATGCGTATTCGCCTCTACAGTATAGGCTGTTAAAATCCTGGCATGGTGCAGTAGGCTTTGTTATAAACCCTGCCTGTGATTGATGCCAATAATGTGATCAGGGCAAAGAAGCTGTTATTTCTTCCAAACACTGCATATTATTTATACTTCTTTTCTTATATGGTGTTAAAAATCGCATTATTGTTGCAATAATTTTAGTCTTTTATAATGCATAGCGATGAATTTGTGGTGTGTCAGCGAACAGGAAGGCTGTCAAAACACGACGGTAGGACCCTGCGGAACGACGAGGCCCCCTCTCGCTACCGACTACACAGCTCCATCCTAAACCGCAGGACTACCGCACTCACCCGCATCTCCAAATAAATACAGCGAGGGAAAAAAAGCACAACGCCGAAACAGAACGCTTTGCATGCGGTTTTTGGTGCATTACTATACGCGTCCTCATGTAGCCATTGTCTCGCTTACGTCGCTTCCTGCATCCTCTGTCGCCCAGAATAACGGTTCTCTTTTGCAATCAAAGACAAAAAGTAAAAAGGAAAACACACCACCGGCGTTTCGCTTCACCGTCAGAACACGGACTCACCTTGTATTCCGTGTTGATCAAACATTCAGTGCGTTAAACTCCGAGTCCATTGTGTCCGCGAGCCGTTTTCAGCCTGTCGGTTTCCCCGCGAGCGAACAGCAGTGACGCGGCCGCGCTGTCTCTCCCCGGCTCGCGCTCACAGCTCAG
The DNA here is from genome assembly GCA_005784505.1 of Bagarius yarrelli. Lineage (NCBI taxonomy): Eukaryota > Metazoa > Chordata > Actinopteri > Siluriformes > Sisoridae > Bagarius > Bagarius yarrelli. The sequence goes on from VCAZ01000020.1 coordinate 3,556,178, forward strand.
CTCAGCTCGCAGCCCCGCCCCTCCTCTCGCGCATGGCATCACCGCTTCCATCACATTTTCCTGCTGCAGCTTTAGAAACATGCAAGTGTGCAGTGTTTAACATGGGAAAAACGCATACACTGATACTGCACCGTGCATGAGTTCGCATCCCTCTGGTCTGTAATATAGGTGTGTATGTGTGTATGTGTTCATTTTACAACTGAGTAATTGGGGGTTAAAGGCCTTGCTCAGGGGCCCAGCAGTGGTAACTTGATGGTGCTGGAAATCAAACCAAACATCTTAACCACTGCGCTACCACTTCCACTATTTTGATTTAAAGAGCTGTTTAACAGTTACAAGTTAACAGATAAACATAGGGACATATAATATGGAGACTATTTTGGGAATACAGGGTGCCCCAAAATAGTCTCCCAGCAGCCTGAGCTCAGCATCCAATAATAATATTTTCTGCACAGTTTTATTATAAGCAAAACTGTTAAGCAATTCTGATTAAAATGTATGTTGTTAAAAAAATAAAAAAAAACCCTGAATAGACAGACTCCTAGGCAAATCTTTTCATCACCTTTGCTTTTATTATTGGATATCTGCTATAAATGATGCACAAAATTAGCTTTGTTTAACTTAGCAGATTTTCTTGACTACACAAAACAAATTCCAGTCCAAAATTAAGCTTAAATCACACTTCTAGGGTGACAGAAATTAATTTGCAGTATGGATTGTTCACCCCTAAAAAGACTCTCTATTTATAATATTAAACCATTCAGCAAAAATGGGCAGTACGGAAACAAGATCAACTTTGAGGTTTTATTATAGATAAATGGCAACTTTTGAGAAGAAAGTGAGAAATATTCAATATTCTAACTGGAAAGTCCAAATAATTATAAATATGACCATAAAAAATGCTATTTTGTAATAAAAATATAATAGAATATGTTTTATAATGTTATGCCTGGTCTTTGGAAGATTGGGATATTTAAGGATTTGCTTAATTTGGGATTAAACAACTAAAAAAAAACCCTTAAAAATATAAACTTTGAATCAATTGGGAATCAATTAATTTGAAGGAATCAATTGATTACCAACGGGAATCAATTTTCTGTTTATCAAAAAGAGCAAAAAAGCAATATGAACAACCTTCACCAATAAAATCCACAGCAAAATTAAGCTTTTAGCACGAGCTTTAGCTCGTGATCTTTACTGTCAGAAGGGAATTAATCAGACAGGATGAATGAAAGTCCTGCAGCAGTGAACACTACACCAGTGTAGGAGATACACTGACCCATTTTTGGCAGGACGTCCATTTCTTCTGAAAAGCGCATTGAGAAGAGCGACACCACGTGACGGGTTGTAAACATGACAGCTGGAGTCTGGATGAACGTCATCCCAAAAGGGCATCGTTCAAAGCAGATACTTACTGCATTAAATTCGTTGATTTTAGTATAATTTTATTGGCTGCTTTTAGCGGATTTGGACAACAATAAAATGCTCTCACACAGCAGACACATAAATGTATCTGTGGACTATTTTTTTGCAGATATAAGCATAGAATTTGATGTAACTAATGTAATAATAAGTGATGGTGTGTGAGTTCTTATCATGTGTCCACAGATAAAATAAATAAAATGTGCAGAACCACATAAAGATTAAACATAATGCTATGATCGACAGAAACTGTACTCCTAAACAACCACAGACTACGATGCCAAGGTAAATAAAATATATAAATGTAGAAATGAGTAGCATTAAACATAAAGCTTTCTGTGCAATTTCTGGAAGCTGCTGATGTAGATTGCAGGTGGTTCATGCAGAAGCAGCTTAAATCTGCTGCACTCCCCTCCTCTCTCAGATACGGTTTCCATAGCAACCCCTCCTCCTCATTACTACCACGGTGACCCGGATTTTTCCCTATACACGGATTCAAACTGCACCACTAACAGGCCTTCAGATATGAATGTCAGCTTGAGTCAAGAGGTTGGTATACCTTAAGGAACAAGAAGGTGACAAGCAGGAACATAAAACAAAAACTGAAGATGATGTAAAAAATTTAAAACACAAACAGACCTGACCTGTATGCATAACATACACAGTGTATTACTATACAGTATGCATATTTTAAACAGAAAAAAACACACGGTGAAAACACACACACACACACACATACAGGATGCAATGTGGAAAAAATATTTTTAATATCGTGTATAATTATTGTACCCACAAAACAATAATTTAAATTGTACAGTAATTTAATTTAATTCTATCAAAGATATTGTACATTCTGTTGGCCTATATTCATCTACAATTTTTGACTTTTAACTGTTATTTTCTATTTATACTAAACCTGCCCACTATTACTCAAGCTGATAAATATTATAACGTTTAATAATCAGTTACAATATTAATCAGAAAATACTACAGAAATCTTATTTGCCAATTTGAGTGAAAAGGACAAAAATATAATCAGCTATTAGTGCTATTTTTAAAGAATGTTATGCAATAGCTTTTGCTATCTATCTATCTATCTATCTATCTATCTATCTATCTATCTATCTATCTATCTATCTATCTATCTATCCATCTATCCATCCATCCATCCATCCATCCATCCATCCATCCATCCATCTATCTATCTATCTATCTATCTATCTATCTATCTATCTATCTATCTATCTATCTATCTATCTATCTATCTATCTATCTATCTATCTATCTATCTATCTATCTATCTATGTATGGACCATGGACCGAATGGACCGTGTGTGAGTTCTTACCATGTGTCTACAGATAAAATAAATCAAACGTGCAGAATTAGAGCAGAACCACTTAAATTTGGCATAATGCCACAATTGTGTGATTTGCGCTAACAGGAAATTGTGTTATTCTATTTACATAATCCCAGACTACAATGCTGAGGTAAATATCTATCTATCTATCTATCTATCTATCTATCTATCTATCTATCTATCTATCTAGATAAAAATAATCACAAATAGTTATAAATACCTGTCAATTTAGGTAAGGTGAAATACACAACAGCTTTACTTTACCTTGCAGCATTACTAATACTTCAATCATGCAAAATCAAATCAACAAAAACATTGCTTAACCAATAGAATTTATTGTTTTTGAATGACTGAGCAACAGCCCAGACCTGAGTTCAGTTAAAAGTCAGTGCACAGAAGATGCTTTTACACTTTAATGGAGCTAGAATCCTAAAAATTATAAATGTTGCAAGACAAAGTGGGGAGTTGTACTGCCTAGCCAAAATGTGCCATGTTACTGTGTTAAACAATTGTTATTTAAAAATATATTTTTAAACTTTTTCTTACCATTTTAAATTAATCTGTACTGTGTATGTTGTTAAGTTACATTGAGGGTGGAAATATAATTTATCAAATCTTTTATATATTTATATTTAGTGTGTAGACTTTTTTGTCTGCATTGTATATGAAGTATAATTACAGTATAACCCAATACCCCATTCTATACAGTCTTGTTCTTGTGTTCTTGAGTTGCTTTTAAACATCCTTCTTGAGTTTGCATTCTCAGATGAAGGTACATCAGTTCAGCAAAGAATGTCAGAAAACCTGATCCTGCTGCTAAGCAACAGAGTCGGCTACAACAGAAGAAGACTCTAGAACAAGAGTAACAAAAGCCTACAAGAGTCTAACAGCAGTTGACGGCGCTAAATGCTCCTTTCTCAGTATCTTCCGGGGGGGGGGGGAAGCCAGGAATCCATGTCACCATACTGGAGTCTGTAGCCTTAAAGCCAGAATGATGTAAAGACTTCCTATTTCAGTGTTACCTGGACATTAAACACCAACGTAAACCTATTTTTAACAAATAATCCGAGCGTTTCTTGTGTGCTTTGCCTGCACACTATATTGTTACCAAAGGGTCTGAAATAAATATGATACTGATATATAATACTGTGATTTATGACAGTACATCACAGTGTGGTAGTATGTCATTATGACTTCCAATATGTCTCTTAAGCTCTTTTGTTCTCTCATTTCAGCTGGGCAAACTCTTTAAAAAGAAAAAACACCACTTAGCACTTTTTTAGCCAAAGCCTTCAGTGGTGGACAGGGCAATGGCAGTGTAGATATCAATAAAGCCTGTGCTTTTGTAATGTGGGGATACAGATTAAACTTCAAACTTTATGCCAGTTATAGAGATTCCTAAAAAAATCCTTAAAATAACTAACTTTTCTTAGAGACAGCATGGTGGACTATTGCCTCACAGCAAAAAGGTCCGGGTTTGACTCCCGGGGCAGGAATTTCTCCCTGTGCTTGCATGAGTTTACTTCGGTTTCCTCCCCCTGCAATTCACCAATAAGACCTGGATCCCTGAGCACTCAGCCTAAATAAACACCTTTCAGTACTTGGAGATCATTACAGTCCAACATTACATCATTACAATATGAGATTTTGTGTATTTACTACCTTGGAGCATTCTTACCTTAGAGCATCTTCAATTGTTGCTCTACCTCGGTATCCTTGGGTAAATTATCTGTCATGCAAAAAGACAGGACCGATAAAGTATTACATATAGTAAGCAGTAAATACAAGTTAAATCAGAACTTTTACCTTATCAGCATTAACAGGTATTTGTATGTGGAGAAAAGATATGGTTATATCTGCCTCTGAATTCCTCATCAAGTATTTGAATTCTTTGCCCTTGCTGAAAGATGAAGCCATTAACAAATGAATGAAAAAATTGACTCACAGAGGTTCATACAATTTTGTATCCATTTTCTGGATATCTGGATATCTATCTTTTCTGGAGTATTTATTGCCTGGATATTTGTGATGCTGGTGATATAATCAGGTATTTTGACATAGTCTACAGCAGTGCTTCTCTGGGCAGAATATTCTGGAACTATCCTATCCACCAGAAACTTTCCTTTTCCACTGTTTCTCTGATTCTTACTTTCCATTCATCCACATCAGAAAAGACATATGTTTTCGGTGTGGTAAAGGAAGCTGGAATGCAGTGCCTTCTGGAGTTTTATCCCACACATGCTTCTGTTTTTATTTATGTTTTGTTTATTCTACCTCATTTTGTGTTTATTATAGTGTATTAGGGCCTATTGTGAGGTGCATTTTCCCTGCAATTTCAAGTCTTATTTGCAGCTGTGGAAGCAGACAGTGGAACAAATTTGATTTATTTTCTTCAAACTGTAAAAAAAATATTTGGATTAAAATATTTGAACATGTAATCCTGGAATATAATGTATCTTGGAAATATAATAAATGTCAGTCTACAGTCCATATGAAGTAGCTTAAAAATTTTTACAACACAGTTAAGCTTTACTCCATGGCTCAGTGCTATTTTTTCCAGGCTTTACCAAATTAGTCAAGCAAATTACATTATCTGAGCACAAAAAATAGTCCGGCTGCGCAGCTGCACATTCATGTGATTACTCAGTTATTTATTCATATGGTAAGGATACATGGAGGCTACAAGTAAAGACGTTTATATCAAATATCAATATGAGGAAAATGTGATCTTAGTACCTTGACTTGGTTGTTGGTGCCTGATGTGCTGGTATGAATTCTTTGGAAAAAATACAGAAAACACACCTTATGTGCACTCGAAATGGGGTCCCAGTAGGTAGCACTGTAGTAATTTACATTTACCGCATTTGGCAGTAACCCTTATCCAGAGCGACTTACATTTATCTATTTTATACAACTGAGCAATCAGAGGCCTTGCTCAGGGACCCAGCAGTGGTGGCTTGGTGGAGATGGAAATCGAACCAACAATCCTCGGATTGGTAGTACAACACCTTAACTATGAGCCACCACTTTGCTACAAGATTATTCTGAGCTCAAAGGAAGTCTACAGCAACCACATCTTTAAAAGACATTAGCATCCATCCATTCCTAGCAGCCAAAAGCCCACGGTAGCCTTAGATTAATCCGAATAAATCGCCACATACAAGAACAATACTAAAGATTTTTATATTGAAAATTTATTTAATGGCTTAACCTGTAATGCCCACTAGATGTCGCTGTTTGTCAGGCTAAACATTTTTGCCTTTCTAGCGCCTGAAAAGAAGCCACGTGGGAAACTCAGCTAGAACTAATTTACAATTTAATTTCTTTCTTTCTTTTTTTCTTTCTTTCTTTTTTACACATCTATTAAAAAACGAGCTGTTAATCCAATCAGCGCTGCACATTCTGCTTAAATGGAGACCGTATGACTAATAAAAACAGTGTTAAAAACAGATAAAGCTCTAACAAAATATAGGTTTTTGTATTGATTAGCTTAGTTGCACAGCTAAAACAACGACCTAAAGAAAAATTGTATCCAAGTCAATGTTAATAAAATATTATGCTGAAAACTATAGCATACCAAATGTAATCAAAACAGGAACAAGGGCTCACATTTCAACTAACCCCCAACTACGGAAGCCTCCACATACCTGGCCATACAATGGCTTCCTTGTATCAAGCAGGACAAGCTTTCCTTCACCAAAAAGATCTCTTCAGTACATATTGGTCCACAGATCATTTCAGTACCGGGGCTGTGAGGTGCAGGTAAAGATGGCAACCAGTGAAAGAGTTCCTTTTGGTGGATTATGAGAGTTGCCTACAGTGTGACCCTGCAAGAAGTGACCCTAAGGACTCTGCTGGTCGGACACACTTGTTTCGCTTGCGGAGATTTAATATAAACCTCATGGATTTATAGCAAATATTCCACAAATGGGATCGACAACGAAGAATCAACGGATCCTGTTTGCTTGAATTATATCAGGTTTTATTCACAGCCAAGGAAGCATAAGAAGAAGCCCAGACGTAAATCAGGTAATGTATTGAAGCTCAACAAAGAAACATTAGGCTAAGTTAATCATCACAACTGCACTGCTGGTTAAATTCAGTGGCTGATTGAGCATCTGAGTGAGTAGAACCAATCGAATCATTTGATCTGAGAGCTTTAAAAAAGGTAAGACAATTTGGTTTCTGTTATTTTTCTTTAATCTTCCTTCCAGTCAAAACAACTGTAACAGATGCAAGCTGTGTTTCATTCAATTTCGTTTGGCCACTTGTGGGGGAGAGTGAAGACCACTTCTGACAAACATTAGATCGACCACTTAACATGCTTTATTTCAGCACTTAAAATAATTAAAAACATCTCAACTTATTATACATATACAAAATAGGTACAGATCATCTTGTTTTAACCCCTATTGTGTGTATGCTCCTCTCACTCCTTTTGGGGATCCCTATTTCTCTCGCCACCTGTAAAAAGCCCTAGATTAAAAATAAAACCAATACGAAACAAAAAACTAAAAACCAAAAAAATTTCTGACACAAAGTGGTAGAATGGAAGCACTGGAAGTAAACATGGTGGTGTTGGGGGGGTCGGGGTGTACTGGGAAGAATTCAAGACAACAACCAAAAAGTGTCAAAAGCTGTTGGGGGGGAGAGAAATAAAAGATTCCACCTGCTTATTTCTACACTTGAAAAGACTATGCGCATCAATGCTCAATTTTACTACCCTAACTAGGGATTTGTTAGAAAAACTAGCGAAATCCTTTAGCAAGAGAGGCATGTTATAACTGGACAACAAGAGAAAATGATTGTAGCACCAAAGGCCCTGTGAGCAAGAGTGAAATAATACATTACTTAGAAAATGCTTTAACACATCCCACTAACAGGACCTCATAAAATAGCACCTTTTGCAGCTGTTCTTTGCTTTCTTGAACATACTTTGGTGTAAAATCCTAACCTGGTGTTGGTCAAAACTGGGTAAAAATGTAGGTTTCTTTTCTGAGGTAGACAAAAGATATCAAAACGAAGTTGAACCCCTGTCTTATAAATTCTGCAAACAATGATGGTTGTGCCTGTTGATCACTTGTTCTGATGGGTAGAACACAAAGACACTTAAATGTCATTTTACAGATTTATTTAACACCTGAACATGGTACAAAGCATTGGTTTTCTCTTTTTCATTGTCCTTCTGCAGTGGTAAAGTCACCTGTATGTTTTTTCCTTTTTCCAGGGGGATTTTACGCTTTACAAGTATATATTATTTTCTTGTGGCCAGTGAAACAAATGGTTCTTCTAAAGTGTCCTCGGTGTTGATGGTAAAATAGTGGTCCCAAAAAAAGCTTGATAACACATAACCACTGTCTTCTGAAGCGTAGTTCTAAGCAAGTGGACCATTCGGACAGCCAAATTCGAAGTCTAGGGTTTTTATAATTGCATAGAAAAGATTTTAGAGAGATGACTGCTAGAAAAAACACACACACAACACACAAACAATTTCAAGTCCAGATTTCTTTTTTACAAGAAGCAGACTGGGCCAACTTCAATGCCAAATTCCTGATCGGGTGCACCAACATCCATAGGAGCGATGTCAATAATGGGCAGTCGAGATGTTTTAGATGTTTTGTAGTCGATGACTGTCTTGCCCCATGCACCAGTATGCGACTGCAGGGAAGAAACAAAAAAGTGTAAGTAAAAATCCAAAATTTTTAATTCCAAAGGTTTTAGGTTACACATTTTTTTAGTTTAGTCTGACACTAGATTTAATCCCATTTTGTAAGCATAGTGAAATTGTATACTACTAGTGGCATGCCACCATATCTAGGTTTCAAGGTCAAAATAAAAGTGTTGCTGGACTGAACATGTGGACATGTAGTGGGGTTAGACTCACCGTGCAGCCATCTTCAGTGACGCTGTATGTGAAGCGGCTGTTGCCCTCTGCTCTGATCTCAATCTCATTGGAGCCCTGGAGCAGCAGAGCCTTCTTAAGGTTGCCTGTGGCCTGGTCCATATAGGCAATGCTGTTCTTGCAGTGATATGTGATGTTCTGGGAGGCCTCAGTGGACATAAGGCGCAGGAAGGTAAGTTGGATGTTGACATCCTCAGTCTTGGAGTCATCACCACCATACTCAAACTAAAGATGGAGGAAAAAGGGGCAGAAGGAAGAGATGAGGGTATGAACATGCTATATAATATTAGGTATTATCTTTCCAAAACAATATGCACAATAAAATAACCCTTACCTGGAAGCCATCAGTCATAGCCTCTCCAAACCAGACGTGTTTCTTCTCCTTGATGTTCTTGCTTGTGTACCAGCTCTTCTTGGGAACGTCAGCTTGTGATGGGTAGACACAGGTCTCACCAGTCTCCATGTTGCAGTAAACCTTGATGGCATCCTGGTTGCAGCCCTGGTCGGGGTCAATCCAGTACTCACCTATATTTTTTGAATACCAGATTTAATACCAGAACAACAACAAGAATATGTTTCCCTTTCACATATACCTTAGTAATGAAATTTTTCTGTGGTCTGTATTTATTACACCAGAGTCTCTTTACAGGCCTAATATGCACTTGCATCATAAGTTTTTTAAAAAAAGGCCAATTTTACAATTTTTAAGAAAAGCTGAGCTTTGCATACCGCTCTTCCAGTCTGGGTGGCACATCTTCAGGTCGCGGCAAGTGCGGGCAGGGTTCTTCTTGGTGCCATCGGGGCTGCGGATATTCTCAATCTGCTGACTCAGGGACTTGAGGGTGGTGTCAACCTCCAGGTCACGATCACGCATCACATTGGCATCATCAGCACGGTAGTGACGGAAAGGATCAGGGGCTTTCTCCTGGGGTGCAGCAATGAAGCCAATGTCAAATCCACCACCGGATGGTCCAGGAGGTCCTGGGGGTCCGGGAGGTCCAGGAGGTCCCTAAATGAAAGGAAGGAAAGTGGAAAAACTATCTTGTGAATTTGCTATCTTGGCTACTGGCTGAAAACTATTAATTCAAATTAAAAACTCATTGCAGCTTACAGATGGTCCAATTTCACCAGTGCGACCACGAGGTCCAGGAGGTCCAATGGGTCCAGGAACTCCACTCATGCCATCCTTACCAGAAGTACCAGAAGCTCCAACGGGTCCCTATTTTGATATAAAAATGAAACATCTGTATAATAGCGTTACTCTACTAAGTTATTTGCTAAGTAAAAAAGAAACAACTTACTCTAGGTCCAGCAGGTCCAGATGATCCAGCTGGTCCAGGCTCTCCAGATGGTCCCTTTAGTAAAAGAAAAAATCTTTAAAGTTTAATATAATGGTCATTTTACAGGGCTAGTGTTTTTTTTGATGGACAATTCAGGACAAAATAAAACATCAGTATGTGTGGGAAGTCAGTGAATTTTGTAATTTTTTGTTTAATTGTTAAAAGTTGTAAATCTTGCATTAGGCAAATAAGCTACCACTTACGGGAGGTCCAGGGGGTCCCTGCATTCCAGTAAATCCTCTGTGTCCCTTCATGCCTCTTTCTCCAGCCTCTCCAGTCTCACCTCTGTCTCCACGAGCTCCAGCGGGTCCCTATACAGAAAAACATATAAGCCATAGTATATTATAAACAACTTTACTAATTCACAGTTATTCAGATCTTTTTGTTCAAATTTTAGAAGTACAAACTTACAGCAGGGCCACGGGGGCCAGCAGGGCCAGAGGAACCAGCGGGACCAGCAGGACCCTAATGAAATAAAGTGACAGATGATGCTGAGTTAATTCAGACACTGATTGACTCCGCATTTATTTAAGTGACACACAATCTATTCAGACTGTACAGTAGTTGTGACTACATCTTCACTCCTGAAAACAAACAAACACTCACAGATTCTCCACGATCACCAGTCTTTCCAGCAGGGCCAACAGGTCCAGGAGCTCCAGGAGGTCCAGGAGCACCAGGAGCACCAGAAGGACCAGTCTCACCACGGTCACCCTATAAAAAATAAATGGAGAACTTGGTCAACACAGTCTGAAAAAAAAACATGTTCTAATTTTGTGGCAAGAAATACAGTTATGGGAATAAATTATAGTGCAGGTTACCTTGGGACCAGCAGCGCCATCACGACCAGCAGAACCCTCATTACCAGGAGTTCCCTAATGATGAAATATTAATGAGTTAACAAGGCATTATATATAGATCAAAACAAAAAGTCAAAATGGTGCTGGGCCATCCATTATATTTCTGCATCAATAAGGGGTGTGTCAATGAAAACGCCCACCTCACGACCAGGCTCGCCTGAAGGTCCAGCCAGTCCTGGGGGTCCCATGGGTCCAGGGGGTCCACGTTCACCAGAGGCGCCACCAGGTCCCTGCTTACCAGCCTCTCCCTAGAAGATAACAGTAGCGAATGCTGAGTTGATGTCCATTCTAAATCAATTTTACATTGTATTGAGTACTGTGAAGAACCATAGACCCAATAATGAATTTTAGCTACAGCAAATGAGCAAGGATTTGTGTGCCAATTTTTGGCTGATGTTATCTTACATCTGTGTATTTTAAAAAGAGATCACTTTGAATACTTACTGATGGTCCTGGGAGACCAGGGAAACCACGCTCTCCTTTCTGTCCAGGGAAGCCAACAATACCACGCTGTCCAGCAAGACCTTGAGGTCCAGAAATACCAGAAGGGCCCTGTAAAGAAAAAGAATGTTGAAGAGAATTTAGGACTTGACAGTGTCTGTGTTTAGTTTATGACTAATACTTTTTGAAAGAACACTACAAACATAAATACAAAAACACTACTTTTCTGGTTAATAAGGGTATTCAACCTATTTAGAAAGACTTACAGGAGGACCCTCAGCTCCAGGAGATCCTTTCTCACCAGGTGCACCAGGAGCACCAGCAGCACCAACCTCACCAGTGCGACCAGCAGGTCCAGTCTCACCACGAAGACCCTTTGCACCTTCCTTTCCAGAGGGTCCAGGAGGACCGGGTGATCCAGCATTACCCTAGAATAATATATCAAGAATAGAACAACATTTCAATGTGTGGTTAAAAGGTTATACAGAAGCTACATTGGGAAATACATATCTAAAGAACTTACAGCAGGGCCAGGAGGTCCAAGTCTTCCAGCAGCACCAGGGAAACCGGTAGCTCCCTGAACAAAGATTCAGGGATTGATTTAAATCCTAATTTTAAAACAAGGATTAAGTAAATACTGATGCCTGGAAGCATGAAAAGTGATACTTACAGGGGGACCAGCGGGACCACGGGAACCTTTAGGACCAGTACTACCAACAGGACCCTGAAGGAAAACAATATTGTATTTGCTGTATTAGAAATATACTTACAAATCATTTGTATATCAAAATATTTTTTCAATATTATTGGTTTTTCAACAAGACAGGGAGCAGTGGCTAAACTATTTTAGTAACTATTTAGAAATTTATTGAAATACCATCTATTAACTATTTGATATACATTTAAATAGCTTTGGTTGTTGTCTGTACCTGAGGTCCAGGTGCACCTGTAGCTCCAGCAGGTCCAGGAGCACCAGCATCTCCCTTGGCACCAGTCTCTCCAGCCTCTCCCTTAGCACCAGCCTGACCATCAGCACCCTATGTAAAAAAAAATATATATATATCTTAGTTCAACATGATTTATTGGTAATGAAGTTTATAGGTATATTTAGATCATTTTTAAGGTTGGATTTTAAGTTCAGACATACTGTACTGTATATGCTACCAGATGTGTATATTTAGTTGATTCAAAATTTATAGATACTCACAGGTGGTCCAGCAAATCCGGCAGGTCCAGGGGCACCAGTCTCACCACGCTCTCCCTAAAAGTAAATAACCAATTACTCATAAGAACCATAATAATATGCAAACACTGACTACAAATGTGTCAATCATGTTGCCTTTTGTTAGCATAGTGAATGATCAGTATCTATATTATTAAAATGATGATGTGTCTATCATTTGGTAAGAAAGGAAGTGCTTACAGGGGGTCCACGGGCACCATTAGGTCCAACAGGTCCAGCAGAACCTGGCTCTCCCTTAGTGAAGATAACATAAATGGTTAGACTTAAATATGTCAGGATATTAAGCACTGTGCAAAAATTGATATCCAGAAGTAGAAAGTTAATAAGCAGGCTTACCTTGTCGCCCTGAGCACCAGCTGGTCCAGGAGGTCCAATAGGTCCAGTCAAACCACGGATGCCATCTTTACCAGGGGCACCATCACTACCCTTAGCACCTTGGTCACCCTAGGTAGAGCCACAATTTGACATCAGTGTTTCTCTGTTTTAGTATAACATAGTACAATACAATCTAATGAATCGCACCTTTATTTATTTTACTGCATAGAGTGTGTTGCTGCTATCAATTGCAGGCAAGGACAATATTACAGTAAATAATGAGAACCAATTCTTCTGGACGTGTTCAAAAATATTTTTCCAGTACCTTCGAATCACATTTGTTTTTAAACAACTAGAGGCAATATTGCAAATTATTACACATATATGCCATATATTTTTTGTTAAAGTTTGGTTTCTGTTAAATCTCTGAAAACATTAAGAATAGCTAGATTAGATAAGAGTAGAAAATAGATTAGAAAATGGTGCACTGTAGTTACGTATTATATTTAATTTAGTTATAAACCTGGCTTGACATAGTAAATCTAACAGTAAATAGTCACCCTGTACAAAATCATTAGTATTGAAATTACCACTGAAATATAACATATATTGGCATCACTCCGACCCCAACAAAAATCTTTGTGAAACATGATGCCTTACTCTGTCTCCCTTGAGTCCTGGCAGACCAGCAGCACCACGCTCACCAGGCATACCCTGAAGACCAGGAGGACCCTGAGCACCAGGGGCACCAGGAGCACCAGCCTCTCCCTAAAAAAAATAAGGGAACGAAATGATCAAGACTCGCAATTATCTTACAGACATTATACTAGAGATCAGATTTTTTGATTTCACACCTATTTTGAAAATATCAAGCTCTCACCTTGGCACCATCGTTACCAGCTGCACCAGGAGAACCACGTGCGCCAGAAGGACCAGCAACACCAGGGGCTCCACGCTCACCAGGGAATCCTCTATCACCCTAGACAGAAAAAACAGCGAAGGACTGAGGGTCATTCTGTGGACTGAAATGTAATTGTCATTACGTCTAGTCTGCAGATTTGTCAGATAAAGTCCTAAATTCTCTATAATACTGTATACTTACTCTGGCTCCACCGGGTCCAGGGGCACCAGCTTCACCAGGCAATCCCTGTAAAAAAAGAATACTTGTATCACAACAATCAGTTTTAAATTACATAAAAACTTACTACAAATCTCTATATATACAGTGTTGGTTGTATTTATAGCTGCCCCATTTTATGCTTGATAAAACAATTCAGTTAATGAAAGCACATTTCTAAGACATTTTGGATGAGAGTGTTAGATGCTGCAAATATCAATACGCATCTTACCTGCTCACCAGGCTTTCCAGGCTCACCAGTGGCACCCTGAGGTCCAGGCAGACCCTGTTACAAAAAGAAATTAAAGTAATGAGTACAATTTCAATATAGTCTTGAAATATATGTGTTCTGTAAAGGGAAGTAGGCACTCACCTGGAATCCAGGTGAACCAGCAGGTCCCTGCTCACCTCTCTCACCTGCAGGTCCCTATAGACAAAAGTTTTGTAAGATGTAATTAGACAAAGGGATTTGAGAGATGATGTTAGTTGTGATATATGGAAATATGTATATATAAAGATACTTACAGCAGGGCCAGAAGCACCAGGAGCACCGACATCACCATCCTTACCGGCAGCACCCTACATATAGAGTACATACACATAATGAAGAGGAATAAAACTAATGGAATTTTTATTCTATTAATGAAAAATTAATCAAATTTAGAAAATTTGTAAATAAAATTTTAATTTACAAAATCTGTAAATTTTACTGTGTTGCAAACAATGGATATTTTCACTTACAGGGGCACCGATGGCACCCATCACACCCCTCTCACCAGGTTTGCCAGCCTCACCCTGCAGAAAATAAAAAAATTATTAACTTTTATAAACTGAAATTTAAATTAAAGCGAATAAGGAGAAAGGCAAAATACGTACAGCAGCACCCTTAGGTCCAGGGAATCCCATAACACCAGGCTGACCTCTGGGTCCAGCAGAGCCTGGGGGTCCAGGGCGGCCATCTTGTCCGGAAGGACCCTGCCAGAAGTAGATTTATTAGAGATAAACTGTATGTCTAAGTACACAGAATGACAATTTTTTTACATTTTGCACTAAAATGTAACAAAATGTTCTTGCTATGTCATCCGTCAGGTTCTTGCAATGTGAACTTTGAATTAACTCTTTTGCTATTTCAGTGAAATAATACAATTTTAATGGGTAAGCTGGCATATGTAATTAAAACTAAATGAAATTGTGGGTACCATAGATAAAATTGGATTGCATAAAGATTGCATATATGTTGTCAATGACAATTGCTGTGTATCAAAAGAAAGCTTAGTGGTTACTTACAGAAGGTCCCATCTTTCCGTCGGGTCCAGGGCTGCCAGGGCTACCAGTCATACCCTAAAATGTTCATCGAAAAGAGCTTAGGTCAGGAAATGATGAAGAAATACATTTAGTTTTTTATGCAAGAAATTTGACATCGATAATACTCAATTTGAAATGGCTGCAGGTAAATGTGTCAGTTATTGGGTGTTAAACTGCTAGCAACAACATTAGCTAGGCAAAACACCTGTAATGACTGTACAATAACTAAAACAGCATTTGAAGAGCCTTATTATAAAGTGTACCTGATAATATCACAATGGTAAAATGAATTTTAAACCTTTTTCATTTTTAGAGAGAAAAATGCAAGGAACTGGTTCTTACCTTTGATCCAGGCATACCAGACTCGCCGTTGCGGCCAGGCTCACCAGTAGAACCCTTAGCTCCAACAGCTCCAGGACCTCCACGCTCACCAGGGGCACCCTATAATAATAAAGAAAAGATGATAGGATTTAGCTAAGCATGGTTAAAAAGTGGCTGATGAGCAAGAAGTATACAGTGTCACTGTTTAATTGTTAAATCATCCAGAAAGTGATTTTCTTAAATAAACCTACCTTTTGGCCAGCAGCTCCATCAGCACCAGGGAAACCACGGCCACCAGGAGCACCCTGTGCAGGAAAGAAATAGGTTGATTAAGCTTAATGTTTATCCTATATATATATTTGCATGTGTTTAAATGTTAATACATACTATAATTAAGTGGTGTTGTATTCTGTATTAATACAAACTGAACAAGGGACCAGTGGGAAAATTTACAGGACAGATATAGTTTTTTAATTTAAAAAAATCAGGGGAAAAAATGTAAACATATTTCAAAACCTATGGTAGCGCAATTGGCAAAACAGGTGGGATACATACACGCTCTCCAGGGGCTCCACGAGAGCCAGCAGGTCCAGGCTCACCACGGGCTCCTCTTTTGCCCTCCTCACCAGCGGGACCAGGGGGACCTTGAATTCCGGGTGCACCCTGAGTAGATACGGGGAGCAGAAGGAGTCAGGCAACTTATGAATTCGCCAAAAGTGACTTATGAATTAGTTTTCATACTAAATGTTACCCTGAGTAGCCTAAAATGATACAGTGCTATCCAATGAAAATTTGCACTTACAGACTCTCCCTTGGCACCAGCATCTCCCTTGGAACCAGGAGCACCAGCCTCACCCTGTAACGAAATAAAGAAAACATTAATATCAGGACAAACATCACGGCTTATTTGGTTGACAGTTATTTCATGATTAATAGAATAAAATTATACTTACAGTGTTACCTTTGGGACCAACAGCACCAGGAGATCCAGCAGGTCCAGGTGGACCACGGGGCCCAGGGAAGCCAGGAGCACCAGCAATACCAGCGGCACCCTGTAGAGTGCAGCAGAGAGTCAGTGTGATTATTTTTTTTAGATTTGTTTAAAAGGACTAAAAAATAAATTTAGCAATGGATTGCTGAAACACTCAATACATCAATAAAGATTTCATACTTACAGGGGCACCCTTGGCACCAGAAGCACCATCAGCACCATTGTTGCCCTAAAGTAGAGGAAAACCAATATGTTGAATTAAAAGTAGAATCTACCTACTTTATCAGCTTTGTAATGACAATTTGTTTTAGTAAGATCAAGTTAGGAAGATTCACTTACAGCAGGTCCAGCAGCACCAGCAGGACCAGGGCTACCAGGCTCACCACGTGCACCCTGAGGTCCCTCACCTCCACGAGCTCCCTGAGGACCAACCTCTCCCTAAAAAGTAACACAGACCAATTAAATTCAAGCCTAATCATTAGGTCAGTTTTGCTATTTTCTTGTAACAAGGAAATGAGCCTATCAAGACTAAATCCTAAAAGCCCCAATTTTACTGCTTGGTAAAAAAAGTGGCAGATTTAGACTATGACTAAAATAAGAAAGTGTTCTCTAAAATACAGAGAGTAACAGCATGCCATTTTTTTTTACCACCAATGTCCCTTGTTAAGTCAAGATTCTTTCATTTACTATTTCCCTATTAACACACTGACCTAGTTTTACTATGGAGAAAAAAAAGTGCTACGAATAAAATGGATGTACTTACTTTAGCTCCAGGGCCACCAGGGAATCCAGGAGGACCAGCAGGGCCAGTTGGGCCCTAGAACAAATAAAAAAAAAATGTTGAGCCTTCAATTTGATTTAATTTAGAACAACACGGTATATACATGTGAGTTAAAATAAATAAAAGCTGGCTACTTACAGGTGGACCAGCAGCTCCAGCAGCACCATCGTTACCACGAGCACCCTGTGGAAAACAATAAGAATATTAAAAATATTCAAGAATAATGTACTTGTTCTTATAAATTAAATGTTTCTGTCAGTGTCTGAGATGATTTTTTTGTGTAACTGTGGACATTATTATAATCAATTAGTTATTTTTTCCCTTTATAATGTGGGGAAAGGCTTAGCAACAACACCCATGCTCTTTGCCTAGCAATTTCAGCTAACTTAAACACCTGCTTTTTAAAGATTTGTGGATTGTATTAAATTATGAGCCCAGTTCTGGTGTGAGGAGGTGCAGATTTTTTAGTTGTGTACAAGTCTTTAGGTCACCAGGTGAAGTTACTTACAGCAGCTCCATTAGCACCAGTACGGCCTCTCTCACCAGGAAGACCGCGAGGACCCTGAAGTAAAAAGTCAAACAGGAATCAGGATAGAGCACAACCACAATGTATGAACATCCTTTTGATTGTTAAGTAGACTATAAATTTGACAGAGATCATATAGTTGGTGATACCCACCATAGCGCCAGGGGTTCCATTCTCTCCAGATGCACCAGGCTCTCCCTGTGGGGAAAATCAGCATGATATTACGTACTGCATAGCTTAATCTTTCATTTCTTATGCAGTTTTATGCAGAATTTGAAATGTGCCACCAACCTTAGGTCCAGCAGGGCCACTGTCTCCCTTAGATCCATCTAGACCACTAAAACCCTAGGATACAGAGGATGATAAGAAAGGTTTAGATACGATGGACGATGCTGAGATCCACCAGGGCAAAGACAGTGCCTGTTGACTGGCATAAACACTCACTCTGTGACCCTTGATGCCAGGCAGTCCGGGTGTTCCAGGGAATCCACGAGCACCCTGTATAAGGCAGCAGACAAAAATTGGTGAGCTCGGACAAAATAAGAACAACAGTATATGTGTGTTGTTAATATAACCAGATTTTAAATGCAAGATTTTAGTACTAACCTGTGGGCCAGCAGGACCACGCTCACCAGCGCGACCAGGTTTGCCAGACTCACCCTACAGAAGACAGGAACACAGTGACTCAAAAAGGCTTGGGACAAAAAGAAAAATTCACTAATACTATCCAAGTAATGATACACACTAGTTAACATTATTCTAGACTGATTGTGCAAACTGTATGTAAACATTAGCTCATATTATGAATCAATCAGTAGCAGCAGCGAGGTAACCACAATTGAAGTATTTGGAAAATGGTGAATTAGGATACACTGAGCTACTTACATCTTCTCCGTTCTTTCCAGGGGGACCAGCTGGACCACGAGGACCCATTGGACCCTGTAGAAAACAACCAGGACCAACTATGTTAGCCATATATGCATGTGTGTCTAAATGTGTCTATGTACTTATGTACAGCATTCTTATTATACCAGTATGCTTTAAACACCATGCATTATCTTCAGTGCAGTGGGACTGAGAGACATTTGGACCATTCTTCATTTACACTGCTTATCTTTTAATCTGTTTATGTTTATGTCTGAACGGTTATCAATTTTGTGTTATCAGACACTTACTGAAGCACCAGCCTCACCAGGCTCACCAGGGGGGCCAGTAAAACCTTGAGGTCCCTATATTCAAAAACAAAGCATCATATCGTTAACCAAAAGTAGAGACTATGAAAAATTAAAATGGCTCCGGATAGCTTAATTAAACTACATTTTATTTTCAATGAGTAATAAGTACTATGTGACAATTTACTCATCAACTCTATTATAGCTATTGCAGAGATTTGCATTCAGTAAACTACTATTAAACAACTAAAATAAATTAGTAAAACAATGCTTACAGAAAGTCCAGGAGGTCCTGGGGGGCCACGGGGGCCCATGGGTCCCTGATAAGCAGAAAGATGAAAGGCTTTAAAATGCAGCAGACACAATAGCATTTGTATAGTATTATTTCATGCCAAATTACCTCTGAAAAAACGCTCATTAATATATTAAAGGGTTTTAAAACTGTGATAATAAATAAAAAAATCTGACTGCATCAATGAAAGATGTAGCATAACTAAAAACAGTAACAAGTAATGAAATAGATAGCTGTTAATTATCATTTAATTATTATTAAAGAAATAGATTTTACTTGCATAGCTGTAGAATAGGATTATCAGATTATCATTGCAGAAGTTAGTATTAGAATTATTTTAAAAGATTTTGATTAAGGTTATATATGTTGGTATAATCTGAAGGGGGGTTTCTAGGATTATATTTAATTTAATGTAATTTGATATATAGAATTCTTTGTAAGCTGTTTTGGTGTATGTAGGCTGTTTTGGTGGTCTGCACTTACCATTGGGCCAGGAACAGCCATGCCGCCACCGCCAGATTTCTCATCATAACCTCCAGACAGCTGAGGAGAAAAGTTCTGTGGAAAAAAATAGGGATTTAGGTAAGTATATATGCAGAGTCATGTTTGTATTAGACAGAACAGTCAAACAATGTATTAACTTTAGCCAAATAATGTCTAAATGACTATTATTACAGAGTCAAATAAACAAGAGCACAAGAAAAGTGGAGCACAACTCTGAAAGTCTACTAAAGGGTTAAAAAGTTTTATATTAACCCCTTCTATAACACAAATTTCAGACCCAACTACAAGGTGCTGTCCATTTAAATAGTGCTGAAATTTAGCTGCACTCGTGTGGTTTGGATCACAGATCAATCTAATTAATCAGCTCTAACTATAAAACAGCTTCTGTTCCTGTCTGGTCTGTCTGGTATTACTTTCTTGTACTTCTTCACTCTCTGTCTGGAACTTTTTTGGGTATCTACTTACTCCGCCAAGGCCAGGAGGTCCAGGGGGGCCTGGAGGTCCAGGAAGGCCAGGCTGTCCAGGAATTCCATCGTTGCCGGGAGGACCAGGAAGACCCTGATAAAAGGAGAACAAATAAGAGGATGTATGAGAAACTAAGGCCTTAGGTAAGAGAAAAAAATGTTATGGTTTTAATTATGTTTAAAAGCTTTATTAAGTCTTATTATATTAATTTTAGTATGTAATTTAACATCTGCTGTTTTTCTAGTTAACACATTCTTTTATTAACTATTTATTTAGTGCAAAATAGATCTGTATTTCATCTGTGTTAAATATCTGTTTAAAAACATAGTTGACGTTTATATCTGAAATTGTTTTCCTTACAACTAAATAACTAATGTTGAAGAATAAAATTGTTAAATAATACTTGGTTGAAAAATACAGAATAAATACTGACAGTAAATATAAATCCAGCCAGATGCAAATGAATACCATAAGTATTGTACAGTGTCAATATTACTGTATAAAGCAAATATTAATTTGGCATGGTTTTTTTTAGATATCTGTTATATCACATATCAATCTAAAATGTATTACAGTTATTAATGCCAGCATTGATGATAAATCCCAGCTCATGTGCATAAAAATGCTTTATCTTCTTAAAAAAATTTTAGTACCATGCAAAAGGAGAAAATAGTAAAACTAAATGATGTTATTTATGGTAAGATACAAAGGAAATAAAACCTACCCTGTCACCCTTCTCACCACGCTCACCCTTGGGTCCCTAATAAACATGAAATAGGACATAAAATAAAATTAGCTTCTGGTGTTTTTTCCCATAATATGAGAAATAATTGATGTTGTATAAATATTTTGTAGCATTTCATGTTATTTTAAATACAATGTTAGTAGGCTATAAAAATGTAAAATTATTTTGGATTGTTATTAAAACTGGAATTACCTCAACCCTGGGTTCTTGGAATTCTGTTAAATGAAAAATAATAAATATATAAATAATGCATTTTTAGTAAAAAAAAAAAAAAAAGTTTAAAGAATGAGTTTACTTTAAGTTTTCACCAAAGTAGTAAGAGTAATCCCATGACCCTAAACAAATAATAACATGTCTTTGACCCCTTATCATTTTTGACAGAATTGGATAATAGGGCCTAGAGTTAAAAGTACACAAGCTGTGTTAGAACAAGAGCAGTAACATTTTAGATAGAAGGAAAATTCTTTTTGAAATCCAGTGAAGTTTGTTTAGAAGATCCAGGACGTTGTCCTTAGTGGATAAACTAGTTAAAATTGTTGATTGTGCTATGTCAGAGGCAAATTTCCCGCTTTAAAGAAAAGATAATGGCCACCACAAAACCACGCCCTATTCAATATATATTTTGCAATGGTTTGTGTTTCTGCCGTTTTGTATTTATGCAGCAAAGTTCTAAAATACCTCAATGCAACACAAATGCAAAAAAGATCCAAATAATGTCAGCATGAGTTTAGATTACCAAAAATGTGTCATGAAAATACATAAGGCTGTGGAGATTGTCACATTATGAGTCCATTTAAAGGCGTTAGGGAAATGTCCTTCTCTATGTGCTAAGAGCTTTCTGGTGTATAGAAAAGTGAAACACGGAAGCTGGTCAGCGTACCGTCATCAGGGCAGACAGGGCAGCACTCATCAGGGGGAATCACAGGGTTGGCGCAGTCGCTTGTGTCCTCGCAGATCACCTCGTCGCACATGACGGTGCCACTGTCGCACACGCAAATCTGGCATGGCTCTGGTTTCCAAACATCACGATCATTGTAGACCTGACCGTCTAGTGTGCAGCTGCTGCCTGTGCCTGAAGCAGAAAAAGTTGGAGAATGTCAATTTTGTCAATTTTGTGTGCATATTAATAAAAATAATAATAATCATTAGTTAGAAAATAGCTTGCAAGTATTTATATTATTTAAGTTGACACAGTGATGTATATTGATTACAATAATTATTAAAATATGTATATGCCTTGGGCTAAACTTCTTCGTTTTATAAAATTATAATAAAAATTTTTGTATTATGCCTCCATGGCATCAATTCTGGGAAATGATGACGATTTGCTAAAGTTAAATTTGCTTACTAAAAAAAAAATTATGCGTTATGTATATGTAAACAAGTAGGCAACAAATTGTCACCACGTAAATTTGTGACACCAGGTGGCGCAAGACCGTGTAAAAATGCATACACTGTTAAAAAAAGAAGAAAAAAACCTTCCACGTCTTGTGGATTTAGGTTAAATAATTGAAAACTGTCGGCTTGGCAACGACTAGTGTTTTTCCCTTTGTGGAAAGTCTGCAGAGGCAACATATGTTTTACATTATCACACAAAAAAGGGGGGAGGGAGTGAAAAAGGTGGGGTTTCGGAATTAGCTGCCAAAATATTCATTTCCACACACGACCACGTGGAGGCACTGTTGGATTATGGAAACAGAGCTCAGATCCCTTACCAATGACAAAAATTAAGTAATTAACTGTACATTTCGTCTTAAATTCCTATTCTAAAATAAGTTTCATTTCTTTAACCAATTACCCTCATTTTTTAATTCTGATTTGAGCAAAGTCATTTATTTCTGCGGTAAAACGTTTTTTTCAGCTTTCTACCTCATGACCCACTGCATCCACTGATCCAAAGATGAGGTCATCCCTTTTTCCAAGAGAAAAAAATCACGCACTTAAATAAGTTCATCACTCCTTTCCAAAAGAGTGGAATTCTATTCTATTTGGATATCCTACATGTCCTCTTTAAGTTATTTCTTCTCTCAAGCATGTTTCTGTGCTAATTTGGAGTATTTACTCTCTCTCACACACACACACATCAGAAAAAAAGGATCAGATTTTCTCTTTTCTAACCAGTTTTCAAGGTAAAGGTAAGATGAAGGTGCAGATGTTAAGAGTTGTAGCTGCAGGGTATAGAAAGCGTATGGATGGATGGAAGGAGGGACGCGTCCCCAAACCTGCACCAACTCGCCTCCACAAGCTCAAACCCGCAATCACTTAAAGAAGAGGTCACTGGGGGCTAGAGAAGCTCAAAAGCAGAATGTTTTCTCCTCCTTAATCATATTCAAAATGAGCTTTTGACAAGCAGAAAAAGAAGATCAACGCCACTGTACAAAAAGTCCAGAAAACGCACTTTCCCACTGGGGCCTCTGTCTTCTGCATCCTGGTCCTAGCATCGCTTTTCCTCAGTTAACCACTGATACAGACAAAAAAAGAATAGTAATAAGTTATACTCACGGTCGTCCTCGCCTTGTCCTCTTGCTAAAAGCACTGTTGCGCTGAGCAACAGCGCCAGCCGGATATCCACAAAGCTGAACATGTCTAAATATTAGACATGTAGACTCTTTGAGGCGAGGGAAGTTTTCTTTTTTTTCTCCCGTTAGACTCCACTCATACACAGTAGGGTCCGGTCTCCTCTGATTCCAGTGCGGACCCCAGCAGAAACTCCCTACTGCCCAAGCAAACTTTTTACCCAGGCTTTTATACTCCAAAGTTTTGGGGAGGTGCCGGCCACACCAGATAACTCGGGCATGTTCCCATTTAACGCTGGGGGAAAAGGGCCCCTCCTTCATCAAACTTAGGGGTTGTCTTAAAACCCTTTTCCCCCTTCTTTAGCTTTAACATCTAAAGTAACCTGATCTTTTAAAGAAAGGTGAGAGTTAAGCCAGCAAAAAAAACTCTTCTTGATTCAGTTGGCCAGAATGGCGTGCCATAAGCATCTTTCAGCTAAAACTTAGTGATGTACTGCAGAAACGATTGGAAAGAATTTGCAGGTATTGTCGGTACACAGGCTTGTATTTTTTTTGTAACTGTTTTTGTGCGTTTTGCATTTTTTTTGTGTGTGAATGCACCCGGATTCAATATCGGGAAAGATTCACTGCTTTAGTTGTATTCATCCTTTAGCACTTAATAAATATAGGTATAATATTAACGCTTTCATTACTGCGCTCTTTTTCTATATGCAGCTGTGACAGATGTGTTTATTTAGGTTATATGATGAGTACAGGAGGCAGTATAACCAATTTAATTCAAATGAGTCTGCTTTTTCAAAGGAGAGATGCTTTTTTAACTAACATTATTTCACATCTCATCGGAATTAGTTTCATCTCATGCAGGATTGTCAATAACTCACAAATAATAGTGTTGGCCAACTGTTTGCAATTTACTTTTTATTTGTAAATGACACGTGTTATTATGTGTAATTATATCTAATAAATAATTTATCATATATTACGCGTGCCACGTGTGTGAATTTCCGAATTACCAAAGGTCCAATTCGGATTTTATTTGAATTATTAAATTAAAAAAACCTCACCGAATGCGACCAATTATTTAAAAATAACATTTAATAATGAACACAGACCAGCCACGTTAGTGTCAGCAGTGATAAAGAAGGATGCTGAACTTCACAAATACACAACAGCGCTTGCGCTCCAACCTGCGCCACGCACTAGAGGCTTTGCGCACATGCGCAAAAAATAAACCCAGTATTTAGACTTCAGGATTTCATTTCTCTTCCGCAGACGTCGCATCTCTGTGAAGATCCAATCACGGCTCTGCCCCTCATTCTTTAACTTCGTATATTTTCCGCCATCCAAGAACTGACTCTGTTTTTTTTTCTTTTAAAACACCAGGAGGTGAAAACAGCGTGAGCGCTCGTGAGAGTAAAGAAAACGCCACCTCATCGCCTTCAGGTGCGTCTAGGGCTTAAAAGGAAAACCTCCTGCTCTTCATTTTAATATCATGATTGTTAAAAAAGTGCTGCCTGCCAGTGTAACCACAAGGCGGGGGGGGGGGGGGTGTCTGTCAATTAACACAAACACAAAACCTGCAGTTGGACAGCAGAAATAAGACTATATCTAATGGTTATTTTTATCTGTCTATAGATATATACTACATTGATTATAAACCAAAATAAAGGTTGCTTACAACAGTCCTAATGTAACACCTTCTTTTTATGGACATTTGTATGCGTTTTTTTTTATCACCATGATTCTGAGAAATACAGCACTGTGTTATGTATAACATCATGTCTGATAGTTAGGTTGACCACAGGCAGCATAGGCAAAGCAAGTTCATTAATATAGTACATTTTATACACAGTGGTAATTCAAAGTGATTTACATAAAGAGAAAATAAAATCATCATAAAAACAGATAAAATAAAATAAAGATTTCAATGAATGAAAACAATTAAGGATATAAAATATATCAGTTCGGAGGTAGCACAGTGCTCATTCAGTAAATCCAGATCTAAATAGATGTGTTATCAATTCAATTTATTTTTAACAGTGGACATTGTCTCAAAGCAGCTTTACACAGAATGCAGTAACAGTGAAAAAGTGTCAGTTTGTCCCTAATGAACAAGCCAGTCACTGTGGCAAGGATAAACTCCCTGAAACGAAGCTTGAGAGGAACCAGACTCAAGAGGGAACCATCCTCATCTGGGTGACACCGAATGTCTGCTTATTACAGCTTATGGTAATAGTGATTAAATGTATAAGTCTGAATTTAAAGATGGCCACTGATTCAGCACATCTAGACTGATTTAGCAGGTGTCTGTGCAATTCACTGCATGCCTGTGCAAGTTTCGTGGGGATTCTCTGGTTTCCTCCCACCTTCAAAAAACTTGCCAAGCTCCAGATGCATTGTGGCTCTGGCCATGATGAACGGTGAAGATGAATAAAAAAGAATAAAAGTTGAATGCAATTGATATTTCATATTTAATTAAACACAAAAGCTTTTGTTGGGATTTCATTAAAAAAGCCTTGAATTCATACAAAAGGTAAAGTTGGCACAAACGGTGAAAACCAGCAAACAAACACAAGATGAAAAAGTAAAAAAAGAACAGGTCACACCAAGCATCAAGTATGTGTAAACTAGACGGTGAATATCACTATTCAAGATTTACTAAACGAATAATCACTACAAATAATCACACCCCCATAAAGAGTGATTCGATTCCCAGCACCACCAAGCTACCACTGCTGGGCCCCTGTTGCTCAGTTGGATAAATAAGATAAATATAAGTCACTCTAAATGAGGGTTTCTACCATATGCCAGAAAAGTCTTTCCTGTCTCCTCTGATGGTTTTTTTTTTGGCTTTTTGCCCTTGCTGTAATTCAGGGAATGGAAATTTTGTGAAGACTGAAAAAACTTGCAATAATGAATAAAAATGGAAGCAACTAAAAAAAAAAGTCCATCAAGTACTAATCTATAAAGAATGGAGACTTCAGGGAGCATTTGTGTTGTCCGTAGGTAGGAAATAAAAAGCAGGAATTAGAAGTGGCCAAGCACAACACACAGATAGCCCGAACCTGGACCAGAGACAGGAAAAAACCCAACCTGTGAAAAATATTCATAAATCCTCACCTTTACAAAATATGGTTTAGTTATTGGGTAAAAAAGTGTATTTGTATGTGCAAGTTGAAAAGAATACAATATTTTTTGGATAAGTGTATGTTTGTTGCATTAGTGTATATATGTATGTATGCAGGTAAGATAAGCAAGATCTTTACAGAAAATACTGAAATTGATTCCCAAATGCTGTGTTATCAAGGTGTCCACATCAGCTTTACACAGTTATAAACACCACTGTTTGACAGGAAGGTGTCTGTTTTAGAGAAACAGGTGTTTCTACAGATACTGTGCTTTTAAAAAACATGACACAAATACCAGGGTTACCCCTTTTAACAGATTTGCAGCTGTTGCTCTCAGGAAACGTCTCATCCTTTTGGTGATTTGATATCATGTTTAACAACATGTTTAGCAAAAAAGATCATTTACAGGTACATGTTTGTTTATCAAGGTATGAAAGACATGGAATAAGAATTATACTTTCAAAGCTTCAGCTTGAAACTTATGTTTCACTAAAATTAACACCCCATAACAGTATGTTTTGGTACAGAATGTGTTACAGTATATTTTTTCCTAAATGTATTATTATTTCTATGATAACAGAAGGAACATGAAGAAACAGGAACTTTGTGATCAGTAAATCATTTTAATTCAATATACTTAAATATTACACCAAAATAGGTTTTTAATTTATTGCTTCTGGTTTTGTTTATACTAAACAAATCCACTAAATAGAGATAAATATGGTAGTAAAACGCAGGTTTATTGGCAGGTATGCATTTACTTAATGTGAGTAGTTTAACTAGATGCAGAGGACTATAAAATAGCCTATAAAATATTTTGCAGCAATAGAATTTCTTATTTATACAAGCATAAAACCTTTACTGTTCTACAAAGTGAATTTTAATCAGGAAATAAACTTTTCCACAGATAAAAAGCATAACATTAGGTTCATATTGTGTTTTACTGAAAATATTTTGATGCAACATTTAATCTTTCTGTAGAAATGTTTGGTTTAGGATTTTAAAAAAGCAGCAATGAAATGTACAGGTTATAAAACACATTTTGGCTGCATTTACATGGATTCCAAAATTTTGCCTTATTTGTTTGTGGTAAAGAATTAGATATGAATCAGATATGAATCAGATATGAATCAGATATGTGCATTAGCCTGTGAAGTGTAAGCAGACAGATTGTATCTTCACCTGTTAATGCGAGTTGAACTCCATTAAATAAACAACAATGGCACATAACGTCAACTTAGGTGGACACCAACAGCAAAATATAACTTAGCACAACTGTATATTTTGATATTTATTATTTTTGTTCGCTTTTCTGTAAACATAAAACCCACACTATCCAAAATAAAAGATATCTTCGTGCTGTTTTTACTTCCCTTTCTGGTCAGTATGTCTACTGTCTGTTGCCATGTATAGTATAAATGCTGATATCCTTTACTAGGTTTTGTGACTTGGCAATGAATTAAATTACAGTAAATAAATATGACAGACTAAATACTGTACAATAAATCTTACCTACAGCAACTGCAGTACGTACTAAGTACAGTGTACTTACCAAACATTATATTAGAAACAGCTGTACTGTACACCTTCACATTCCTGCAGTTTATGTAATCAGTCAATCATGTGCAAGCAGTGCAATGTGTAAAATCATGCAGTTACAGGTCAAAAGCTTCAGTTTATACTTTTATCAACCATTTCAATCGTGGAAAAATGTGATCTGAGCTGGTTGGAGTACAGACACTCCCCCAGTTACGAACGAGTTCCGTTCTGAGAGTGTGTTCGTAAATTGTTATGTTCGTAACTTATTCAACTCATTTTAAGAGTACGATACTGTTATAATAGACATAATTTTGTGTTTGCTTTAATATATCATCCCAATTGTGGACTGATTCATAATGTATGAGGGTGTTACATCCGCTATTTTCTTTCTACCGTCGACTCCTTTAATTATGGCCGTTTCGATTGTGATGGCGTTTCTTTTCTTACCACTACTAGCACAGGCACTATCATCACTACACATTATGTTTTTCACCAACCATGATGGGATAATGGATGCATAAGATTTTCCACAAGGAAAACAAAGTTACAGTACGCCTTTCAATGGGACCGCAAGTCAAAAACAACTGAGCATCTGAGCTAGCTGACCTATGGTGCTGCAGTGGCAAGGGTAACGGCCAAATGTTGTACTAGGCGGAATTGGTGCACAGTATAAAATTTTATACTTCAGATACCAATACGAACACATAAACACATTTTCGATTACTGAGTATTTGTGTTCGTATCTACAAATGTTAATTTGGATGTTTATAAAACATTGTGTTTAGAATGGAACTGTAAAGCAAAAAACATCCAGAGGGGCAGTTCTGCAGACAGAAACACCTTGATAAGAAACTGTAGCAGTTGACAGAAAGACTATGCTGTAAAAATCAGGTAGGCAGAAAAGCATCCCAGAATCAGCTTTTACTTATAAGGGGGTATCAAAAAGTTCTGATACATGCCAACAGAAGGCAGCACTGAAGGCAGGTAGCTGGCTGCGTGCACAGTCACAGCCATGTGCTGCCATCTGTTGGCATGTCTCAGAACTTTTTGATACCCCCTTGTGTGTCTTTAGAAAGAAAAATCTTTACAGTGTGTTATTGTATTTGTTAATAACTTGTGCATAACAATATTTTAAGATATATATATATATATTTTGCAATATTATATTTATTATCCAGCTACACATAAGACAAATATTAAGCAGCAGGGGGATCAGCAGAGGAAGAATCTGTACCAAAGAGTGGATTCAAATCTAGATTCTGTCCAGGTGGAATGGAAAAATACTTTCCTCCAAAGCTCAGGTCTGCCAGACACTTGGATGCAAATTGACCTGGGATGGAAATACATATGAGGAATCTAAAGAATGCAACCAGGATATGAGCTCGTATTAATTCATCTTTTCAGTCATGTATATGTAATGTAGAAAGTCGAGTATAGAACAATAAAGTAAGTGTAGTATAGTGTAAGGTCAGGCATGTCCTCATCGTCCATCCTCCCATGGGTATTTCCTTTAAACCTATTGAATAAGCAGTGCAGGAGTGAAAAAGAGGTAGCTGGGGTTAGTGTGGAAATAGAAACTGCTATTTTATACAACCTCCTCATCCGACCCTGGTCTTTGTAATCTATAGTTGTGTGGTAAACGTCTCTCTGGGTTCAGACTGGTGATTATAGGTGGAGAGCTGCTGGACGGCATAGCAGCCTGGAACTGAAGGCAAACGTTAGCTCTGCTCTATTGAGAGAAAAATTCTTTTTGTCTCCTCTCTTACTTTCTTTTCACAAAAAACCTCAATAGCTAGCTCAAGCTAGGCATGAAGAGAGAGAGAGAGAGAGAGAGAGAGAGAGAGAGACTGAGATTTTTAAAAACACAAAGGTGTGTAGATTTTTATGAAGTTGCCTTGACAACTAAAATGTTAAATGACATTTACAGGAGCAAAAGGATGACCATAAAAATGCAAAATGAAGCCACAGAATTGTAACAAATATGTTCTTTCTTTCGTTCTTTCTTGCTTTCTTTCTTTCTTTCTTTCTTTCTTTTTTGCAGTTATCTTCGTTACTTTACTTTTCTTGCATTAAATCCAATTGTTTATTATTATAATGAAAAAAAACCTCTGTTGAATATCAAACATACGCCATTTATATGAACCGCAGCCAACAATTTACTAACTAAAGCCATTTGAAGCCATTTGGGGCCATTAAACAACACCTGAGTATCACAGCAAGTTATGAAGGCTTTATGACAGCTATTTTTCCATTAACTTTCATAAGAAACAACTAATGAGTACACTGTAACCGTCCTTACAAAGCGTCTGTCTCGAAAGGTGCCTCGTTTTAAAGCCCCCTGGTTTTTTTTATGAACGGAAGCCCAGTGTTTGAAGTGTTGTGAGAAGCCACATGGTTGCTGAAAGCAGTGTTAGCGGGTGGGAGACAAGGGAGCCAACAACACACTTAAGCCTAATAATCATACACATCACACACAAACACACACACACACATGAATTGTTACATCCGCAAAACAGAAACCAGGGCACCAGTAAATTGGACATTTCGGCGTCTGTCTTTAGAGCATTAGAGCCCTACATAATCTGCTCATCTCCTGAGGAAAGATTTTATTCTTCCATCTTTCCTCTGATTTTGTATTTTACATGACTGTTACAGCAGCAGTTAAACTATGCCATAATGTTTGACTATGAAAAAGGGAAGAGTGATAAAAAAGTTAACACAACTTTTAGACTTTCAGTGAGACCCGAGCAGACGTAGCGTCACGGCTAATGTCACAGCATAGGCTTCCGTGTTTTGACAGAAACTTTCACTCAATATTACATCTACATTTACAGAATTTACATTTACAGACACCCTTATTAAGAGCCACTTATATATCCATATTTTTATACAACTGAGCAATTGGGGGTTTAGAGCCTTGGTCAGGTGCCCAACAGTGGCAACTTGGTGGTGCTGAGAATTAAAACCTGATCTGATAAGCAGTTCAACCTAACCACTGCGCTACCACGTCTACTAATTTATTTAATCAAGGGAAAATAATCATGGAATTTGGTGATTAAAAAGGTTCCAAAAGTTTAAATAATTAAAATTCTGTTATTTATAAATGTAAGAAAAAAAAATCCTTTGTGAAGTTACAACAACAGTATGAAATATACCTATATATCAAACATATATCTTTCTATCTGACAACAATACCACAGACTGCTAAAATTAAGATAATTTACACAAGTAACTAAGTGAAAGTGGTAGCTTAGTGGTTGTTGGACGGCTATTCGAAAAATCTTGGTTTGGTTCCCAGCACCTCCAAGGCACTTAACTCCCAATTGGTTAGTTTTGTAAAGGAAATAAAAATGTCTGCCAAATATTTTGGTTTGTATACAATATTATGTTAAACACACGAGCACATACAGTGGATAAATACATTAGTTTATTATTAAAGTTTTAAAAAGCCACAATAATAATTTGCCTAGTCGGCTTTCTGTAATATGAAATGAAACCTAATATGCATGAAACCAATTTCAGTGATTAGATATCTCCCCATATGTGTTTTACTGTTTGTAACAGCTTGTGTGCAGATGTTTCTGCATGCACTGTTGCTCAGGGCAAAATTATGCACTAAGAATGGACACCATGTAGGCATCTCATTAGGGAAAGACCTATCAGTTAGATATTTTTTTTTAGTTACAGTAAGTGAAGTCAGAGCAAAGCTAACTTATAGTCATGTGATTACTTTACTTAAAAATGATGTTGGGCTAAATCATTCCAATCATTTTTATATTAGAACATTTTCAATAGAAATAGACATTATTTTTAACTACAGTGAGGGTGTTTCCTGTGTGCAATGTGCTTCGCATCTGGAAAAGCAATAGTTGTGTAGCCTGGACAACCTTTTTTTGTGTGTTTAGTGTCAGTTTGTATACACACACTTGTGTGCTAAGGCAGTTAGCTGCATGCTGTGAATAACACTTCAAGAGCTCTTGTTGGCAGTTAAGGGGCAGGGAGGATCAGCTCGTTGGCGTCTGCCTTTGCCAAGGTGCTCCTGTTACCCAGCAGGTGAGGAAACTAACACGTACACGCAGACACACATACAAACTCATGCAGGCTTTACAGCGTCAGGAATCACTTCAGACCTACAGCGCACTTCATGCCAAGTCACACCCTACAAAATAACATGTGTGCGGTTGATCAAGCAGACCTGATTGCTTGAGTAAGCAATGTTGCTACTTCTAAAATGTTCCTAAAAGGACTTTTTTTTGTTGATATATCGTCAGCCTCGTTTTTAACATGATTTAACTTTGACAGATACATTAACACACAAATCATTGTTGATCAATTACTTTTTTTTATTACACAGCAGTAATACCTGATTTGATTTGATTTAGGGTATAAAACTACTTTTCTATCATTTCTTTGTATTATAATTTCTTTAACAACTTGCACAAGGACTTATACATTTAGTGGGCATTTTAGAAAGGATGTGTCAATGCTTTGTAACACTCAGCGGGAAAGACTTTAGAGTTTTCTCGTTAACCAGAGTTTTCTCATTAACATGACAAGTATTTTTCTTGTCCTATTAAGTCTTAGCGACATACTGAAGGAAAGGATAGTAACAAATGCTTAAAGCTGTAATTTAATTTTACTCTAGTTACATCTTTCAAATTGTTTTAGTATAGAAAGAATTAAGCTCTTTAGGACGTGCTGTGATTAGAAATAACATACCACTCTGTAGGTTATGTTCCTGTCATAGCATGGCCAGTTATGTTTAATTACTTCCCTGGTGCTTTCAACAATAGATACACATCATATCTTTGATAGAAATATAGTCTGTATTTTCTAGTGTATTATTTTATTATTTTACATTTTACATCACAACCTCACAGAACACCTTTAAGATGAACTGTCTCCTCACCCAAAATTACTGTCTCATCTCATTAATACCATTGCTTCTTACTTGTAAAAAAATAACTTTTATTTTATCTATTTTATACTTGTAAACTAGACACGTTTCTCAATATAATCATAACATTTCCGAATATATTTGGAAACAAAACTAGTCATTTTGTTTGTGAATAAACTGATATTAAGTGTGTAAAGGCACAACATGTCACCACTGTCTGTTAACAGCTCTTAAAGCAGAGCATGATGTCAAGTTAGAACGCTAGAAAGAATAGTTCAGTCTCAGTGAAAAAGTCTTACATTGATATCTGTTTGTATGTCTCTTACTGTGTGTGTGTGTGTGTGTGTGTAAGATATAGAGTGTTTTCAGCTATATCACGTTTTGGTCAGTTACCCATATTGGGAATACGCAGATGTAAACAACAGCATGAACTACACGCTTATTGTGCTTGGGAAGATATTGATCTACTAATTTATTGTGTTTAAACCACAGAAAAAAATGTGTAAAAGCTTCTCTTTATATACAGAAAAGGACTTAGTAAGCAGGAAAGAGCTCAATATTTTGACAAACTGAAATTATTTAGTTAATAAAGATCTGTACAGCCTGGCTCCTTTATCATGTCCACACATTTTATCATTTTATTGCTTGTCCTCATATATTAAACTACCTCATTTTTTTTATCAAGTACATACATGAGCTGACCTCACATGTTACAAAGTTTTGGAGATCTATATCCAGATGGTGTGTGGATGGATGAGAGAAGTACAGCATCAGCTCAAGTCATTATTGTCATTTTGACCGAATATATTAGACACAATACACAGTGAAATGAAACAACGTTTCTCTAGGATCGTGGTGCTACATAAAACAACACCGAACTACACAAGCATCAAAGAGCTACCTAAAACAAAAAACAACACAGAGCTAACGACTAGAGAATAAACTTTCCTAGCAGCAACGAAGTGTATAGCATTAGTATAGACAAGACAAAACACACTCGTTATATAGATACATGAGCTATATTGTGCAAATAAAGTAATAAAATCAATGACCTGATACAATAAATAATAAATACTATTAACTACATTTAAAAAATTTAGAAACAAATTTTCCTGCTTCAGTTTGGACTACCACAAACGTGTACTTTCCTACGACAATTTTTGCTCCTTTCTTGTTAATTTGTTTTACTTTTTTGCAGCCTATAGTACTTCAAATGTGTTTTTTCCCAGTCTAAACTATTACTCCAGTCTAAAACTGGACAATAATCAGCCAAACCTGCAACTTCAATGGCATTGTTTATGTTTAGTGTTGCCAAAATGGCCGACTAATGGCGTCATGTAAAACACTATTGAGAAAGAGAGTACATAGTTCGTTTTTAGGAGGCTCAGATGTTGTGTTAAGACAGATAGAGACTGATATACTCATTAAAATAGGTACCATTACTTATAAGGTAAAGAAGTGCCATCTGTTCATAAAATCTTAATAGTTGTCAGATTTGGCCCAGACATTTAGTTATTTAGTGTCATACAATGCATGGTAACAAAACAAAACGCAAAAAAAGGAAATGTAAAGAACATTTTTTAATCTGTACAAATGTTGAATTTAATCCTATACAGATTTGTAATATAAGATTTTGAAGTTAATGTCTGTTTCTTTTCTGTTTTATTCGTTTGATCTGTTGGTCTGGCATTAAATTCTTGGTCTTGCCTTATAAATAAAAGCATCAAACAGAATGAATAATTTCCACCACATATTATTAAAAAGATGTTACTGTGCGCTAAGTACTAGCTAGCTGAATGTCACTTTAAAAGTTGCTGATATTTTGCCTACTAAATTTAGCAGGAAAAGTTACGAATATCTAGCTAGCTGAAATGTACTAAAGTTAGTGACATATAGGTCGCTGAATTTTACTGGAGTCTGCTGACTTCTAGGTGGCTCAATTTTACTACAGTTACTCACATCTAGTTAGATATATTTTACTGTAGACACTAACGTCTACCTAGCTTTAGTCGCCAAACAAGCTTTGTGTCCAGACGCTGTTGCGTAATAGGTTTTTTTTTCTTAATTAAGTCTCAGTGTAATTAAATATGTAGGATCAGACTGAAGAAAAAGTTTTATTATAGAAACATTGTTAAATATTTTTTCAAATGTTAATTATTTTTTGGTAGGTTTTGTGTTTAATATTTTAATCTAGGAGCTACAGTATCTGGACAAAAGGGGTTAATGGAAAAGAGTAGGTGATTATCTCAATGCTACAAGCTGTATTCTTCAGCCCGTCTCCCTGCCCACACAGCCGGTTGGCGCAAGCATGGCAGCACTCCTGCTTTGATAACCTCCTCGCGTTCCAGACAAATAACAGGGTGAGTGAGGGGGAGAAATCAGCCTCTTGAGAGCCACCTTGGCTTTGGTGGAGACGTCTATAAATGTCTGTCATTAGCACCAAGGTAAATTCAACCCTAGCAATTACAGGTGCCCACCGAAGCTCTCGCTAGACTGATATACAGTGTACAGATTGCAATCATGGCTAGAAGATAAGCGGGGTGAAAAAGAGAGCACAAAGCTCCGATTCGTAATAAATTAAAGTCCAACGTTTGTTTTTATAACATTGTGTCAGGTTTTGATTGGCTTTAAAAGAGCTAAGTCAGTACAATGAAATAAAAAACAAGCTAATTAACATACCACATGTTGGAAAAACTAAAATAAGAAATTAGTTTAAACTATTCATAGAGTTATTCTATGAATTCATTCATAAGAATTCTCATGCCAGAATTCTATTTTCTGCTTCTGTAAATTATGGAATGTTCATACACCAACGGTATACTAGACTTAGTATGTGTTATATTATGAGTGTCTAATGTCAGGCAAGTTACAGTTAACAGTATTAGTATATAGGATCATGTGGCTCTGCCTCTGTTTTAGTTCTTTTGTGTTGTTTGGGGAATTTTTTTGTTCCTAAAAGAAAATAAATGTTCAGTAAGTTTTTTTTTTGCTCCCAGGAAGTTTATAATATTGGCGCCTATTGATCATATAGTTCAAATGTTTTTTAATAAAACCTCTGTGTGGTCTGTGTGGTAATCCCAGGACATTCCTTGACAAAAGCAGGTCTCTCATTACTTAAGCCTTGACTGGGCATCACTACACTGTATTTAAAGGACATACTAAAGATGCCCACCATCCTGGCCTACCTGTATGCCACGCTGTGCCAGATGCCTACTGCTCTAGAACCCAATACAAACACAGGCAGCTGTAATGATTGGGCCCCAGTATCCTGAGCCAGGGTCACGAAGTCTGCCTGTGTGTATATGTGTGTGAAAAAGCCACCGTCAGACCGCTTCCCATGCCAAAATGTCCCAACCAAAGCAGTGTTTTTGGCGAAATGAAAGGGGACTCTAATCTGGTTGGGCGGGGTACAATTACAGGGTAGCTTGGTGTCTTCCTTACAGTTCACTGGCATCATAGGATGCATAAGGTATTTTACATTTTATACATCCTTTTGTTCTACAGCTTGTGGTTTTGGGGGTCTCTCCCTTAATAAAACTATGTAAATAAAGAAATATATCATTATCAGTATTTGGTGCTTGCTTTATTACTTAAATAGGTAGCATTGCATAACACATTGTCATAACAAGACGTGGGTGAGAACTATAATTACCGAAATTGGGCAAAAAATAAAACATAAATAAATAAATCTTTTCAGATTGTTCCTCAGATTGTGTTATAAAAGGTGTCTGTTAAAGCCGTACCAAAATATTTTATCACAAATGGCTTCATAGCTACCCAAAAAACCTGGAAAAAACTTGTGTGGGAATGTGGAAAAATTCCAATCCACACCCAAAAAAAGCCCCAGCGAAAACTGATCAAAGAATTGTGGTCAGAGGAGAAGGTAAAAACTGTTTTACTAATTAGCATGCATGTGTACAGCAGCTTAGCATCTTATGTGGTTTAGCAGGTCAGCAGAGATGAGGCAGAGATTGGCAGGGCAATACTTATTGCTAAGCTGCAAAGAGAGAGAGAGAGGAAGAGAGAGGAAGAGAGAGGGACACAGAGAGAGAGGGACAGAGAGAGAGAGACAGAGAGAGAGAGAGAGAGAGAGAGAGACAGACAGACAGAGAGAGAGGCACACACACAGACAGAGAGAGAGAGAGGGACAGACAGACAGAGAGAAAAAGAGAGAGAGACAGACAGAGAGAGAGAGAGAGAGAGAGAGAGACATTGCTAGGGTACAGAAAGAGACAGAGAGAGAGATTAGCTTGAGAAAAATTTTATAATTTTCTGTGTGGAATAAATTTAAAATGTAATGCTTTCTTCACTTGATTATGTGTTTCCGGTTGAGACAGGGCACTCCTCCCCCTCAGCCCTTTTATTCTGAGCAAACCTGACAACTCGTACATAATCCCAGACTGAATCTAATGGAATGCAAAGTTATTTCAAAGCCTCACTCCAGCTAGCTACATTAAATGTATCAACATCCATTACAGAGCACTGGAGACCGCCAGATTTCTGCTTTGTGATTGCCTTATATATATCACCTATTTATCATTTTAGAATATTATCTGGCCTCTGTCCAAACCAATAAATCCCAATCTGAATTTGAGTCCTACTGTCTTCATCTGTAACACAACCTTTGTCAAACCGTCACAGCTTTACAGAATGAATTTTTAATGAGCAAAGTCTAAAAACTGTTACTGTCCACAAAACATTGGTGTAAGCAGTTACTAGTTCTAGTAGTTTCTTCTGAAAGGGCTTTGCTCCTTTATTTCGACTAAACTGACACCCAACCATAAAGTCTTATAACAGTTACATGACTGATCTGGTCCATAATGTTTTTAACCACATGCATAAAAGCAAGCAGACAGGGAACGCCTCTTTAGCCTAAACAGGGAAAACCTATGGCAACTGAGTTCGCTTTAGTATTCCAGACTGGGTGGGGATAGTGGTTGGATTGAAATGACTCTCAACATTGCTTCCTCTTAGTAAGGAAAAAATCTTAATAGATGACAAAAGGCAGTAATTTGACAGTAAAGGCAGTAACTTGATGCCTTTACTTAGTATCCATCTAAATACATTCCTTAGTGAGAAAAAGATGTTTTTATCGTAGAGATGAGGATCTGCAATCCAGAACTCATGCAGACTGACAAAACACAACTGATCTTTGGTGGTGAGAGAACAAAATCACAGCCTGGTCGTACTACAGACAGAACTACACTGTATATAACTTTCATATATAAGCTGAGGAAGGTAGTTCATGTTACATTCCAGTCTTTAAAAATATAACTGGAAGAATTATATCATTTGGGAAAATGTACATTCTGTACTGAATATTTTCACCCAAATTACAGTCAAGTGCTGATACCCACATTACAATTATGGTATTTGGTAGACACTTTTGTCCAGAGTGCCTTACGTTTTCTAACTAATATAACTGAGCAGGTGAGCGTGTAGGGCATGGCATTATTATCAAATTTCTTGATAGAATTTCAGCTAAAAGGCATTAGTTGCATCCAGGCAGTAAACACACACACATATACACACACACACACACACACATATCTGATGACTTTACTTTCAGTGTGCACTGTGAATGTTATAAAGCAGAAAGAGGAGCAGAAAGAAAAACGAAAGGGTTGATGGAAAATATGACTGAGACTGAACTGCCAGCAACAACAGCACAGTGAAAGGACGACAGGAACAAGGGAGTTCGAGAAATCTCATCTTGAAATGGGGGAGGGGTGGACGTAAAAAAGAAAATGATCAGAGGGATTGAGCTATAAGCATAGATCCAATGAAGAAAACATTTATAAGGTCAGTCAGCTAAATTGATTCTGTGAATAATTAATAGTTTCCCATGATTCTGATGAGTTCGAATTTTTATCCTAGTCTAAATATATGTTAATCAAATTATACAAAAAGAAATAATAAAACATAGACCTTTAGAGAAAAGATAAATATAGAGTTCTTTGAGTCAATTCTAACATGTTCTATGATGTACCCTGTTCCTACTTTGGATCAGATGTTGATCAGAACCACTTTACAAAGTTGTAGACTATCCAGAATCTTTTTAAGGGACCAAGAGAGTTTATTTTCAGTGCTAATAAAGGATTTGAAAGGTCTTGTAATCAAAAGTACAGTGAATACAGTACAAGCCGGAAACAGAATTTAGTTGACAAACTTCTGGGTTCTTTTTCACTCTGGCAGCACCATTAAAGATTATAGCATGGTGAGTATAATAATCAAGCCATGATAAAAATAGTCAAAACGCAACTGAACCAAACAAACTAAACAAAACAAAAATGTATGTCCAAAACTTTATTTATTTACTTATTAACCTCCAATGAACAGTGTTTATTTAAATTTCTTAGTGCAGTTGCATCAGACTATATTTAAATATTTATATATATTCATAACATTGAAAAATATTTTAACATTTTTTTTACATTTAAATCTGTTTATTCAGCTTCATGTTTTTTTTGTGTCAAAGGTAAAATACAGATATGGATAACACACAAATTTTGATGATATCACCTTTCAGGGCTCTATTAGTGAAAACAAAACTTTAATGAGGGTATTATTGTTTTTGTATTTGAATGCAAAAATTATCCCATGCCAGGTTGACAGAGTGCAAAGAAAGAATTTTATCTCATTCTTCTTGTTTTTGTTTGTTAGCTTAACATGACAATAACGGTTTGGAATAAAAAAAATAATACCCAATATGGCAAAGAAACATTAAAACAACAACTCAGATCTAAAAGATAATCCATTCTTGTCTGGGTGAAACACCAGATAGTGTGAGCTTCATTAAAAATTGAACACAAATTCCTTCCTGCAGATTAAATATAATTACCAAACAGTATATACGTTTACATACTTGACTTT
This sequence comes from Bagarius yarrelli, assembly GCA_005784505.1. NCBI lineage: Eukaryota > Metazoa > Chordata > Actinopteri > Siluriformes > Sisoridae > Bagarius > Bagarius yarrelli. The sequence goes on from VCAZ01000020.1 coordinate 3,596,231, forward strand.
AATCTCAGTGGAACTGCACTTTCTTCTAAAAGTTTTACATTCAGCGAATCATGAAGAATCAAACCAGGGAAGTTTGTTTCACGTAAGCATGTAGTCCATGCTACACTCTTTAAAATGCTTTCTTAAGGAATATTCAGAATATTGTAGGGTTTTTTTTTTATTAATTATTTTGAAGCTTGTTTGTTAAGTAGGTTTTAATCAGCCATTTTCTTTCACACTCGATGTACATAGCTTACATAAACAAAAGACGTTTAAATAGACAACTCTGTTTATTAAATACTTAAATATCTGAAATTGTGCAGATAAATCAGTCATACCAAATTATTACAGCTATAGATTTAAGTTTTTAAATCCATTTTTACCACTCAAAGAAGAAGCATATTCTTATGCTTATTATTTTTTTTACATCCTTAAACTGATATCTGATCAAATTATTAATTAATCAGTTAGAAGACTAAATGTGCCTCAATATCTTAAACCTGAGCTACTACTATCCGAATGCAGCACTCTCGCACACACTTTCTGTCTGAGGCCTGCAGAAAATACTTTGTCCAGACCTGCGTTCTGCTGGAAAAATGTCTCTAAGAAAGTCATAGGCTGCTCCCTTCCCCCTTTCTGTGGTGATCCAGTTGGGAAAATTAGTCAGAGAGTGAGCTCAGCCCCACGTCTGGAGAGCACATTACGTCCTCACGCTGTAGCAGGAGAAAGTAAAAAATAGAGCAGAGAAAAGTCTGAGAGCAAAAATGGAACAATGAAAAACTTGCTTTTCATTTTCTTTAAAAAACATATGACTGTGCCATAGAATTAAAATTCAATCTCTGAATGAAAGATAGCACAACATAGACAACAACTGCTCTTAGAAAAGTAGGATCCACATTTTACTGTGGTATGAAGGCACCAAGGGAGCCGTGCTTAACTGTTGCTCAGCGTGAGACAGAAAGGTCTCAGGTTTTACGCTTTTGGATGGACGGTACTGCGTCCTTCCCACACTGCTGCAGAAAATCTTCACTGTAGGATTGCTTTTAGCCTGACATCCTCCTCACTGCCCCTAAGAGTGACTCATAGTGGAACTATGTACACAAACGCTTTCTGGCATTCATCCCTGTTTATGGGGGATTGCCTAAACTGGTGAATATGCAAAAAGGGTATAAGCAACAACAAAGACTGATTGCTGATTATTATTGTTTTTACATTATTAATTGGCAAAAACAAATAATGATCAACTAATGATCAAGTTTTGTAATACATGAGGTAGCACACGACAAAATAAAATTGTAAAGACAAGACAAAGCTTGCTAGCATAAATCTGCTATTACAAGAATTATGGCTAGCCATGTTTGCACTTTTTTTTATCTTACATATGATCAAATCAAGAACTTTATGTAGAAGCAAGTCAGATATATTTCCCTATTATCTAATAGGCTTAAAAATATTAATCTCTGCAGTAAGAAATGCAGTTTTCCTTTCAAGTTTTCAGGCAATTAAAACCTAGCGCGTAAGAGGTTTAATAATAGTGACATCAGCATCAGTGAAATCTATAATCTATAACAACCTTACAAACACATGTATCTTCAGCTAATGAATGCTTGAAGCAAATATAGACCTATCACTTACCTTATAAGGTAGTAAACATCATGTCATATCTATGTATACACTACATCACTAGATTGTTGAATTTTAAAGCAAAAGGACCGTCTGCATTTGTGTGTTATTTATGGAACATGTCAAGTGTCCTAATGTCAGAAGTGCTCAATAATGATGCACCGTAAAGCCCAAAGGCTGCCGTTTCTTGTGTGTTAAACTGGCTCATCCAGCTGTTTCATGTTTCATTAGTAGGTCTGTTCAGGTTTGTGTGGCGCCTCAGTCAATGATAAAAACTAAAGCGCTTAAAAAAAATCATAACTATAGGTTCCTATCAGTAGGTTATAAAGAACATCTGTAATATATATCCAATCAGAGCTCAGCGCCATAAGAGTTAAAGAGCTCAGATAGGTGAATTTTTCTGTAGACAATCTGATTAAATCTGCTGGGTATTTTTGTTTTTTACCCGCATTAAATATCTGACTGTTAACTGGCCATACAAAAACGTTGACGCCTTCCATGATATGGTAGTGGGGAGAAAGTATGAAATTCAAATTCAAGGTTTATTATCACATAGATGTGTAATAATGTGTTATATTTGCTTTGGTACGTTTACCTGAGTAGATTTTTATAAAATACTATATGTACTTTTAACCGTAGGTTTAAATGTCCTTACTTTTACTTTGCTATATTTGATGTTACGTATTATTAGACTGTGAGTCTCGCGATTAGCCGTCTAAAGTATGTACACGAAACCTTTTAATTTTTTTAATTGCACTCAGTTTTTAAAAAAATGCCCGAAGAGGAAGAAGAAGCGAGCATATTCGTGGTGACAGTCCAATCGTTTAAATAAATCAGAGAAGTTTTACGTTTCTGTGACCCGTGTTAAAGCAAACAACGTGAACACCTGGGAGGTGGGAATTCCACATATAACATCTAAAAACCATGTAGGCTTTTCTTTAACACAACTCTGCTTTTGTTCTTGCTAACCTTTGTGCAAGGATGCATACTAGTATTGATATCGAGCCCCATACTAATGTGATTAACATGTACTCATAAAACTACCCATACAAAAGAACTACTACTTTTGAAAATACTTTTTGCGACGTCACTGGCAGAATTTTCAGTGCACAAAGACTCCGGTAGCAGCGACAGAATATTATACTCAACGGCGTAAAAATATTTTAGAACGATAACAACTTACGCATGACAAACTGCAAACTTTGTATCGCAAAAATATCAAGATACATAAATGAGTGCTTATAGTACAAGTTATCTGATAAAATGTCTAAAATGAAACCTTTGCAAAACAAGAGAAAATGAGAAGAGATACGCAGAGAGCCAAACAAATAATTAGACAAAGGAGAAATAACGTATCGGCGAGTATTAAAAAAAAAACATTGCTACTCGTACTCTGTCTTTAAACAATAGTATTGGTGCTTTGTGGCCAGCTGGAAGTTTATGCTTGAAATGTAAATGCCTTTATTTTGTCACATATACTTTTTTTTACAGCACAGTGAAATTCTTTTTTTACATATCTCATCTTAGTAAGTTGGGGTCAGATCGCAGCGTCAGCTATGATACAGCCCCCCTGAGCAGGAAGGGTTAAGGGTCTTGCTCAAGGACCCAACAGTGGTTGGCTTGCCAGTGGTGAGGCTTGAACCCAGGTGTTTCTGGTCTTCAGATCAGCCTTAACCATTTGAGCCACCACTGTTCCCCATTAAGGACATTAATAAAACATGATGCAAGAAAAGCACAGCAATCAAAGAGCTACATATATTAGAAGGGAACCCTTATCTTCCGATGTTAAATTCAGAAGTGCAATATATAAATATATCAATAAATGGTTATGCAATTAAGCAGCAAGAGAATTGGAAGTGACACATACTGCTGAATGGGGCACATATGGAAACTTTCAATCTAAATTTCCATCAACATGTTGAGTCAACACTTGAGTTTTTCAGTATCACTAGCTGCCACTTTCTCTCAGTATTAACATATGCACACATATTCATGTATTCATGTAAGAACACTTCATTTACCTAGCTATTGTATAGAGTATAGACTACTGTCACTATAGACAAGAACTAAGTACTGAAAAAAACTCATAGTCGTAACAATCAGATTTTTTCATTCCTGCAGTGATACTTAGGCCACACAAATATAGTTTGACGATTACTAACATGGCTACGTAAGTGTGTCCTCCAAACTGATGTCACAATGTTAGAATAACACAATTGTCTAAAATGTCTTCACTGGAACTAAGAGATCAAAACACTGCTCCAGCATAATTACGCCCTTGTGCACAAAACCCCTGAGATCTATAAGAACCTGATTGCCTGGGTTGGTGTGGAAGAATTTGAGCCCTGAATTAAATACTGTTGGTATAAACTGGGACGTCGACTGCACCTCAGACCTCATCGCCCAACATTAGCATCTGAACTTACTAATACTATTGTGACTAAATATCGACGTGATGGTCATGTGTCCCAATACTTATGTCTATATAATGTATACTAATTTTAGTTCTAAATAATGTGCAGGGGAAATTTTTGCAACCTATTTGCTCCAGTCCCCAAATAAGAGAATATCAAACTAACAAGTAAGAAACAACAGCAAAACATTTTAAACCATCTATACAGATGCAGTGAATTTTTCTTTCACTTCTATTCTGCAGTGCTCTATTTCTATTCCTAGTATTTATGCCATGTAAGGTGAAGACGTTTAAAATGCTTTAAATTATGGTGAACGTACCATAAAAATGCACACACCCTTCAATCAGAGCTTGGCTTTAGACTAGGAGTCTAAAAAAAACAAAGAAAGAAGTCCTGGCAAAAAAACCTTTAGAACTGAATGGTGTTCAACTGAGATGGAGGAAGAGATACACAGGAAAAGAAACTCAAGAAAGAGAAGAAAGGAGGGGGAAAATAAAATATTAGGGTAAAACTCCAAATTAAACAAAAGTCCGTCTGGTAAAATTTTTTACTCACTGGATGGAACCACTGAAACACCATCAACTATTCTTTGCTTATTCTCTGTTTCAGGCCCGCCCACCTCTCTGTCTTAATCCTATTGGCAGGTGTTAGCAGGAAGTAGCTCTTTGGAATGGATTCCCTTTATAGCCACGTCTCGTTTGGATTCTTCCCAGCTTGACAAGGCAATCACAGATTTTAGGGTTGTTTGACTGCAGTCTAAGGTTTCTCCACTTTTATGACCCAGCTTTATACACACTATTGATGATTTTTCTGCAGCAATCATTGAATCTTCTTAATGGAGCATCTTGTGATAGCTTCAAAATACTAGCTATGCTTCGAACATTTGGAAAAGTGGTAGTGCAGTAATGTTGGACTGCTAATTGAAAGATTGGGTAACACCACCAGGTTATCATCACCGTAACCCCCCAATAGCTCAGGTACTCCCTGCTTAATCTGTATATTCCACCTCAATAAAACATGGTGGAGTGTTGCTCATTTGTGACCATGGTGAAGCATGACCAACTGTCTGGCCACTACAGTAAGAGATCATTAATATTAGTAGTATTGGTAGTAGTAATATTGTTACTGATGTTTTTATCAATCAGCATAAATACAAATTCCATATGATGTTAAGTCAAACAACCCAAGAAATGAAGCTAGTTCGTACAATAACTACAAAACCTGCAGAGGATAAGGTTACTTTTATTATCGCTAAGGATATTTAGAAACAGATTCAAACTATTCCCAGACCCAAATGTTTGTCATTTTTTAATGTTAACAATATTCATTGCTGTGATGGGGGTCTAATATAACCTTTCCTGGCTTATTTAAAAGTTAATGTTTTTATTTTATAATGTTTAATAAAATTGATTACAGCAGTCAACTTCTGAAGTGGATTAAAAAAAATTTGTCCTACGACAAGAACAGTGAAAGAAGAGTGAAAAAAGGTTTTGATCCACTTTAAATGTTAACTAGTATATATTAGATTTGTAACGCTTGTGTAGCTCATATGATAGCCTGAATGTATGCTAGCTATACGTTTTTGTAGCTTAATAAACAAATGTTGCAGAGGTGTCTGTCATTTGTTTTTCTTATTTAATTCATGCAATCAGGGGTGCCGCTAAGGTGGGAGGGGCTATTCTAAGGGCCCCATGCACTTTGGGGAGCTGTTTTATTAGTAGTAACAGTAATAGCAGTAGTGTATTAGGAATTATTTCATAGGGCCACATTACTTTATGATCTATAGATGTAGATTAGAAACTAAAGTTACTAACTAAATAAAAAAGTTCAGTAAAAACTGTTAGTATAAACTGGCCATATACGTAAATATATATAAAAGCATTACCCTCCCATGTCCAAGCCTTCCTAGACAAGTTGTTACAAAGTGGTCTGAGCAAAGCAAAACTCTTTTTCGTCTCCAATTCATATGCTGCAATCTGGCATTTGCCTTAGAATGAACGTTTACAATTTAAGGTTAAAGTACACATGTTAATTATATACCTCGAAATTTCAGCTCTGAGTTGGACAGGGAACATTTAATTTGCCATAAGCAAGAGGATAAATATAAATTTAGACAAAATTTCTAAAAAAAAAAATAAAAATAAACCCAAAATGGTTAAGGTGCTAAGTTGCTGATCTGAAGACCAGAAAGACTTGGGTTCTAGCCCCACCACCGGCAAACCAACCACTGCTGGGTGCTTGAGCAAGACCCTTAAGACTCTTCCTGCTCCAGGGGTGCTGTATCATAACTGACCCTGTGCTCTGACCCCCAACTTACTAAGATGGGATATGCGAAAAACATTGCATTTTATTGGCTCCGTACACGTACCTTGCACAATGAAGTTGATTTTTTTTCTTTACGAGAAAAAAAACCCCAACTGAGCATGATTATTTAAAAGTAGTTAAGTTAATTAGTCATTTAATTTTTTTTAACTTTTTAATACTTGTATACTCTACATTGTGCGGTACTAATATTAGCTACATATAACATTTTGAATGTTACACAAATAGACATGTGTAAGGTATAGTATATTACATTAGCTTTGCAAATTGCAGAGAAATGTGATGAACACTTTACTCCTCCACAATATCTTTTCTATTTACTATCGCTGCTTTTTTCTCGAGTTTTACCCTCTATCTAAAACATATCTGTGGTCTAAAAATCCTTTTACACGCACAGCTATTTTTTAACATACAGTTCGTTTGTGTAACTGCAGCAACAGAAAATATGGATGCAATTTGTTCAAATGCGTATTCCTTTCTGTAGGGTGGAAGGATGGGAGGGAAATAGATGAAAATTGCAACTTTCCAATAACGTGGCATGATGACGCATTATGGCTCAACAAAAAGACACCGAACCCGACCAGACAGACAGGAGGAGAAAACAGAGGGAGACAGAATAAGAGAGAGAGAGAGAGAGAGAGAGAGAGAATGAGAATGAAAGAGAGAGAGAGAGAGGGAATGACAATGAGAAGAGAGAGAGAGAGAGAGAGAGAGAGAGAGAAAGAAAGTGAGATGCTAGAGAAAAGTGATTCTAAAGCAGTAAAAACACAACAAAGGTCAATATGCATTTCCCCTTAAGTACAGTGAGTTTTTCTACAGACACACATTGCTTGGATTAAAAGAGAGAGAAGAAGAGGAGGAGAAAGGCTTTGAATTTTTTTCCATTGAGGTCAGTCTCTACTGCACTCACAGTGCTTAGCCCAAGCAGTGCAGACTTCCACGTCCAAGCTGTGATTACTCTACCGGTTGCTATTCCGCTAAATCAAACTACCCTACACAACAGATTACATCCTTTTGCCCTTCCGCCCTTTTTCAACCAGTGCTATTAGAAATCATGCTACCTGAAATGACAGCTTTAGTTTCATGACAGCACTGATTAATTGTTAACTCTGCAGATGTTCTGGCAGATGTTTTAGTTAACCCAAAAAAACTCTTAATGTGGAAATATTCTAGTCAGCAAAGCTTTAAGAATTATTTCGTTTTAATTTAAACAGACATTCCTACCCAGGAGAAACTACTAGTAAACGAAATTCCATGAAGGAAAGAGTCTAGCATATCATTTGTTTATATGATTGTCTTATTAGTATGTTGGTCTTTATTTGGTTTTCATCATTACCCACAATGCTGTTCAGCTACATAAAGTAATGCATCAGAACTGTAAGCTAATTTCTGTCCAGGTTTCTCACTTTCTCATCTGTTCAAATCGATAATCCCCAACAATCCCTATTCTTTGTTCTCCTCACCTCCTAGATTACTACTGTCTTCTTTGGTGGAAATTTAAGAATATTATTTTGACATTCGAACTACGGAGTGTTTGCTTTTGCTTTTCCAAGATTAGGAACTTGTGCTTTAACCTCAGCTTCTGTGGTCATTTGTGCTTCAGCCCAGCCCACTACATCCTTAAATAAACAATGGCAGACATCTGGGTATAGTCAGCAGCCCCCTATTGCGAACACACACATACACACTCTTGTCTCTTGACACTCTATCTAAAGTATGCGCAGATTTCCTTAAATATTAAATGTACACACACGACCAGTCTGAATTATTTGATTCATCTTCTTTAAACGAGAATATGAGTTTGTTGCAAATGTTAATCCAGACAAAGCTGCTTTATTTTTAATCAGGAGCCTCTTTTTATCTCTGGAAATTCTATTGTTCAAATGCTACTAGGTTAGAAGTCATATAAAATGATTGGCTAGAAAAGAAATGCACAAAAGAGGAAAGAATTTGTGGAATAGACAACAGGTGGAAATTATAGGCAATTAGCAAGACACCCCCAACAATAAAGGAGTGGTTTCTGCAGGTGGTGACCACAGACCACTTCTCAGTTTCTGAAGTGGAACTGTGCTTTCTGGCTGATGTTTTGGTCACTTTTGAATTGAAAAAATGCTGGCGGTGCTTTCACTCTAGTGGTAGCATGAGACGGAGTCTACAACCACACGAGTGGCTCAGGTAGGGGTAGCGCAGCTCATCCAGGATGGCACATCAATGTGAAACAACTGAGCTGTGGCAAGAAGGTTTGCTCTGTCTGTCAGCGTAGTGTCCAGGAGCATGGGAGGCGATACCAGGAGACAGGCCCAGTACATCAGGAGACGTGGAGGAGGCCGTAGGAGGGCAACAACCCAGCAGCAGGACCGCTACCTCCGCCTTTGCGCAAGGAGGAACAGGAGGAGCACTGCCAGAGCCCTGCAAAATGACCTCCAGCAGGCCACAAATGTGCATGTGTCTGCTCAAACGGTCAGAAACAGACTCCATGAGGGCCCGACGTCCACAGGTGGGGGTTGTGCTTACAGCCCAACACCGTGCAGGACGTTTGGCATTTTCCCAGAGAACACCAAGATTGGCAAATTCGCCACTGGCGCCCTGTGCTCTTCACAGATGAAAGCAGGTTCACACTGAGCACATGTGACAGACATGACAGAGTCTGGAGACGCCGTGGAGAACGTTCTGCTGCCTGCAACATCCTCCAGCATGACCGGTTTGGCAGTGGGTCAGTAATGGTGTGGGGTGGCATTTCTTTGGAGGGCCGCACTGCCATTAGGTACCGAGATGAGATCCTCAGACCCCTTGTGGGACCATATGCCGGTGCAGTTGCCCCTGGGTTCCTCCTAATGCAAGACAATGCTAGACCTCATGTGGCTGGAGTGTGTCAGCAGTTCCTGCAAGTCGAAGGCATTGATGCTATGGACTGGCCCGCCCGTTTCCCAGACCTGAATCCAATTGAGCACATCAGGGACATCATGTCTCCCTCCATCCACCAACGCCACGTTGCACCACAGACTGTCCAGGATGCTTTAGTCCAGGTCTGGGAGGAGATCCCTCAGGAGACCATCCGCCACCTCATCAGGAGCATGCCCAGGCATTGTAGGGCGGTCATACAGGCACGTGGAGGCCACACACACTACTGAGCCTCATTGTAACTTGTTTTAAGGACATTACATCAGTTGGATCAGCCTGTAGTGTGTTTTTCCACTTCAATTTTGAGTGTGACTCCAAATCCAGACCTCCATGGGTTAATAAATTAGATTTTCATTGATAATTTTTGTGTGATTTTGTTGTCAGCACATTCAACTATGTAAAGAACAAAGTATTTAATAAGAATATTTCATTCATTCAGATCTAGGATGTGTTATTTTAGTGTTCCCTTTATTTTTTTGAGCAGTATATATATATATATATATACCGTGGATGAATACCGTTACTAATTCAAAATATCATTGGTGTAGGAGACCTGCTGCTAAAGTCTGAATGACTTTTCAATGCAGTGAAAGACGGAAAGACAAAAAAACATCTGAGACATCTGGACTGATCAAATGTCTTTCGCTCCACTTCTGTTTAATGGCTGTCATTACTCGCTCCTTAGATCGTTTCAAATTTTGTACCTGATCTGACCTCAGAGCCCCAACCCCCGTCCCTATTTCCGACCCTGCCACCACCCCCTTTTTCTCTCTGTACTTTTAAATCTACATTCTTGTCTGATTGTACATTCATGTCTGATTTTAAACCAACTGCACAGTTAAGAGCCCTACTTATTGGCCCAGCAGTGGCAGTTTGGAGGAACTGGGAACTAAACCCAAGATTCCAATCACCAGTCCAACAATTTAACTACCTTACAGAAGAAGACAGTATCTCTCTTTCTCTCTCTCTTTCTTTATTTTGTGCCTTTTTTCTTTTATCTCTATTTCTCTTTGTTGTTTTTAAGAGGGCTAAGCAGAAGGAAAAAAGGTTTAAGGTGCTGTTTATATAAGGATGTAACAGAGAGTGTTGCCTTAGGGCCTGCTTATACAACTGTCTGTCCGCTAGAGCAAGAAACAACTGCTGGAAATCTCAGTTAGAATAGACTGGGGTAAAGAACCTTGCTATCGTTATAATTTTTAAACATTATTAAATAATTAACATTAATTATCACTCTTGTTATAGTTAGATAGCATCTTTTCTCACACATATTCACAGGTTTCTGATATACCTATAAGTCACTTGCATGCAGGGACTCAACATTTCCATCAAACAAAATATGATCCACTTAAAATACGTCATGGTTTAATTATGCAATACTAGTTCAGGGTTGTTTATATCTTCATACAGGAAAATTTTCAGCTATTTCTGGATGCTCACCAAAATGTGGCTGCTTCAGATTTCTCTGTTTCTTTCTTTCACCTTTCAGTAATTTCAGTACTCTATATAGATTATCCAATCTAAATGTAATTCCTACGCTCTAGTTTCTTGCAACTTTTATCTTGGTTGTCAGATTCAATTACAGTTCAAAATATTTATTTCTATGGATTTTTAGTCTACATTGCCATGAATTGGATCTTCAGTTCCACCTCTCAGGTCACATGGAATTCTGCTTCAATGGAATTGAATTCCAGATTGTTGGGTCTCATGGAATGTCCTGTCCAGATCCTCTTAAGCCCCATTGAATTTCAGTCAATCCTGTCTGGTTCCATGACAAAAATAATGCTGCTTATAATACTTTTATAAATATTTATCTTATGTATTTTAGACAGTGGTGTGCAGTGAAGGCCAGCAAAGTCTTCTCTGCTGCCTAAACACCATCAGAAGCAATGACCTACATTAACAATCGAAATTCTAATATTTGTTCCATTAAATTGTATTACACAACAGTATTTTCTCTTCATTTCTAACGTTTCTCTCGGCTTCCAGTACGTGTATGTGGATTTTTTTGTCCAATTAGATTTCCGTTTCTATGTGCTGCCATGTCAATCTAATCTGCCAAAACCTTCAGAATCAGTAGTACTGCCCATGTAACTTTAACTATATAAGCAGTGACAGATTGCTAATTGGTTAAAGACCGTTTCTGCTGTAAGGTCCGCCCAGGAAAGAGTTTGTTTGCCACTTCCAGACCAGTGCCTACAAGCGATACCACTGGCTTAAAGCTATTGAATGTATAATGTATTTTATTTACGTTTTTATGTAAAATGATGTACATGGTACAGTTGTATTGTAGAGGTTTGGAATCTTTACTAATTTTCTTGCTTTATTTAAATTGTTTTTCACCCTCAATTTGTAAACTGCCCCTCTCTCTCTCTCTCTCTCTCTCTCTCTCTCTCTCTCTCTGTAATTCTACACTGTGTTCTATTGCGTTGTTGTGTAGTATTGATGGTTTCTATAATTGCGAAGTGATAGTGGTGGTATTAAGAGGTGTATCAGTCGGTTAAGTCCCCACTAAAGACCCAAGTACCACCGCCCGCCACTGATTTCAGTGTTTCTTGACTAGCAATACGTTGTAACACGTCTCACACCAGGTCAGCATTTTTATAGATATTATATTTTTCCACATATTTCCTTAGTCAAGCAGTGTAAAACTATTAGGTGTTTTGTAACTTCTGTTTTTCAGTCTGAATGTTATATTTTAGGCATTTAAAAAAACAGCACATTTTTATTAGCACACAGAGAAGCCCTGTCATTAATGCCAAGAAAGGACCACTGTAGATAATGAAAGATCGGAAGTAGTTTGCTCTGAACCCAGATGGTAAATAAGCAGGTCCTTTTAACAAGCAGATGCACACCTACACGGTTATTCTTTTAAAAGCTAAAAATAAGTGTAGTTGTGGTGTTTTTATTGTGCTTCATAGAATTAAAAAAATACTTGTCCTAATTTTTCTTAGTGTGGCTTTGATGTACATCTTTGATGTATATTTTATACAGCATCGTTAATGATGTTCTATTTATAAAAAAAATTGAACTTTTTTCTGTATATGAGATTTAACAAAAAGGGTTAAGATGATTGAGATGATTTTCATTGAAATGGCAAAGCTTTTCACGAAGGTATGCATCAAAATTTAGTTTTTCTTCTCTCGCTTCTCATACTGCACAAAAAGAACGGAAAGCTGGAAAGCCATTTTGGAAGGATGTGGAAACTCACTGCGTTGGATCACAGTTCTGCATTTGTCATTTCAGGCTGACTTTTCTTGAGGGAAAATTCTAGAGGGGAAGGTGCCGATTTTTAAAACTTTCTATTCTGTTATTTGGTATAGTCAGTTTACTTGCATATGAATTTTGAATCTTGAATCTTAAAGGTCAGTAGGACATGCTAAAAAAAAATGGCTAAAAAAAAATGCTAGAAAAATGCTAACTCTAGCCTGATAGCATATGTCCTACCCGTGCCGTCCAAAGTCACGCCTCCTAACCGCATGAACACACACAGACTAAATGATAAGAGACAAAATTACTATAATGCATCATGTGTCATTCACCGGTGAGGAAACTTTATAGTACAGCTTTTATAACACAGATTTCTTAATTTGGGTTTCTGCTGTTTTAATGCAACCTTTTTTTTTCACAGTATGGAAACACACTGATGAGGTATTCTGTTTGCGTGTACAGGATGAACAGAGATATGAACATATATATGTTGACAGACAGGTAGGAAAGCTTATCCTAACGGTCGGACCGAACATTTTGAGTGGACAAAAATATTTTGTCCTACACCTTCCAGAGATTATACAAATACATATAAATACATTTAGACCGCTTAGCTTAATGATTGCTTTAGTGAGGAGACTTTCAACCAGCAGAACAAAGACAATCACCAATTATACCTTTAACTACCTATGATGTGGTTACTGTAGAAATGTACTAGGTATTAGCCAATATATGTTTTTGAGCATCCAATCTAGATCCAGTCTCTCTCTCTCTCTCTCTCTCTCTCTCTCTCTTTTGCCTATAATAACCTCCACACGTCTGAAAATACTTTCTACTAGCTTGTAGGGCATGAGATTGGGGATTTCTCCAACCAGCCACAAGATGCTTAGTCAAGTCAAGTCAAGTCACCTTTACAGAAATACCTCAGAAACAACAATATAACAATATAACATTCATTAGAACAGTCAATTTGATCGATATCCAAAAATCCCCAACTAAGCAAGCCAGAGGCGACGGCAACAAGGAACCAAAACTCCATCTGTGACAAAATGGAGAAAAAAACCTTGGGAGAACCAGGCTCAGGCAGGGGGGTCAGTTCTCCTCTGACCAGATAAACCAGTAGGTTACCCGTGCTGCAGCAAGTTTCTGTGGTCTTGTCCGGATGGTCGCTTAGTGACACTAATGTTTGGTGAGGAGGTCTGAGGTGCAGTTAGTGCAGAGCCCTGGTGGATTGTGCACAGAAGAATTGTTATGCAGGGACACACTTATTGAGACTCTGTTTTTTCACTAATGTGTAAAAAGAGAATAAACTTGTTGGATGCTGGTCAGGTGCCCACAGTGGATCCAATACACTCCTAATAATCACCAATGTATCACATTGGGGTTCTTTCTGCTTCATTTTTTTTACCCACTTACACCTTGTAAAGATGTTTTCAGAGCCCAATAAACACATTTTACACACTCTTATCATTTAAACTACTTTATTATTACATTACCGAAGAACCACCAGTAAAAATTAATTTTAGTTTGCAAAAGACTGTAAAGTGCAAAAATGTAGAAGATACAAACTACAGGGGTTTATTTTAATTCATTTTCAATTAAATTCATTTTACAGATAATAATAATAATAATAATAATAAAGCCAAAATTAAGATTTAGAATATCATAAATCAATATATTTATAGACATTTAAACGTTGATTTATACATTTTATCAATTTGTATATATTTGATCAAGGTATACATTTTATGGTCTTGTTTTCTCACTGGCTTACCATGTTTCGTGGAAATTTCCATTTTCCCTGTAAAAATGGATCTCCATTTTATTATTGTAGATGTTAGCACATTCCTGTGTTAAGAGTAGGTTTTGGGGGTTTAAGCAGTGGACCTCTATCTTTACAAGCGCACACCTGGACCTCGCTATACAGGTGGTCATTATAGGCAAGTCACCCTCCTTTTCCACTGGATCCAATTAGCTCAACTTATGTTCTTCCTACAGCTTCAGGTTATTGTAAACACACACACATATGGTACTCCAAAACTATATGAGCACTGTAAATCTGTGGAAGTTTGCTCTGTGTAATCATTCATTTTAATTATTGATCCTGAAGGCAGCACTGGGGAGGGAAAAAAAGTGTTGGTTCAGTTACATATCAGTAGGAGAGAAAAAATCTGATCATCAGCACTTCGGAAAATGTGGTGACATGAGAAATGAATTGATGCTAAGTCAATCATTATAAATAATTTATATGTAAAGCTGTATGTCATAAGGTATCAACGTATATTCTGAAGGTAACAAAGGTTAATTTCCCACAGTTGGGCAGTAACCATAAATAAAAAATATATGGTAAAAAAGATATAGCAGAATATATACAATAAAATTATTATTTATTTCCAAAACATCTATTGCAATTTCAGCTCAAATACTACTCCTTTGTCCTTTTTGTCTTATTACTATATAGTAGAAAAACAGGACCAGTTCCAAGATGTTAAAGTATGAAAATATGAAACAAGGAAAACTGAATTTTTGTGGGAAAAGACAGGGATACTGATATCTTACTCTGATATATAGCTTGTGTTCACACTTGTCATGTTTGGTTCGATTAAAGCGAACTTTAATGTGATTGTTCGGTTAGTAAAGTTTATTTGAGGAAGTGTAAACGCTGCCAAACAAACCCTGGTGGACACCAAACAAGCAGACCAAGACTACTAAGTGTGAACGCTAAGTGGACCAGGACCGAATGTATTATTTTAATTTTTTGGTCCAAACCAAACAAACCGAACTATAAGTGTGAACACATAATGCCATCAATAATTAAAATTTATTTTTGGTAGGTTTTAAGTTCTGCATAAAACTGATTGTAAAAAGAAAATCCTCTGTCCCTTATAGAAACCTTAGGGTGAAACCCTCAAAGACATAAACTAGAGAAGCTTTTTGGCTACTAAATTGATTTTTTTTCTTTCTATGAGTAGACGGCCTTAGTTATATATATTCTGGAGAAACATATACTAACCCTAAAGCCATATTGTAAGGAAGTATGCTCTCTCTCTTGCATAGATTTCAGAAGATGGTGTGGCATTTGCACGTGTTCTTAACCCTAAATTTAGAAGGAAAATTAAAATCTAAAACACTCATAAACCACATATAGAGAAAAAATAGCCAAAATGTTTGCAATCGAGTGAATGAAGATGATTGCTTTGAGCCTGTCAGAGATCCTGAGATGGAAAAAACCCCAATGTAATTGTTGAGAACTTTTCTTTGTCTTGGCTGAAGGAATGGTCAGACCAGTAAAGAGCTGAAAATAAACTGAAATGAGAGGCTACGCAGATGTGGCTGGACCTCTCAGACTCACGCAGATTACAGTGTAGACAAACAGCCCTGAACTGATCTGACCACCAGTCTCCTGCATGCTCCTCTCTGTCTCGCTGCCTCAACCTCTCTCCCACTGGCACTGAGAGGAGCGGAATATGAGATGAGAAGAGTGGGGGGAAAGAAAGAACTGAAAGGGAGACAGGATACAGCTAAAAGAACAAATATGGGAGGGACAAAAAGAGACTAAAAGACTAGAAAAGAGAAGAAATTTGCCAGATCTTTATAAAGAATTCTCTGAAAATAATTTAAACAGCTCTTAGACTAGGATTTGATTGCTGGTCCTCGTTCCATATGTTTTCATAATAACAATTTCTTCAAACATTCATCTCCAGTATGTGTTTTATCCTATCAGCATGGCTGTGGAGCTGAAGATCATCCCAGGAACACTAGGTATAAACCAGAAATGTATCCTGGATAAAACACCAGTCTAGCACAGTGCACCACACATACTTTCTCTTTTATAGGCAATTTAGTTAATTTACATAAATATTTAATAAAATTTTGCAGATCAGGGACAGAGTCTGATTAGAGTCTGACCCCACAGACAGTGATTTCTCTTACACAAAGGAGAATGGGGCATCTAAAAAGGCAAATTTTTCATCTCTCCACTGTTGAAGTGTGGCGTATTTCAGGTTACTGAGCCGTATGCTGAGATTGCTACTGTTGGGCCCTTGATCAAACTCTGATCTCAACTTCCTACCAAACTGGGATATGGGGAAAAAAAGTTTATGTGACTTTAGGGCCCTATTCAGACAGGACTAGTTTGAGATTTTAATCCTGTACTAATCTGCCATATCTGTGTTTTTCTTTGTAAAATTCAAGAGCTTACATAAATACATTTATTACAATGCAGTTTGACCTGTGATGGGATTTAAGATGTTAGTTTACCAAACTGAATGTTGTATTACGACTAGAACAACAAATTTTAAAATCATTCTTCACACACATTCCTCATTGCCCAGAAGCTTTCTGATAATTAGGTGTCATGAGTATACGAAAACAAAAGTCAACTTTACCCGCATGTACTTTAATGTTGTGCATGTGTTATTGTACACGTGTACACAAAAAGAGCTTTTCTTACAGTAAATAATAGTACAGGAAGTAGCAGGAGGTTTTTTTGTGCATTACCTGCATTTTATGACCAATAACCCTTTTTTTTTCACAAAGTTTAGGATCAATGCCCCAGGAGCCTGGGCATGCTGGGTATCCTGGTGGGTTAATAGGGGTTCGGGGGCTTTCATTTGGTTTGATGGCGTTCCAGAAAGCAGTAGGGGACATTGCTGTTAAGTGGGTAGAAGGGATTTTTGGAATGTTTAGGAGGGTCTAAAATGGTGTTGTATTAGTAAATAAAATCCCTTGCCTCTGTGGAAAACTAATAATTGACGTTTAGCTTAGAATCGTCTGAGATTCTGAAAGATCGAAAACTCTTTTTCAGGGTTAGAATTAAGCTTTGTCCAAAATAAGAAATAAAAAAGAAATGAAGACAATAACCAGTGATTCAAGGGTTCATTTCACGTATTAGTTTAAACAATATAAGTCACAAAATGTTCTGCAAATCAATTATGTTACCACTAGATTATTAGATTTAATTCTGTCATTAATTGTACAGAATAAAGAATCCTGAATGCACTTTTGACCCTTTGTCATATCTAACTTGATAATGATAAACTATAAATCTTTCCAGTAGATTAAACTTATAGGGTTTGATGAGTTAAAGTTATTTATTCAAATTTTAACCCATGTTTATTATTTGGTTCCTAAATGCCAATAAAAACTCCATTAGTGGATGAGTGTCTTATTAGAACTAAAGGTTCATCCTGGCCTTTGGGCCTGGAGGAAACAGAACATCCTCCAGTGGTACTCAAGATGCCTTCATTAGCTGACCCTAAAAGAGGACCCTGATTAGGACCAGGGCCGGAATTAATGTCCTTCCCTTACAGTCCCTAGCAGGCAAACACTTCAAAGGTGCCCAAGGACCCTTATATCCCAATGGAACCCAACTCCCCATAAACCTCCTTATTGAAACCTGGTGAGATAATAGGCAGCAGAAGGTAGAGAAGGAGAGAAGATGGTGTGATGGGTCGTTTTTATGACTTTCCAAGCCTGTGGAAAGGACCGGTTAATGGAAACACACAGGAGCGATCCCCATTAAAAACATTCTTGTTACGAGGCTGCTGTTTTGTGTTTATCTGCCAGCGTGGCAGAACTGTATACTGACATCCATGAGAGAAAAGGTCACTCTGTCAAATGGCCAAGAATATTTATCAGCAGATTATTTTAAAGACTTAAACTATTTCAAAAGATGTTCAGTTGCTTGAGCACCATTTTAACACTGATCTAGTTATATATAAAAAAAAAATCCGTCCTCCTTTATGAAACTCCATTTCAACGAAATATTTATTTGTTTTCTTGTTTTCTGCCTGGATTATAACATACCAATGAAGAAAAATCTCTTCTCTGCTAGACCCAACCTTATGACTGAATCAAACCTGAAAGTATTAACCTGTGATATGATGATTTAAACTGATGTGAGTTCAGTGGCTCTGGTTACACTAAAGGAACCAGTCTCACTCATATTTCAGGAGAACGTGGGTCGTAACTGATGGAGAACAGGAAAAAGATCCACAGCTTTTCTTCCATAAACTAGCCACCTAGTGGTGGTGTGAAGGTTCATGAAGTAGTAGGTAGTATTTTGCAGAGTGGAACGTTTTTGCATATGGTGTGCTGAATATGAGTAACAAAACAACAGGCAATACAATTGACATCCCAGCTACAGTCTAACTACTGAGATGTGGTTCATATATATTCTTGGTATCATGCTGGATACACATGTATTCAATTTCTCTAAAATGAATATTCAACAAAAATATTATATTGCGATCTTTTCTGTAAGTGGGTAAAAGAATGCTAATAAATTACTCTACAATGCATTTAGTTTTAAAAGAAGACATTTCTAGCCAAGCTTAGACATATTTCATGGTAGGTGGAGCAAGATCTGTAGCTCTTTGATTGGTCAATGCTGGAGCTGGGGATAAAATGCTACAGGATGGACTTCGGTATACAGCTTCGTTATTTTTTCTCTTTTCATCTACCCATCCCTCTGTTCTCAAGTTGCTTTTTTTTAAAAAAAGAGCACATTTACCTCATAATCATAGACGCTAAAGATTTAGCTTTACTTAAAATTACCAGGTTCGAACTGGCAGTTTAGTTGAAACAGAGCTCAGTCTGTGAAAACACAGACTGGTTTTAACGTCTAAATCCAATGCTTATTGTTAGGGCTGCAAAATATTTCAAAATAATCTAAATATTGCATATGTGCATATCGCAATGACATATCGCGTTAAATGAGTGATTTAATACTTTGAATAATAATGAATGGTCAAGCTGCTGCTGACGATTTAGTGACAAAACGAAGAAGCACTTTAAAAAATGCCAGTAAATCTATGTAGAACATGTAAATCACGCAAATGTCATATTGCATATTGAATATTGCATTATTTAGCATGCTATAGCAAATCGCATCTTTCCTCTGTATCATGCAGCCCTATTTTCTATCACAGCTAATTCCATTTCTGTATGACCAGGTTACAATGCAACTGTTTAGCTTTAATTAATCTGGTAACTACCGAACGAATAGAAAGTTTTAGACCTGATTATTTTATCTTTTGCTTTTTTATAAAACTAAATCAAACCCATACTGCAATCATGTGTTTCATTAAATCAAGTTCACTATTGAACTATTTTACGAGTATGTCATTTACAGTAGAAGAAGCACATAACTTAATTAGGCATATTTAAAATCCCTAGAACATGTCAACGTCACTAATTAGTTACCTTTAACGCTTTTTACCGTTCTTTAGCTAACTCTCGCGCAAACAGAAACTAGTCAAGTGTTCTTTCATGATACACAAAGGAAATATACTGCAATTATATGTTTATTCTTTTGTTTAAAGTAAAACAACTGATTGATCAACACTTTAGGACAAACATAATCTATGCTATAAGATATTTTACTAATGTAGCAGAAAAGTGCTTTAATTGGTTCAATATGTCAGGAAGCAAAAAGTAAGAAAATCATCAATATAGATAAAGATTTTAAAAAAAAACTCTTTTAAACAGAATGTGCAGATTAAACATATAAAGGAAATGTGAATTACTACTATTCATACTTCAATACTACTGTTCATTATTCAATCCTACTATTCATACTTCAATACTACTGTTCATTATTCAATCCTACTATTCATACTTCAATACTACTGTTCATTATTCAATCCTACTATTCATACTTCAATACTACATACTTCATACTTCTATTCATACTTCAATACTACTGTTCATTATTCAATCCTACTATTCATACTTCAATACTACTGTTCATTATTCAATCCTACTATTCATACTTCAATACTACTGTTCATTATTCAATCCTACTATTCATACTTCAATACTACTGTTCTTATTCATACTACTATTCATACTTCAATACTACTGTTCATTATTCAGTGGCTACTATCATACTTCAATACTACTGTTCATTTTTCAATACTACTGTTCATACTTCAATACTACTGTTCATTTTTCATTGCTACTATTCATACTTCAATACTACTTTCATTCATTACTACTCATACTTCTATTCATACTTCAATACTACTGTTCATTATTCAATCCTACTATTCATACTTCAATACTACATACTTCATTTTTTAATACTACTGTTTATTTTCAATACTGTTGTTCATACTTCAATACTACTGTTCATTTTTCAATAATATTGTTCATACTTCAATACTACTGTGTATACCTCAACACTACTGTTCATTCTTTAATACTACTGTTCATTTTCAATACTTCTGTTCATACTTTAATACTACTGTTTATACTTCAATAACTACTGTTCATACTTTAATACTATTGTTCGATCTTCAAGACTACTGTTCATTTTTCAATCTTACTGTTTATTTTTCAATACTACTGATCATACTTCAATACTACTGTTCATTTTTCAATACTAGTTCAATACTACTTTTAAAAATATCAAATATCTGATACTTTTTCTGACATTGTTGTCTTTCTTCTTACAGATCATCCTTTTTTCACTCCATAATGCATTTCAGTCAATTATTAGTGTTGGAAAAATAGTCCAGGTCAAATCATTTGCACTCGATCAAACCATTACAAAGCAAAAGAATCCCCAGAAAAGTCGAGAATTGACTGTGAATTTCCAGATTTCTCTTTGTCACTGCTTTACTTTATATTTTCCTTTTCTTCCTTTTTTTTTTTCCTCCCTTTGGAAAAGACTCATTGAACTGACTGCC
The DNA here is from genome assembly GCA_005784505.1 of Bagarius yarrelli. Lineage (NCBI taxonomy): Eukaryota > Metazoa > Chordata > Actinopteri > Siluriformes > Sisoridae > Bagarius > Bagarius yarrelli. The sequence goes on from VCAZ01000020.1 coordinate 3,617,370, forward strand.
ACATCAACATTGGGGGATTGCCAGAATATGAGGGAAGAAAGCTTTAAAAAAATATCCAGAAAGGGTGGAGTGAATGGGATGTCCCAGGGCCGAACTTAGGAATTGGGGAGGGGAAAAGGCAAACACATGCCTTCCAGCTGATTTCTATTGAGTGAGAGGAAAACAGAGAAAGAGAGAGAGAGAGAGAGAGAGAGAAATTCCTTAGAGACAGAAGTATCAAAAATGTCGTTTATTTTGTCTCCTCATAATTTCCTTTTTTATAGGTTCTGTAATAAAGTGAAGTTGAAGACTTGGTAAACCATGTGTGTGTGTGACGGACAGCATTCTTACACTGAGGAATTGATCATATCAATCATCATTTGTCATTTAGTGTTCATGACTGAGTGAGACTGTGGTTTGCTTTGCCACAGTTAAGAAAGAAAGATGTTGAGTCTAATCTAATCCAATGTTGCACTTAATTAAAAACATGCATTTTTTTGTATAAAATGCTAAAAATAATAATAAAAAAAGGAAAAGTCTTATCTTTACAGTGTTTATCCGGTTAAATAAAGTCTAAACAGCAGGTTTATAAACACAAAACCCTAATCAGTTGCTTTGCAATCCAGGAGAACTCAGTAGACTGAATTTTTAAAGTAAATACCTACATGATCTTAATTTTTTTGGAGGGGGGGTATGTCAGCGAGTGCAGCGCAGGGTAGCAGGGGTAAGGATCTGTTTATATCTCTAAAAGCATGGGGTCTCCCACCATTACACACTTTTCATATCATGCTAAAGTGCTGTTCAGATACAGGCAAGTCGTGACGTGCTATCAGCCATTTTGTAAGCCCCTGCAAAGTGATACTATTCTTCCCCAAAAACAGAAGGGGGGGTAGCTTTCAGCTCCATGCAGACATTTAAAAAAGGTGAGTGTGTGTGTGTGTGTGTGTGAGAGAGAGAGGGGAGTGAATTGGATATGGATTGGGTCTAAATGATGCTAGCAGATGTGATAGCAAAGATGCCTCAAAATAAGGACTGACAGAATAATGTGTTTGGAAGGAGTAAGACATTTAGTGTGTGTGTGTGTGTGTGTGCAAAGGTCTGGAGTTATAATTGAGCACTCTTTATTGTTGCATCACCAAGCTGCCTGCTTTTAACCCCTTGTGTGTTGCTGGGGTCCGTGGGACCTGATTTTAAAGTCAAATTATCTTTTTTTTATAATTAGACTTATTGGCCTTTGTTAATTTTTAGTGGAACATAAAGTTAAAGATATTTTCCAAAACTCTTATATTTTCAACCTGGTAAATATTAAACATAAATAATGTCCATATTGCTTGTTAATTGTAAATTCCCTAAATTGTGTTGATTAAAATGCTTATAATGCGGTTGGTCCACAGGACCTGTGACCAATAGCTAGGTAACAAAATTATAAACACCTTATAAGGGTTAAACAGTAAAGTTAATGTAACTAGTCAACAATAGCTAGCCAGCAAATTGCTCATAAAATGTGTGATTTATTCCCTTATTGTTAAAAACATACGCGTGATGGAGCAAACTTTAAGCCAGCGTGTACTTAACTGTGTAGTTATTTAATTAGCTGTGTGTGTCTGTAATTATGCGTGCTACAGTAGATTCTCTGTGGGATCTGACCAGACAGGCTCCCCGTGTGTATTAACAAGTCTTGGGTGCCGGGACCCTGTCGCTGGATTGCCCTGTCTTGGGCAGATAAACACCATGACTTTCTTAGGCCAGTTAGTAGAAGCTGGGTTTAAGCAATCCTTGTGCTGAAACCCATTCATAACAAACTTGGCATACCACATACTACTATTTAAATATCTTCCTCTCTTTCTCGAGCCTCAGTTTGTCTAGTTTGTCTCCATGCCTGTCTCTACCTGTCTGCAGCATAGCTCGAGTTTTTCCCTCCACAGCCTGTTCTCCATTTGGAGGAGCTTTTAAATTATAGGCTTATTCAATACAAAAGCTTATCAGATCCTAGTGTATTTTCTTTTTGTTTTGACTATGCAGAAGAATAAGCAGATGGTACACTTGGACCTCACTATGAATTTCATTTAATGTATCGTTTTTACACTTTATAAAGCGTGAAAATATAATTAAATGAAAAGCGGTGGAATAATAACAAAAATAAATCAGGAAAAGCATGGATGCCTAACTATAGAATTAACAGCAAGACCAGGAAGCGGTATGTAAAATAAATGATAAATAAATAATAATAATATGATTACAATAAAAATAAACTGAATAATAATGAAAGTAATAGTGAATAAACACAGATTTGAGGGCTTTTTACAGTTAGAATTTTGAAAGCTGTCAGACCGAGAGGTGCACCACTGGACTGAACCTAAAACCACCTGTAGAAGCTGGTGTGAGTTTGGTTGTATTGGCACTGTGCCATGATTCCCATGAACGTGAAAACTCACACTCTGGGCCGGAAGTGCCCATATTTGTTTGTCATGAGACAATAGCTGTATTTGCCAGAGGAGAAAGTGCTTTTTTGGAACACCTTGAGGATTTTAATGAAATATTAACGCAAACATGAATCAATTTAAAAACCTAATTCAAATAGTTTTCGATACTAGAGGTTACAATTTCGATAAACTATCCTAAAAAAAAAATCATGATAATAAGCTGTATTGATATTTTCACACAATCCTACATGTTGTGTTCTGTACATACGTTTGTGTGTAAGATCAGATAAACCTATATAAAGTCTGGTTATAATGAGGGAATAATGCTGTGGTGACCAGGGAGCAACCACATTCAAATTTAGACTGCAAACACCTGACCAATGGTAAAACAGTAATCCCAGGTGTTTAAAAGCAGTTATTCAGAGATTTACAAATACAATCTAGAAAAAAATAAGACATTATAGACCAGAGAACCGGATTGAATTGACACAACAAAGAAAACGTAAAAGGAATGTGGTGGAAATTAGTATTTTAATATAAATTAAAGGCCTTCGTTTGAAAAAACATTGAAGCAAAAATGAAAAAATTAAATTGTGCACATTGGTGTCTTTACACGAGGGACCGTACCTGCACTGTAGGATTTCGATGAATCTATTTCACTGTTATGTTGATAAAAGACAAAGCATGCTAAATGTGCAGGAAAAATACATTGTGTTTTGGCCAATAGTCAATAGTGGCAAGGTGATCCTATCCAAAAACGACGTTAACCTCTTATAATACTTCTAGAAGTTCTGGTACCTACAACACCTTGGTAAAGAGACTCTCCAACAACAGTCAAGCTTTTAGCACTTTCTACATCAGTCTATCAGCATGACGATCATCTCACACTCAGTGGCAGTATTACAAGGGTGGAGGTATTCAGACAAGGCAGATCAACTGCTTTAATTGGCTCACAGCGTGACACAGGCCACGCAATACTATGTCTGTTTTTTATAACTCAATTATCACTGTGCCTCACTACACTGGGGGCACTGGCATAACACCAGTTCATCAGACATTTTATTTCTTAACTAAAGAAAGAAGCAGAAGGAAAGTGGGGTTAAAAAAAGGATTGCTTTGGAATCGTCTGCTTTTCTCCAGACAGCATTTAAATCCACATTCCAAAATAAAATAGAGCTGAGCTTCCTTGGCTTACATATTCTCTTCTCTAGTTTTTTTCCCCCCCTGTTACTTTAATACCCTCCTCTTTTTTCTTCCTCCCTCATTTTTCCTTACTCTTCTTCCATCTTTTTCCCCCTCAGCTTCATCCAACTTCACCGTAGAACTATTAACTCTTTATTAGCTGACCTTCATTCGTTTACTATGAAAACACCCAACAAGCTATTAGATATCTGACAAAGCTTTAACTTTAGTATGTTAGTATTCTTTAATCGCTTAAAAATGTATTGCAGTTGCAAAAGTATACAGCGTTTGTGATAAAGCTGGAAAAATGGTATGCTGCCCTCTTCTGGACATACCTCTTCTAGAGCCTGGCATCATGAATGTCATGAAGTGCATGATCAGGGGTTGAGAAGAAAAGAATTTGCCCCCATTAACACAAAGATATAATATAGACTGTATCTATTCATCTACATTAGTTGGTTCACTTTTAGCCTGTATTTTGCCAGAAATTAGTGTGTGTGCGTGTGTGTGTGTGTATGTGTGTGTATGCAGAAAAACTTTTATGGGGGGGAGGGGCAATGAGTTCAACCAGAGGCAAGGAATGGGAGTAGACATAGCACATAGCTGAGCACACTGATCTGAGGTCAGCTGGAAATGTCCGGGACTGTAGATGACATTGCAGGCCTGAATGAGGAGCTGATCTTAGATCAGAGTCAGTCTGATGGAGGACAGAGGTAAGGAGATAAAGAGAGAAACATACACACACAGACAAAGAAAAACATTAAAGGTATAAACGTAACGTTAAGGTATCAATTCGGCAAAACAGAGGTGTTTTAGGGCAAGAATTAAAATATAAGTTCAAGAGGAGAGCGAATATGTGTAAAGTGAAGATGGAAAAAGTAAAGATGGGAGTAGAAAAAAAACAAAGCCAGAAGAAGCTGGCGTCTGCTTAACCACAGCCATCTCAGCAGTGTTATACGCTCTCTCAAATAAACATGCAGAGGGTTACAGACAAAAAGAGCAACATTTAGTGTTCAGAAGTGTCACTAAATATTTAGCCCATCTGCCTAACGTAGCTTTATAAAAAAAAAAAAAGGCAGAAGATACTTTTCCCACCAACATTTCAAACACAAACCGAATATTAAAGGAGCTGGAAGCAAAACAGAGCTCTGATTAGTTTTACAGACCTGCCACTGAGTGAAGCCGCTTAAATTCCACAGAAAAAAAGGATTCCTAAAGTGTTTGTATTATTGTCTATATGAGGAACTATCTGCAGGGGCGCCGCTGGTGGGGGTCGGTGGTTAGGGTAATTCTAGAGGCCCACACACTTTGGGGGGGGCCCAGAGATCTGTTTTATTAGTAGTAACAGGGGGAATGTGGTAGCGCAGTGGTTAAGGTGTTAGCCTGCTAATTGGAAGATCAGGGCTTGATTCCCAGCACCACCAAGCTGCCACGGCTGGGGCCCTGAGCAAGACCCTTAACCCTCAGTTGTATAAAAAAAAATGGGAGTATCAGACTGATAGGGGGCCCAACCTTTTATTCTTTTATAGACACCAGAAATGCAAGTGGCCCCCCTGACTATCTGTACACATAATTATTAATGTGACATTCTATATTAGTAATTTTTACTAATATAAATAAAAATATGTTTTTAGAAAAGAAAAGAAAAGAACAGTCCCTTACATGGTCTAAACTGTGGGGACACAGTTATATCATATCATTATAAAACAAACATGTGAATCCAGTATAGAACGAAAAATGCAATACTTTCCTACAGTGTCTGTGCGATATATTTAGTTTTTAGTCTTCTGAAGAAATATTTTGCTGTGCTGGCCTCCTGCAGTGTGATCATCGGCGCCCCACTGGTCAGACATGTCCGGGATGGACCACAAGACAAGGCGAGAAAGCTACAAACTCAGAGACTTCTCCAACACAAACACATCTATTCCCTAGAGGAAAGTGATACAGAGCCGCCATCTCATCTTATCTCATCACCAGGAACCTGACAATGGACTGGAAGAAGGAACGGGCTTCTTCTGTCTTTCCTAGATTTTAACATAAAAATTAGCTTTATTATCTATATTTATTAGTAATAATGTTAAAATTACTTTAGGTATTTGAAATAATTTTAATGTTTTTCGTACTACCCGTAATCTCAAAAGTAAATTAATCAATAAATAAAATTTTGATGTGTTAAGTTACGATATATTTATATCTTTTCTGAAGTGATGTAATTATTACCACCAAGCAGAAAAACCCTGATGACATTCATTGACGCATCCATTTCAGTAATTCATTAATTATCAGTATTGTAAAATTATTCCTTTTTATGCTGATTTACTAAACCGTGTACTCACTGTGAGATACTGACTAATAGTTTATCACTTGTTGTTGAATAGATCTCATTGGCATCACGTCAGCGGAGTGGGGCATACCAAATCCTCCTTTAAAGAGGGGGAAAGGGTCCAATTTTTGGATCTCTGTATTCATCAACACCCACTTGCTTTAGTCCAAACAATTCAATCAGATTTAAATACTTTATTAAACGTGCTTTAAATATATACTGAATGAATCCTAACGATTCTAAACAAATCTTTGAGATTCTAAACGAATCTTTAACATTAGCATAAAATGTCCTACACACAACAACACCACAACCACAGTCACCTGTGTGCATTTGTTTTTTGTGATTCAAATTTTTTAGCCCAGAAAATTACAACTGATCAGAATTAGCAAATGAAGCGTTTACCATTCAGTTAAAAGTCTCTGCCGTTTCCATACAAACCAACCGACAAAGATCAGCACAGAGACACTATACTTATCCAACCCACAACAACATCTGGAAACAACAGCAGCTGTTATGGTAAAGATTAGTTAAATATCGTTATAAGATTGGTTGTATATTGTCTATTGTAACATTGCATAACCACACACATGCGCACACACACACAATGAAGTGAACATAGAAACTTTGCATAAATTAACGTATTACAGGTAAATTTGGAAATCTATGTGTGAAAATGTACATAATATATAAATTTTGCTAAAACGTTTGCTAAAGGAACCTTTGCTAAAACGTTACTAAAGCTCTAACACACTCCCTGCTGCAAAAACACACACATTGGAAGCAGCTGCAGTCACTTGGCTGCTGTACAGCTGGAAATCTCGTCAGAGGGTCAAACTAGCCAGCTAGTGTCCCCATGGGAGAAACACATCTGGGAAGAGAGTGAGAGCGGAATAAAAGATCGCAGACATATATTCAACATTTCTACTTTTCTTGATAGTTCTTCCTGTTTCTTTTTCTAACAAACGCACACAGATAAAGTGTGATAGAGAGCAACGTTTGAGTTTCGAATCTTGAATCAATGTGTGTGTGTGAGAAAGAGTGAGAGAGAGAGAGAGAGAGAGAGAGAGAGAGAGAGACCGAATTCCTTTCTCAATGCAAAGCAGAAGATTTAAAAAGGTATCTCCACATGCAGTGGTCATGTGAGCGACAGCAAAATCAAGCAACTCAACGTACGCAGCCATGTTTGTGTCCTGGCTGTAGGATTTTCTTTCCTGCCCACCACCCTGTCTCATCCCATCCCCTTTTTTTCTTTCTTTCTCTCCTTTACTCCGTCAGACTTCCCGCCCGATACTCAGTGTTATGCTGTGAAGAGTAATAATTAGAATAAACCTCAGGGGCCTATACATAGCCTGAGCGCCTGACAGACACAGGCTAACTACGTATTGCGGTAGGTTGTACATGCGTGGCACTTACAGCTCCGGCCTGCTCTTACCCTAACTACACTGAGAGCTCCTGCCCACGCTCTTTAACCACTGAGCATGCTCAGAAAAAGCACCTTAGAGCAAAAATTCTGGGAAGAGTGTATGATATAGGATAATACAGCACACTCCACTGACACAAACAATAGTTGCGAAACAAATTCAGACCTGGTTTTAGGTTTAGTTTGGCCCTTATTTAGAGAAACGTACATTTATTTCTTCTTTTTTTAAAAAATCAAACTGAGCAGTGGAGGGTTAAGGACCTTGCTCAGAGGACCAGGAGGGGCAGATTAATGGTGCTGGGAATCAAACCCACTATTTATCAATCAGCAGTCCAACACTTTAAGCAAAAAGCTACCCTTTTCCATTTCTCATCGCTTACAAACAAAGGAAAAAATGACCGCAGTTAAACATAAGGGCAACATAAACAACCTTTTTTTTTTATATATATATATTTTTAGAGTTTAGTTTTTGCCCCAGTTCCAGCTCTTAGTTTTTATTAATGATTTCTGATTTTCCAGATATGATATTTATACTTTGTTTAGATTCACTAAACTCTATACACTGCTCAGAACAACAGACACAAACTAAAGATTTTATTCTGTTTAAGTTTTCAATAATAGATTTTTCTTATTTTATGTTTTTTATATGCAGTACAAGATTTTGTAGGTTTATTTTTTCAACAAAAATGTTTTTAAAAATTTACATTTAACCTACTGCATATAAAGAAACCTAGAAACAAGAGGACCTTATTTTAAAAAATAGACAAATGCATAACAGTTCCAGAAATTATAGAAATAAATACTTTCTAAAGGACCATTTTTTATGGTACCACTAAAGGACCGTGATTTTATGGTACCACTTCCTTGTTTTGCAAAAAAAACAGTCTGCAGCTATTTAATTGTATCTCCTGTGTACAGCCTGAACCCCACAGATCGGTTCGGTCATTCAAACACTCTTTGGTACAGAAATAATTGCTTTCCATTTCCTGTTCAGAAGCAGACATCTGAAGGTTGCCCACTAAAATGTACAGGTATTTATACAGTAGTTTGACATGATGCTACCACCATCATGCTGCTTTATGGGTATGGTGTTCTTCTGATCTGTGATTGCAGCTGTACGATTATTATTGTTGAACATGATTGTAATCGGCTCATTCTGAACACAGGAACACCCCCAAGTATTAAACAGTAAAAACTTCGGGGTTTTTTTTTACACTTTTAGTTCATTTGAATATTTTGCATTGATGATGGAATAAGTTCTAAAATAAATTCATACAAAACTGCCTGTGACACCTTATATCATATCTGTCTGTCTGTAAATATTACTGATTCTTAGCCTTGTTTATCTTCTACACTTCTCCCCAGCCTTCCCTGTAGTGAACGTGTCAGACTCACAGGTAAATAAACCCACATCCCAGAGAGAAACTAAGCAAACGTTAGACAGCTTGTTAGAAAAGTTTTCTCTCTAAACAATTCATCTTTAAGGGTTTCTGCTTTACACAACTTCCCTTTTTAAACATAAAGTAATAGCACACTTTTCCAGTTCAGGAAAGTTCCAGGCTAAAAATTTAGAAAATATTTATATAGTATTAATACTTTAACTTGTACGATTGAGAATAAGAATGTATGGAAAATTAGATATTTTTACTGTTGTTTGCACTTTTTGGGTTTTTTTTTGTGGATTCCAGTCTGAGGTGGTGTACGGACCCACTGAGCAGAGCAGAGCAGAGCAGAGGTGCTGTAATGAGTCATAGGATTCCTCTCACTCCTTCAGACTTAAAACCTAACAGCCCATCACAGCGGCTTTAAAGCAGTTTCGGTGTTCAAATATTTCAATATACAGTTCATGTGTTATATTTATATATGATGGCCCATACATGCCTAAAGCTTCAAAAAGCGATGAGGCTCCTCAATCACTGAATAACAGAAATATGCCCCTCTTCTGTCTATTGTGTCATGCAATATTGTTTGCTTTTCTTATTAATTTTTTTTTTAATTACAATAAAGAGTTTTAGATTTTTTTTATAGAAATGACATGTGTAGTTATAAAAGCTCAGGTTTATTTACTGCCTTGATTGATGTTTTTTTAGTTGAATTGTTGGCAAGTGGGACACTAGTTTAGTTATAGTTTAGTATATTGACATGGATTAAATTGGCATGTCATGAAGATGGGAGGAGTAGAAATTATATTGTAAACTGCTTGAATATAATATTCGGGTCACTTCACAGCAATTTGTAAGCAATTTGATTTTTTTTTTAAAAAGTTGATTCATATTTTAAACTTAAAACTTACCGATCAGTTCAAGTCAATGGTTATTTATTAAGCATAGATAAAGACAATTTCTTTCTTTATTTCTTTTTTTTTGACATGATAGGACAGTAGAAAGACTGGAAACAATGTGGGGGAGAGAGAGGAAGGGGATGGGATCAGCCGGGAATAAAACTCTGGGTGGTCGAAGCACACCCACAAGGCTACAACACCGACAGATGAAGACAATTTCTGATCTAAAGTGCTGTACATAACATTATATAATGTAACATTAAGTCACATAAAACGAAAGACAAAAAAAAATAGCTAAGGACGAAATGGAAACAGTTTCAGAGTGGACCAACCGACCATTACAGTAATCCAAGATGTAAGTGAAGATGCTTCTGTTGTCATTTCAACCACATGCAGATGAAGCAGCAAACAGTGAAAAACGGTTTTAAACCACGTGCATGTATGCAAAACACTCATTTTTAAGAGACACTGCAGCACCGACCAGTACCCAGTTCTGTAACTGATACAGTGCAATAGTAAAATGCTGTGGATTTAAAGACAGTAGAAGTCAGCAGCTCTAACGGTTCTTTCTCTCTGCCTGTGAAATATCCTGGAAATCTTAAGTGCTGCTTTCAGTGAAAAGAATGTGAGAAAACCCTAAAGCACCCCAGACCTGACCAACCCAGACACGCCATTGCAAATCTCATGACCTTTAGTCTAATTATCCACACATCTCTCTTATATTTCATTAAGTGGAACCAACAAAACAGCACTAAATAACACGATTATAATAACTGGATAACTGTTGCTACTGAGATTTTATTGATTTTTTTTTTTAAAGAAAGCTAATGAATGTTCTATTAAAAAATGTAAACCTAAATTAGATTCAAAATTAAAATAGCAGAACCGGATTAGTGTTGCCCGAAAGATCCATCTACAATCTGCAATGCATTAATTCATCAATATATATTTTATTTACAATACGTAAATACGATTTTGTTTCATCCAATCACAGCATGGAATTTAAACTGTATAGTAGTTTTGAGTAGTTAACTGCACAGTCAATCGCTTTTCTTCACATATCCCAGCTTAGAAAATTAGATTTAAGGCACAGGGTCGGCCATGATGCAGAGCTCAGAGTCAGGGAGGGTTGGGGGTTTTGCTCAGGTGCTCAACAGTGGCAGCTTGGCATTGATAGGGATTGAACCCCAATTCTTTAAGGTAGAACTGCCTCATACGATAAGGTTTAGTCACTATGTTGCTTTTAATTTACTGAATGAATGACTTTTTTGTGTGTAACCTCAATGGTTGCGAAACTCCATGAGCAAAGCTGTGCAATTGCTTTGTAATGCATGCGTCAGAGAACATGCAATCGAACGGAAAATAGCACTCTTTGTTAAAGTTATGAGTCAGTCGTAATAAACAATTATCAGTATAGATTCAATAAAGACTTGAGTAGTTTTTCCAACTGCTTGAATAGAAGTGAAAGTTCAGGCAAAACAAGGAGACGTGAAAGTGCAAATAATATAAAAGTTAATCGTTACTTGTTGATTGTTTACCATTACACAGCATCCACTGTTTATTTATGTCCACGTTTTTGTTTATTTGGCAAATAATCTCAAGTGTTAACACCAGAAAACAGTTCAGAAATTTTTTTTGCCATATTTTTTTTTTTTTATGAGTCAGTGCTGCCCTCTAGTGGAAATTCAATTATAGCGCCATAATGCAGGTGGGACGTACCATACAATATTAGATAATGATAATTTTTCAATAATATGTGCTTTTGAAATGGAAGTTTAATTAACTGAATAAAGGAACGTAAACTAGATCAAGCTGACTGGAACACATTTAACAAATTATGCTTTGATGGAATGGAGAATTATCGTAGCAAAGATGATAATAGACTGAAAGATCCATCTCTAAATCAGAAGCTAAAAAAAGGCTGAGGATTGTTCTTTGGTGGAATAAACATTAAGGTATACAGAAAGCTTAAGACAACAATAATACCTACAAATATGCTAATATATCTGGGAGAACAAGGAAAAGAATTGAACAAGCCAAACAGAGGTATTGGCAATCAGTTCGTACCTAAAGGTAGTGTAACTCATGAAGTGTCCTTAAAAAGATGGTAGGAGACATCAAAATATTCCTGTTAGAATAGATAAAGGGGAAAAAGCAGTCACGGAGGAGGATAAAACTGATAAAGCTCAATCTTTCTAAAAGCTCATAATACAAATAATCTCGAATACAATTGTAAGAGAAAGTAGAAATAAATCTTAAAACAACAAAGTTATCTATACTAAAAAAAACCCTAAAAGTCAAATATCAATAGATGCTATTGTTAAATGTGGGAGCTTAAAAAAACAATATATTAATATTGATGAAGGTTAGAATTGGATCTATTTTTAAAAAAAAAATTAGATATAAGGTAGAAGTTCCCCTTAACATAAAAACAACCGGTCACAATCCCTACTCTCAAACCAGGGAAATACCTTAAAATAGCAGAAAACTATAGGCCAATTGCTCGGACATCTCAGATTAATATTTATCTGGCCTCCAACCAGGTAAATCTACCTCAAATGCATTATTACCACAAGAAACTGGCGTAAAGAAGGCATAAGCAATGAAAGAGGTGCTAGTGGCTGTATATCCCGACATAGAAGAGGCATAGGATATAATGTGGAGAAAGGGACTGTCATTAAAATTGTTGCAAAAATTGGAATCGTTGGAAGGTTTTAAGCTTTTTTTATTTGATCAAACAATTTAAGTCAAGATGGCTAGTGTATTATCTCAGACAGTGCAAGTAGAATGGCTAGCAATATGGAAGAGAGGAAAAATCTAATCCTCAATCAGATGTAGGAAGCAATAAGGGTGTTGAGAAACAGTCAGTGAAATTGATTATTTATATCCAAAACATGTCAGGTTTTTGTGTCAATTTAGTTTTAAGTTCAACGTCAGAAGGTCAAAAATATCCCATTAATGCTCGCGTTGCATTGTATTTAGTAAAGTGCATCTTTTACTACAGTGAACAGATGAGAAATGGTTTGTGCTCATAAAAAGGTTTGAACAAACCGTATAAAGCCGATGTAGCAGTCAACACACACAGAGACAACCACCCCCCCCCCCAAATCTATAATGACCAAATTTCATTCATTTTTATTTTTGTTTCATAATAATAGATTATTTGGCTCATTTTTACAATCCAGTTATAAAAGCAACCAAAGTTAAGTTAAGCTTAAGATGTTTTATCAGAACTGTAACACTAATAATGAATCGTTTAATAAAAATTCTACTATCTAACGCAGACGGTAATTAGAAAACCTTATGGCATGCAAACAGTTCTTGATTATATCCCAGTTTCACATGTAAAACATCAGACACAAATGACACAGTAAATCAAATACTGAAAATAAAGAGGGAAATAAGCAGGTAGGCCTGATGTAACATCAGGAATTCAATTCAATTCAGTTTTATTTGTATAGTTTTATTTTACAATGGTGATTGTCACAAAGCAGCTTTACACAATTGAAGAAATTATTTGCATTACAATACAGTATGGCTCACAATACAGTAATGTAAACAAATAGAGAATTTTTTTAACCTAAAACTATGAATGTAGTTATATTTTACAATCAAGATTTACATTACTGATAAACCTGATTATCAGACTTTGTATTGTTAGGTGACTACCTAACAAACCGATGAAATAGCCATCAATTTGTCTGTGATAAACGGCTGCCTTGACCGTTTAATATCAAAACATTAGCATATAATTATCTTAAATTAAGTGCTTTAGTTTGCTAATCCATAAACAGTGTCCCACTGACGCCACCTGCAAAACTGTAAACATTTTTTTTGATAAGGATCATCAGTGTTTTGTATTTCCAGCTAAACATCCTGTATAAAGTCCTGTACGTCATGTACTAGCAAAACAGCCCAAAACTTAATTTGAAACCAAATAAAAAAAAAAAAAAATTTTTAAAAACTAGCAAAAAATGTAGGAAACCATTCTCACTAACCCCAAACATCAAAAATGATAGCATATGCCAGGTAAGATTTAAGACCCAGCGGGCGCCTGTTGGTTAGACAAGTCCCCCTCTAAGTTTGGGCAGAACGAATCTGGTAGTTGCTTGGTGTACTCGACCAGCTCGTATGACTCGCGTATATTCGACAAGCCGAACCAGAAAACGATCCAGCGGCCGATAGCGAAGCTGCCATCACAGTGCTTGAAATACCTGAGAAATAATTATACATACAATTACTGAAAGAGAATGTCAGGAACGGAGAGCTGTGGGACAGTCTGCTGCTAGGGTGAACTCATATTTCTTCATTACATAAGATGGACTGATTCCATTTTTAGTCTCACACATCATCCAAGGTTTGCATCATCAAAAGTGCATCTTTATTACTTTAAGGACATTTATTTTTGCTTAAGAAACACAGCTTGTCATTTTAATTTGATTCACTTTAAGAGTATTGTTTTAAAAATGATTTCAGAGATACCCAAGGCACAATGATCTACCTTATTTTTAGAGCAGCGCAGTGGGAACCATCAACTTGTGCCATCTGAGCTCGGGTCTGTCTGGTTTTTTTACGTCATTTACATTTCATTTGTAGCATTTGGCAGACATCCTTATCCAGAGCGACATTTATTTTACTTAAACAACTGAGCAATTGGAGGTTAAGGGCCTTACTCAGTGACCCGGCATTGGTAACATGGTGGTAACTCTCAATGTCCCCGTTATGTCTGTGTGGAATTCGTCCTACTGTCCACAAACAGCATGCAAGTCTGGCTATGGTTGATTACTCTTACCTTCAAATAAAAGTGCAAGAGTGTGTGATTTGTGTGCTATTAAGGACACTGAATTTATTAACTAAAAGAATGTTTTCTTTCCTTGGTTTCCATGCAGGCAGACAGACCAGCTACACTGAATTGGCTGCAGATGTGCATGGTCGCCGCAACGGACAGGTTTATTGTTTCTTACTCACCAAGGATTGATGCGATTGTTTGCGCGGGATCTCCAGAAGAGCTTGCCCAGGTCTTGGCGAATACACTCCCAGAGGATCTGACCGGTGCCCTGGCCCTGTTTACAGTCACTCACCACAAACTTGTCCAGATACAGAGTCCCACTGCTAACCTGCTCTGATGTGATGATGGCAGCGGCGCTGTACCTGAAGAGCAGGGAGTAGGTCACAACACAGGACTACTTGAACTCTTGAATAGCTTCACTGACCACACAAATAAAACTTATTCAGAGTATGCAAGAAAAGGCGATAGTACCTTTCTGACAGGTAGATGGAATGTAGTCTATTCTTGATAGAGCTAATGTAGTCTTCCTTTAGCGGCTTCCCGAAAGATTTGTTTATCAGAGCCAGGAGACGGTCAACATCTATGCCCTCAAGGCTGCTGTACCTGAAAGAAAGACACAATAATCAGGTAAAAAAAGGCTTGTCTTGCGTAGCCAGACCTTTAAACTGGCAGCAGAAGATCTGAGAACCTTGGCCACTTTGAATGGCTAAGGCCCACCCAAGAGTACATATGAGTAACCGTTAAATCAACCAAGGAGGTTTTATTTTGTGCTGTGTCATATTTAGAGACGTCACTAAGCAGCTTAAGCTTGAACACCTTTTAAACAGTTTATATCATCGCCTACTTTTAGTAAAAGAATACAACAAAATACAACAGCTTACTTATATTTTACAGCATTTGGCAGATGCTTTTATCCAGAGCGACTGACACTTATATTAATTAAACAACTGAGCAATTGTGGTAAATTGGTGGTGCTGTAAATCAAACCCAGTAATCTTCCAGTTAGCATCCTAACAACATAACCACTGAGCTACCACCTTTACGGAGCTTATTTCTTCGATCGGCTTTGGGTTGTTTCCAGATTGACCGTAAAAACAAGGCGACACACGTCTCCCGGAAATCCTGTACACCTCAACCAATTAAAGCACGACTTAGAATGCATGCTATGCATCGGACGAGGCCTGTGGGAGTGACGTCTTAAACTAGGACTAGGGTCAGCCTTTCATGGCCCCAAACTTGAATGGATACCTGAATTTCAATTGTATAGTATTCCAAAAGCATTCTCACCATCTAGATGTTGGAAATTACTGTGCATTACATGTTTTTACAAGATTTTAAAATTAAACCACAGAAAAACGACTCCTATTAAGACCAGATGAATTAAAAATCATAAATACCAACCTTCAAAAGTTTTCTGATTAAAGCTCAACTGAATGAGACATGACTATCTATAGTATATAAAGCCAGTGTGACTTAATAGCATAGCAAACAAGTAATGAGGCCAAATAAACAGTCTTTGGGGGATAGCGGTAAACACTAAACTAAAGAAGAGAAGCTTAGCTTGAGAAAAAAAAACACTCCAGTATCCATTATTTTTAAAGGAAGAATGTTTTAGCACCAACAACACCAAGAATGGAGAACTTAAAAGAATCCACCATCTCTGCAGGACTGAATGGGATACAGTGGCCGAAAATTCTCCAGTTAAACCTTAATAGCAAAAGTCACCCATATATATCTATATATATCTATATAAAAAAATATATATATATATATATATATATATATATATATATATATATATATATATACATATAAAAATATATATATATATATATAATATAATATATATATATAATAATATATATATTATATATATATATAAATATATATATATATAAAAGATATATATAAATATATATATATATATATATATAAATATATATATATATATATATATATATAAAATATATATAATATATATATATATATATAAATATATATATATATATAAAATATATAAATATATATATATATATATATATAATAAAAATTCTATATAAAATATATAATAATATATATATATAAAATATATATATATATATATATATATATATATATATATATAAATATATATAAAATTATATATATATAATATAAAATATATATATATATATATATATATATATATATATATATATATATATATATATATATATATATATATATATATATAAATATATATATATATTATAATATAATATATATATATAATATATAATATAAATATAAATATATATAAATATATATATATAAAAATTCTAGAATTTGGGTGAATACTGGTTAAAATGTTCAATTTATTAAGGAAGTAAATAATTAAATAAAATTAAATATTTAAATTAAATAATCATTTAAAAAAAAAAAAACGTACTTGTGAATGGGATCTCCATTTTTGAACATGGTGCCAGAACCTAAAAAAAATATATATAAATCAGAAAATAGCTTGTAACATTTACATATGCATAACAACCAATGTTCTTCTGTGCATTTATTTAAATAAGGGTGTAACAATGCAAATTAAGTAGCTTCACTGTAAAGTTATGCATTAAAAAAAAAAAAAAAAAAAAAAGCAACGGATAAAGGTCAACCAGCTCACTGCTACAACTAGGACAGTTGCTGACCTTTCCTTTCCTCTAAAAATAGCCAGTTCAGTTTCAGCATATCTGTTACAGTTCACTCAGCATACTTTCACATTATATAAGATTACACACAGACACGTCCAGGACACGGCTCGCTGAAACAAACTCAAAAAAAAAAAAAAAGGGAGAAAAACAAACACATAAATGTCCCCCAAAAAAACGTAGGTTATGTAATAAATACATTAAAACATCCTAATACTATCATAAGCCTAGGTAAAATATGCAAATCGATATAAAACAAATACTTAATGAAAATAAATGTTTTGGAATTTGGAACAAAATATTTTGGGAAAACCAGCTACCTTCGGTTTCTTTTTTAAGCATCCACCAGCTGCAGGTTAAGGGTTTTTCTTCTAGTTTTCTTGCTTGGTAAGCAAATGAGGGACTGAGAAATGCTGATAAACCAATTTGAAAAACAAAACTGAGGCTTTTAATTAAAACAGGATCTAATTAAATGACATTTGGAAGGCAAATGCTTTAAGTTTGCACTCTGGTATAAGTCAAGGAAAATACATCCAGGTCAAATGCTGCTAGCTACCGATTGATAACGTACCCGTCTTTTTGCGCGTGTCCATTTTTGAAGCGTCTTAAAAACCGTCTGTCGTAAAGGCCGTCACTATCCTACAGTGTAACATGGAGCTGACAAGCACTGATCGCAAAAGACTATAAAAAACGCACAGTGTAACCCCTTAAATATATAAAAATAACCTTTATTATCTAAAAATGGATAGTTGCAATGTTAAATTGCAATTAAAAGCAATATAACAACAGCTACAATGCATCTCAACGCATTATATAACTGTAATGTTATATAGCAATCAAAAAAATATACAGCTGGTAAGCAGAAAAAGAAGCAGGACATATAATCCTGGATCATCTTAGTACACTTACAAAACTACACTTACCTGGTCTAAATCATAGTTCTAAAATAATAGGTGTGCTGTTTTAAGTCTGTTTCTACCTCTGCACCAATCCCCTAAATGAATGACTCTAGGACAATAGGACAGTTCGTATGTCTCACCTTTATGACTGAACAGTTCAGTGAGCAGAGTGTTAGCTGACGTGATGACCGCTGAACTCTCAGGAGAGAGATGGTTGAGGAGGTAAGTGATGGCGCTGACTTGTCTGCGCTCCAACCCACACAGCCACTCAGCTGAGGACAACTGGGGCAGGTCACAGGGCAGAGACACGCTACCCAGCACCTGAAACATACACACATACACAACATTACTAACCCTGTCAGTTTCATTGTTCTAAAAACTGCTCACAGTGAAGAAAGAAAAAATGTATTAATTAAGCAGATTAGACAAGTTTCGTGTATTTCAGGCAAATAAGTTCCATGATTTGGTTGCCAGAAATTGTAAAATTAAACTAAGCATATATTTATGCATTAAATTGGCTCTGCATCCTTGACTATTTACAGTGAACATAAACAGGGCTTATTTTGATTTCTTTCTAAAAGCTGGCTTTATTACAGAACAAAAACATCTTGACTGAGAGGTGATCACACTACTAGCATTTACCTTTAGGTTCTGGTTGCGGAGGCCGCCCCAGCTGTTCAGGAACATGACTTTGAGAGGTTGAAGGGCACGAGAGATCGCTACGGTAACGTCGACCGAGCTGAGGAGGGTGGAGCAGCCGGCTGCATCACAGCCCACAGGGCACACCAATGGAATGGCACCGCAGTTGAGACTCCACTGCAGCAGGGTTGTGTCTACCACGATGGAGGAAGCACCACTAACACACACACACACACAGAACAACAAAAAAAAATCATTATACATAGGGGGAAATTAACACACTTCAGAAATACGTATACCAGACTTTTTTATATTATATTTTTTATTTTAGAGGGACTTAAATTAGGGAATTTAAAAATGACGGACAGACTGAAATGTTTTTCGAGGATGAATAATGAGTGGAATAATAATGGGGGACAAACAAAAATGTAGACGTGCCAGTTAATTAATTGCACTTTTACAGACCTGCTTTAATGTGTTTTAGCAAGTGACAAATAAGCCATAGAGAGAGAGAGAGAGAGAGAGAGAGAGAGAGAGAGAGAGAGAGAAAAAGAGAGAGAGAGATTGCTGAGCAGTACAGAACTCTGTGTGTGTGTGTGTGTGTGTGTGTGTGTGTGTGCGCATCTGTTAAAATGACTAAAAAGCAAAAGATATTTTAAAAAGTAAGTCTGCCTACCATATCCTCATCGTAGGAAAGTCTTACAGTTACATTAGACGGTAAAAAGTCTTACTTTCATTTATGCAATGGGGCTGCACAATATATTGAAATTAACAAAATATCACAAATGTACGCATTGCGATATGCATATTGCAATAGTTTGCAAAACAATGACCTTTAGAATGTAAATGTATGGTCAAAGTTTTAGGTCGACGAACATAAAATATCTGGCATGCGGATGTCACCTTAAAATGCATGGCAAAAAAATTTTTTTTTAATTATATTTTGCATGCTATCGCATATTCCCTTAATATCCCTAGTTTCGAGTCTTTTGGGACATCGTGTATGTCCACATAAACCTTAAAATCACTTTATGACTTCTTCATGACGCGTATGGTAGGTTTCTGACTAACCTGCTGCTGTGTCGGGGCTCCTGAAGTTGCAGCATTGACTCGGCACTGAAGAAAGGAATGACACTGGCTGAACTGTGCTGCAGAGCCTCTGCAAGAGCTTGGCAATATCCTATCAGTATTGTCCTGGAGTCAGAGGACACAGGCCCATCAGGTACACAGTTCTCTTTCATCAGCTCAGGAGGAAGCCCCATTACCACCACCGTCTTCATGTCCATGCGCTGCAGGAAGGACAAGCCGAACGCCAGGCTCTGCACCATCTCGTTGCTCCTAAACACAGACGAGTCGATCTGGACACAACGGATGATGATGTCGTTCAGGTTCTGCAGTGCCTACTGTGTTAGATTTTAGGACGCATACTTATCTAAACGTCCAACTTTTGGAAATAGATCCCAACTAAATAGGAACTACAATCTATTCATAACTATAATCATGCATTATCAGGTTATGTTTCACAAAACCAGCACAAGAATTACAACCTCCTGTAGACAATTGTTACATAAAAGTTTATTAGATAAACTAAAAATCCACAGAGCGTTATCGTAAACTGGCAGGGAAAAGAAATTATTGTCTAGGAGAGAAAATAATGGCTTCTTGGCATGACAAGCAGTTTTTAGCTTCATTTTCATACCAGGAATGTCGAGTTCCTCCAAACTCTTTAATTGTTTTTGGATCATCATCATTTAAGCCTGAACAACCAAACAACTTGAAATATAATTATACTTATTATTATCAAAAAGCAGATATAGGGGCAATTATACTACTATTACCCACATTTTTGTAATTCTGGGAAAATTGTGGTTCCGATTCCATCCACAACTGCTGGGCACCTGAGCAAGACCCTTAACTCACCCTTAACTACACCGATGTATAAATGAGAGAAATATAAATGGCTCTGGGTTCAGAGTGTCTACCAAATACCAGAAATAATTTACATCTGCTGGTCATTTTATTATGTATGCTTGCCATATAAAAGCACATTTCTACCGTTCAGTCAGTGATTAATCTGTAGGTCAGATACCAGATCCCAGGCTGAACTGGTCAAACAGGTAAACCAGCTGCTGTTTAGTGCTGGTGAAAGGGTTTATAAATGACTAATGCTCCATTGAAGACAAGGAATGTCCAAAATTACAACCGATCATAAAACCCGGAATCTTTATTTATCCAAGAAGGTGAAAAATGATTATAAACAGTTTGACCAGCTCTGACAGCCATTTGTTAATCAGACTAAATATAAAGTTTGATTTAATAATAATGATAATAAACTAAACTAAGAACTTTAGTGAAATGTGAAAGTGTTCTCACCTCCAGAACGGCGAAAGCAGGAGTTTTACACACATGAGCTCGCTGAAATTGCGTCAGCCAGTAACGAGCTTCCCGCGGATCTCCGCCGATTTCATTCAGAAACGCTTTCACGTCCCGGTAGATCAGCTGGCGGTTCGACCACACACCGCGCTCGGACAGCGGAACGAAGCTGCCCGCGTCGAGCTGCGTCTGAACGGGGGTCTTGTTAGCCTGTGCGGCGGGGCTAACTGACAGCATGCGCCGCTGAATTTTGGCGAGTTTTCGCTGACCAGTGTTCTGCTGCGGCTGAGCGAGCGGTGGCGCCGGCTTGGACAAAAACTGCCCAGCCATTACGAAAGCTCTACAGCCGGACGCCCCGCCGTGTACCTTAGCCATTAGTCGCTTCTCTGGGCTGTGGTGGTGGTGGTTGGTGGTGGTGTGGTGGTGTGTGTGTGTGTGTGTGTTTGTGTGTCTGGTTAAATTCGGTACTTTGATTCGTACTTTGCTTTGCTAACATAGGTTGCCAGATTGGATTAAAAAGTTTCAGCCCAACTAAAGAGTAAACTTGCTCATTAAAACAAATCAGTCAAAAATGTCTAGTGTATAATTTATAACTTTGGTGTATAAATTAGAAATAAGATTTTATAATCATTTTTTGATAATGATAAAATCTTTAAAAAAAAAAAAACAGTTTTTATAAGCTGATATTACCTTCAATTATTAACTAAATTAAAAAGCATCAAAGATAAATCTGATTGGACAGGACACCCTGAACGATACTACTGTTAACCCATTGTACACATTATTTAGCTAATATTTTATTGTAAATTTTGATTTAATTGAAAAAATAAATACAATTACATATTTATAGTTTAAAATTTAATTCCCACCAGTTGTAGCAAGAAGTAGCATACTTTTTAATCAACCCGCCCAATGCATTTATTTCCGGTATGACGTAATCAAAAGACGCAGATAGTGTGGAGACTCTCCCAATCTGGCAACACCACATCAGCTACGTTAACAAGCTGCGAGGGCGTGGCCACAACCGGTAACCCTATCAGCGCAAGCGATTGTTAATTTGACGGGTGTGTATCACGTGTGCACCATAATTTAGTATTGTTTAGTGTTTTATTCTATTTTTTTTAACTGTATCTTACTTAACATGATAAAAGAAAGATGTTTTTATTACTACAGTGGTATAGAAAGTATATACGAATATTAGAATAGATACCATCCATCCATCCATTATTTGCCCTTTGTTGGGGAGCCTAAAGCTTATCCTTGAGCACTACACTATTACACACACCACAGACACACATGTTCACAAACCCCTTTACAATACGAATAACAAAGATGTCATTCAGTAACTAACAAGTGTTTTTAGGCTGGAAGATAAAATTACAGCACTCAAATGATACCTCTATATCCAGAAGAGTTTTAATCAATTTACCCAAGATATCAATTTACCCAAGATAGAATACCAGGACACTTCACACCACCCAGAGTTGATTACTTTCCTCCTAAAGCATGCCTCACTATAAGTTTTTCCAGAGTTGGGAAGGTTACTTTGGAAATGTAATAGATGACAGATTACAAATGACCCTATTTAAAATATAATAAGTAGTGTAACTTATTAAAGTAATGTGACACTTTTTAAAGTAATGTTACTGATTACATTTTATTACTTTTTGATTACTTTTAGGTCTGAAACCGATATATTGTGGATATAATTGTATATTAGTGGATTTTTCCCACATAGCAGCTAAACCGAATGAAAGAAATCCACCACATTTTACTACACACAAACAAGTAATATAACTGTTATATTTAACGCCTTTAATGGATTTCAAGATGAATTTTTTTTTAATAATTTGGGCATTTTTATTCTTTGCAACTCTTAGGCAGGATGTTGTAGCAACCTCTTACGTAGATCTCTATCATCATGACATTTCGTTTTTAGTTCTAAAATCAAGGATGGCTACCTTTTAGTGTGTGACAGTGTATGTTCCTCACACAGCTAGAATATATGACATTAAAATGAGATACTATACACTGTATAAAGTTATTTTTAGTAAATTTTACTGCAACAGCTAATGAAGACACAATGCGGTGGAAAATTTGCCCATTATTAAAGTCCTTTATTTGCACTATATGATAATTTGGCTGGCAGAAAGTTCTAGAAAAGCTTCTTTTTTTTTGTTACAAAATTGTTACATAGAGAGAATGTTTCTAAAATGTTATTATTTGTTTTCCAAAAAACAATACATGTGGTAAGGTGGTGGTAAGGTGGTAGTGGTGGTGGTGGTGGTGGTGGGGCATTCTGTGTTTACTGGGATTTGATTAAATAGAATTTCCAAATAGCTGCTTGTTAACAATTATTATGCAAAAGCATATACCGTATTAGTTCGGTATAATATTTTAATTTATTTATAATCTGTTGTCATAGAAATTTGTCTAAAAGAACAACAAAACTCTGGCTGAGAACAGAACAATGAGCCAAACACTGGAGTTAAAATGAATCAAAGAAAAGTTTTATTGGAAGTTCCAATGGAGCTTTTTGTCAGACAAAGAGACTGTGTGGAGGGCAAGCACACTGATGTCTTTGTGTACAGAGTTTTTATACACATAAACTGTGTGGGTTCTACAGTCTCTCACTAGTTAGCAGTATACAGAACAGTTCTCAGAACAATACTTTTTTAAAAAATCTTTTTTAACTGCTGACACATTCACATTGTTCTTTACTAAAAGAACAATGTACTAAAAGAACAATGTACTTTAAGTCAAACAGTTACTAACAAGATTAAGACTTAATATAATAGAGCAAGGGGCAGTTTAAACAGGGATAAATATCTTAGATTACATTAAAATAAAACAGGAATTATATACATTATTCCAGTGTATTAGTGTTTTAATCAAATCTCTTACTGACATTCATTTTCTATACCCGCTTATTCCCTAATTCGGGGTCACAAGGATCTGCTGGAGTCTATCCTAGCCATCTCTAAAAGGGCAAAGGGGGGCTGGACAGGTCGCCAGTCACAGAACCACACACACTCCTATGGGCAATTTAGAAGCATTAATCAACCAAACATACATGTTTTTGAACTATGGGAGGAAACCAGAGAACCCGGAGTAAACCCATACAAGGGAGAACATGCAAACTCCACACAGAAAGCCCCCTGCCTGGGAATTGAAGCTGGGCCTTATTGCTGTGGGGCAACAGTGCTAACCACTAAGCCACCACAAGGTAGAACATTCTAATGGAATATTGTACGGTACAGATGTGAGCAGCAGATGGCAGAGTGGGACTGTGTCTGAAGTGTTGTAGACGTCATGCTCTTCATCACTAGGATAATTTTATCTGCATGAAGTACATAAAAATAACAGAATAGTCCTTTAATCCCCTGCTTTTATGCATTATGAATCCGTTTGATGAGTTATATGATGAGAAATTGTGTATAGCTTTATAGCGCACGTGTTGTTAAATGCTGTGACTATTCACATTTCTTTAATACAACCATTACTAAAATGTATACAATACAAGGTGTTTCGATAGTCGAACATTATCTGTCATATGATTTTAAAGTTTGGCTACGTCACTAATTCTTGTAACTTAGACTTGATTTCTCTTTTTCTATTTTTGCTCTTTTTTTTCATCATGCACAGTTCATTCATCTTCTATTAGATGATAGCTTATATCTTATTCCTTTATTCAGGGTGACAGGGATCTGCTGGAGCCTGTCCCAGCCGTATTTAAAAGAGCGGAAGGTAGGATGGGTACATCGTGGACAGGTCGCCAGTCCATCACAGGACCACACACACACACACACACACACACATCACACTCACTCATATGGACAATTTAGAATCACCAATCAACCTAGGGTTAGGGTTAGGGTACATACACATACATGTTTTTGAACTGTGAAAGAAAACCAGAGAACCCAGAGTAAACCCATGCAAGCAAGGGGAGAACATGCAAACTTCACACAGAAAGACCCCTGCCCAGGAATCAAACCTGGGTCCTTCTTGCTGTTAGGCGACCACCGTGCTGCCCTCTGATTAAGTTTTCTATATAAATTGTTTTAACTTAGTACTTATATAGATTGTCTCAAATTTGTTAGCATTTTTTACATTTTGACAAAACACTCGTTTTTACACCTTTAATATAAAAGATATGAATCCGAAATATAAGTAAATCACACAATTTTTCAAATACACATATTTGCCCCTGAACTAATGTTCATGTACGCACAGCATTATAAATCAAATGTCACAAAACTATATAGTGACGTTTTAGACAGCCTGTAAAGTTAGTTATTTTAATTGTTAATAACCACTAAATTGTATAAAAGATGTATGTCTGTACAAGCTTTCGTTTCTTAAAAACAATCTATGCCCCAGTCTCATCCTTGCCACTGTTTGGGAGGCAGACACACTCTGTCAGTTATAAATAAGATTAAAGACCTGGCTTACACATAAAACACATCTTTATTATCCAAATCCGTTAAAGGGTTGTTAGGCTGCAAAAATCAGGTCAACCGCAACCGGAAACACCACCAAAAACACACAATATACTTGTATACTGTAAGTCGAATGGCATCTACTCTAACATAAGTCTGTTCCTTTTCTATTCCAAGCTCATCGTCGCCACCAGATCCAGTCTTTATCCAGTCCAATTGGTGGATCAGCACTTAAAGACAATAAGCCCCAAGTGGCAGTTTGCTAGTGATGACCTTGTCCTCTAGATAGCCATGCGGACAAGACCCTAGAAACTTTGCTGCAGCATAGAACAACCTGCTGGTTTGTCTGGTTTAAGGAGAACTGAACCACCGACAAAGCCTGGTATCGCCCAAGGGGATTTTTTCTTTATTTTGTCATTGATGTCGGGCTTAGTCGGGGGCCGTTAATTTATGATCTATATAACATATTTAGATAATTAATTGGAATGCTGATCGTGTTTTTATAAATATTTGATGTGCAGCACTATAATAAATGAACACCAGTCTACAAGAGCAAATTTGGTGGTGTGACGTGTCCTTGCTTAGTTGGGGACTCTTATTTACAGATACGAGTTAAACTGAACTGAACACTCACTATTGTCTTATTTGATTCTGTAAAGCTGCTTTGACACAATCTTTATCGTTAAAAAAGTGCTATATAAATAAAAGTGACTCGACCTGATTTGCTTTAATCTGACTCGAATCCGATACACTAAAAAAACCCTTTAAATGTTTATACTAGAATTTTTCTTCAAGAATTTGATTTTATACAAATTTCAAGAAATCATCTTCTCCTCCTTCCAGCGATTCCTCTGCCTCCACCTATCCATGTCCTCGGAATCCTCTTAACACGCACCCACTAACATCATGTCCTCATTTATCATATCCATATACCACTGCTTTGGTCTTCCTCTTTGCCTTTTGCCTGAAGCTCCAAATTAACATCCTCCTACCGATATTTTCACTCTTCTTCTATTACATATCTTAATCTGTTCTTTTTTGACTTTGTCCCTAAGACATCTAAAATGAGCTGCCCTTCTGATGTGCTAGTTCCTAATCCTAAGCAGCCTAGCAGTGGCAGGTTGGTGGTGCTGGGAATTGAACCCTGATCTTCCATTCAGCAGTCCAACAGCTGAGCTACCACTTCCCCCAACCTCATCACTCCCAAAGAGGACCTCAACATTTTCAGCTCTGCTTCCTCCACATCGCCTATTGCTCTGTTTCGATCTCCCTGTGTTGAAGCACATTTTGCGATATCGCATCAGAAATAAGTGATAGAAAAAAAGAAAATGCCATAATTCGCAAAAAAAAGTTTTTATGCTCGTCTGGGGTTGTTTTTGATTTGTGCTATAAAGGGTAAATGCGAATAAATGTAGCTGTAAATACAGTTCCTGAATATATTCTGACATTGTGAATAATAAACCCAAATGACTAATTATCTGTTTCCGCTCCATTATTATTGCCTTCTTTTATTTACTGTTGGTTACTAGGTTACCAATACCACCGTCAGAACCAATAAACAACTTGATGGAAACGCACCTTAATTGGAATTTGGGCTTTCTTTTTTTTTTTGCAAACTTAGAAAAAAGATTTGACTGCTAAACCATGTAGAAGAGTCCTACTCTCTTATTATCCACGGTCACCTTGAACCGAATGGCTTCCTGATTCTTCTCAAGGTTTCCTCCTCTCATCATCCTCTCTACTGCTGCATCTGGCTCATTTATTAGTTGAAAGAGCTTTACAAACAAACTTGATTTGATGATTCAAAAGCACAATCAGCTTTAACTAGCCAAAGACTCAGTGTATAATGTGATGACAGTGAGGTACACTATTGTTTTTTTTTCCCCCTCCAGCAGCACCAATCACGTTATCTATTTTTAGCCTGTCTTGATGAGGACAAACTGATTGATCCACTCAGAGGCTGGAAGATGAGTCAGAACAGGGCGGAGAGAAAAATAGCAACTGGAGTCTAAGAATCCTGCATATACTGTTGTGTGAGGGAGCAAAGTTAGAAACACATCATATCAAACGCTGTTTACTGTTGGAAAAATTCTAAATGTCCTGAATTCACTTGCCTTTTTTTTTTGGCTGTGCGTGGGTTTTTTGGGCACTGGCCACCCACAGAGAGAGAGAGAGAGAGAGAGAGAGAGAGAGAGAGAGAGAGAGACAGAGAGAGAGAGAGAGAGAGAGAGAGAGAGAGAGAGAGAGAGAGAGAGAGAGAGAGAGAGAAGCGAGAGAGAGAGAGAGAGAGAGACAGAGAGAGAGAGAGAGAGAGAGAGAGAGAGAGAGAGAGAGAGAGAGGAGGAGACAGACCGAGACAGAAAGTGAGAGAGAGAGAGAGAGAAGGAGAGATTCGAGAGAGAGAGAGAGAGAGAGAGAGAGAGAGAAAGACAGAGAGAGAAAGAGAGACTGCTTGACTAATAGGCCCATATTGTTCTCACACTCACCCACTCATCAGCGCTGAAAGATTTAGCAAGATTACCTGGCATCATAAAACGAGGAGGACAGAAAATAAAGCTGCCCGCATGACGAGCACACGTGAGACTTGTAAAGCCCGAGAGCTGTATATATATATATGATTTAAATAATCAAATGTATGATAATAATATTAATAAAAAATAATAATAACAATAACCTCTTTTCCAAAGGAGTAAAAATCTCACTTAATATTTATCTACTTGCTTCATTGCAATTTAATCCTTTTACTTTTACATGAGAGTGTTGAGTTTTAGGGTTACTGTCATGTGACAGCCGGACACACAAAAACCAGCTTAACATTAAACACGGACAAAAGACTGCAAAATAAATATTGTGTAGTAAAGTGTAAATAATGTAGTCCAAATGGTGACATAGTGGAGGATATTGTGTCTAAAGTACTCCAGTGATCATGTGGTCTGTGCAAGGATAAACATATATTTTCTATATTTTTTCTAAACATTGCAGTCAAAAAGTGATGCAGTGCAAAATATTGCACTAAAACAATCACAATCAGAGTCTCATATCAGTTCTATTAGTCAGTCAGATTTAAATGAAAACAATGCATTGAGCCCAGAAGAATGTTAGGCAGCAGTATTCGCATTAAAAACAAAAATTGTAAGCTCCAATCAAACCGATAGGTTCTCCTGCAGAAACTCTACACTTCACCAAATGCTTAGTCAGCTGCAGCTGAGACAGTCGAGACAGATGGGAATGTCCGGTCCAATCTATCAGGAAGCTTCTGTTTTAAATCCAAACAATGTGATAACGATCTGCAAATGATGCTGTAGCCAAAATAAAACCTTCAACATGCAGAACAAAATCGGTTCAATCAGAGGAACTTAAGTTTATCTCATTTACACGACTGAACACTGAAGAGTTAAGGGCTTGTTTAAGGGTTCAGCAGTGGCAGCTTGGTGGCCACCTTGCCAAGACCATGCATAAGGCTGGGTGGGCCTGGTAACCACAGCCCCTTCCCCTTTGTCCTTATCAGCTTAGATGCTCTGCTTACTATCTATACTAGCAGAGATGTAATGTAAAAAAACAATAATACTTACGTATAAAATACTTATAATATAAATTATATAATATAAAATACTTACTAAATTTTCCTTCACTACTATTCATTTTCTAAATATTTTATTATGAACACACTTTTTATTATTATTAGAATAATGGGGCATAATGGAGAAGTGGTAGCGCAGTGGTTAAGTTGTTGGACTACCAACTTGAGGACCTGGGTTCGATTCACAGCCCCACCAAGCCACCACCGCTGGGCCCCTGAGCAAGGCCCTTAACCCCTAAATGCTCAGTTGTATAACAAGGCATGTTGTAAGTCGCTCTGGATAAGGGCGCCTGCCAAATGTAATAAAAGCAAGTTAAAACTAAGCACAGTCTTGCTAATGCTGTGTACAGAGTGTGCTTAAAAATATTACTTTAGTACAAAAAACATCACATACTTTTACTGAAGTAATATTCGAAGTGGTGACTTCTACTTAAGTCTTGCTTTCGTCTACTTTATACACCTCTGAATTATAGTATTAAAAATTCATGAATATGATTAGTAGGTCTATAATTAGTTATAGAATGTAATATAAATGTTGTACATGAGTTGTGTATTAGTATATAATATAGATATAGATTAAGATTACGCTTTCAGCATTGTGTAATCATGATGTCTGTCTGAAGTCTGTAATTATTTACTGTGTTCTGTCTTCTCTACAAACTGTGTATTTGTAACAACTGGATAATTTGTGTTAGGCACTTACTACTTAGTGCCCTTTTAGTCGTTTGGCCAACTGCCCTTCGGAATGCCTGTAAATGGTCTTAGCTATTACACTATATGGGCAAAAGTTTGTGGACACCGGCACACCCACATACTTCTTTAACACACTGCCAGAATGTTGCCAGAATTTAAATAACTGACACCAAAATCAAAAATGATTTTTTGTAATCATTGTTTTTTTTTTAATATAAGAAATCATTTGGCTGTATATTCTTTGCCTTAGTGTTTAAGTACCTAAGCTAATGGCCTCAAATTTAGTGTTTTGTTTTTCATTGGTCTTTCCTTGTGCTTTTATTATGCAAGATTAAGAAAACTCAGAATACAATGTAGCATGAAAGGACAAGGACAGACAACGCAGCTCTTTACTTTTTAGTTCAGATGGGCCGTTGTGTTGTTCTGTGTGTGTAGGCTGTAACGCAGTCTGTGTGTGTTGTGAAGTTAAGTGGATATCATAAAGTCTGTGTAGGATTCTGGCGCGGGTGTTTGTTTTGAATAATTACCCACGTAACATGCCGACAACACCAACACCCCTAGCCCACCTATTGTGTTTTGTTACTAACATCACTGCCCTAAACCCAGACATTCTGCTGAATCTGTGGATCCTGTGTGTGTGGATAAACTCAAGGTTTACTCCAAAAAAAATACATTTCTACCTGTTTTTTTTTTCTTTCTGGGTGGGTGGGGGTGGGTGTCTATGTCTCAACGTACAGTTTCACAATTTATGTCACACTTTATAGTGGTGGTTAATCATTTACTCACAAGAGAGTGGACACTCGGGACTTTTAAGTATATATTAACACATCTGACTAGGGTAATAAACTTTTTTTACATATAACAATAAAAAAGTATAGATTTTTTCACTCACCATATAGTAAAAAGTATTGGGACTCTCTTTAATATCTGGAAAACTTAAATACTTATTTTGGGTTTGGAGGTCTGGGGTGCAGTCAGTGTTCCAGTTCATCCCAAGGGCTTTCAGTGGGGTTGAAACCGGTACCCTGTACAGGATTCTCAAGTTCTTTGACACCAACTAAAGCATACCATAAACATCTAAGTATTGTTTTATTTTATATTATTGTTCTAGTATTATATTATTATAGTTATATTGTTATAGTATTATATATTATATTATTGTTACTTGTAACAAAATTCGAAATGCAACAGGAAGTTTTCCCCCCAATGGTCCCAAAATGCGGACAATATTTCTGGGTTATCTGCTATACAGTCACTCTTGAAAAACCTGCAGCTAGGTGGACTGACTAGCCTTAATCGCTAAAGTGCAATAAGTGTGTAATACTACATGATGGACTTGTTTTGATGGCAGTCTCTGGATCCACAGTGATCTTAACTATACTAAAGCAGTTTATAAGAACATATAAAGGAAATTACAGTCGGTCATTTTAATGTAGTAAAAGAAAAATAACAAATAGCTAAAATATCACTCTTCCGAAAAACTAGTGGATTATTGTTTCACCTGTTATTAATTAAAGGCAGGCGGAAAATAGAACGGCTTCGTTCCAGCTTAAAATCTTTTAAATAGTAAAATAATTACAATGGATTGGAAATTAGGAGTGTAGTAAATTCTTGGTGGAGGATTTTTAAAAAGGAACCTAAAGGCCTAAAGTGAGCAGGGAGAGATTAATTACTGATAACAGGAAGTCTGCTGATCAATACCGCAGACTCGGGAAATTTCACCTTGCACTGCACTTACTAAGCAGATAAAATGCAAAAACAGCAACATCCCAGCACAGAGTTACAGCAAGGATCAAAGGAGCAAAGGGAAGCTAAAGCGACTGAGGAACAAAGCAAACAGAACACTATGTGTGTAGAAAATTCTCACTAATAGGCTTTTCATTTCGAGTTGGTTTCACTAATACCTTTGGTTCCAAAAGCTAGAAATTTTTGCTAAGTTACTGAGAAACCAAACATCTTACAGGTCATGAAGACCTACCAAGTCAGAAAATCACAAAACAAGACAAATACAAAACAAACACCTTGCAAAAAAATTTTCATCCTACGTCATCCTGTAATTAATCTCATAGCTAAACTAGCCGGTGTGGAAGTTTATGTTAACAACACGGAATGGGTTCTTGTGTTGGGTCATGCAGAGTCATTCTAGACAGAGAAAAGGTGTTAAGGTGGCCTTATTAAAGCCGCCTACTTTAATATTCCTTCTGAACTAAAGCGGCCCTAAATATTCACAATACTACGACAAGTATAAGTAGAATGTTATGTAAAAATCTTGTTATCATTCATTTATGTTTACTCCTATAAGGTAACAATTTACAGTGAGCAGAAGGGGATATGTTCGGTTTACTTAATTTTCTCCTGGCCACAAAATATTAACTGGTAAGAAATGTGATATGTCGTGGCCATGAGATTATTTCTTTCGAGGTAACGGCATCCTTTGTGGCCATGTGATGTGAAGTCGTGGCCTCGAGATGCTATGTTAAGGGAATGACATCCGTTTCTTGTGGCTACGACTTCTTCTGTTGAGGAAACGACATCCGTCAGCTTAAAATGCATTTTTAACGATTTAAATTTAGCTCATAATTCATTTATATTGCCTTATGCTGACTTTAATAATGGATTATTGCCAAATTATACAATTTAATTATACCAATTATATATAGCCCCGACATAATATAACATTCCCACCAGTTATGCGGTGACCACGACAAAATAAAGTGAACCAAAAATGTCCCCTCCCAGGCACCGTAAGAAATATAGTGTAAAAAGGTCAAAAATATATTTTACTAGCCCCTCTTTTCCCTCCCGCCAGCCCAAAGTTTTTTTATACGGACCTTGTTTACATATTTTCCACATTAAGCATGCGCATAATTACAAAAGCATAACATTATGCTTTATAAAGCATAGCATCAATTATATAGAAACTCCAGAGAACTTTTCCCTATAGAACAGTGATATGAAATCTGAAAAATAAAAGGCGTTGGACTGCAGAGCAAAAGATTGTGGCTTTAATTCCCAGTACCACAAAGCTGTCATATAAGAGAGAGAGAAAGAGAGACAGTGTGAGAGAGAGAGAGAGAGAGAAAGTAAGAGATTAAAGGGGAAAGAACAAAAACGAGTGAGAGAAATAGAGAACAAGAGCAAGAAAAAGAAAGGGAGAGAGAGAAAAAGGAGGAGACACTCCCAAAATGGCCGAAATGTCAATCAGGCAGTCACTTACTTTCAGGGCAAATCTTTATCTTAAATGTGGATCTGAAAATCTAGAAATATCCAGAAAGGGTTATATCCCATCCAAATCACACCCACTTGATTTCTTTACACAAAGTAATGCCAAGTCCACCTGTTTCAGGTTTGATGATCAGAACAACACCAAAAAAAACAATAATAAAAAAAGTGTCATTTAAGATCAGCTTTTAATGCTGTTTATTTAATACAGTGAAATAGTGAAGCAGAAGAAAAAAAAAACACTTGTCCTGCCAGTAATATGGATCTGTTAACAGTAACTGTGCACAGGGAATGCTAATATCCTTAGAGATAATACTGTTATTTAAACAGAATCGCTAGGTCTGGATTCATAAATACTAACTAGTCCTTAACCACTATTTTAAGTCAACTTGATTGGTTTTACTTTCATAAGGACCCCCCCCCAGATCTAAAACTGGATGTCATCCACTACTTGCTGTCTATCACACACACACACACACACACACACACACACACACACACACACACAAAACACAAACACACAAACACAAACACAAAACACATCATTCCACGCAAGCACACTTACACACACCCTTTCACAAACCCTGTCCTCCATTACTTTAATGGTTCCTATTACAAATCGGGGGTTTATATCATATTAACAGGATATATACTCCTATACCTGGGTTTGAAGCACAAAGTATGGTTGGACGGGAGTATGAATACTTGGCTCTGTGTAATGCTTTTCCTCGAAAAGAAATTTAAATGTTGAAAATAACACGACTGTAAAGTTTCTACTGGATGAAGAATGTTTCTGAGCAAAGGATTTCAATCTTACCTAAGGAGAAAACAGACCTTCAGTTCATACAAACGACAAAAAAAGTCTTTGTAAATACACGTTTGGATGATACACTGGTTGAAAAACAGGAATAACTTCAAAAAAAAAACTAAAAAAAAACCTCGCACATTCTCAATGTTCCTGTGTTTCAGTGTCAGATAAATAAATTGCAGTGATCACAGCATTTCATACCCCCCCCCCCCACCCCCCAACAAACGTCACTGACCAAGGCAAGGTATAACTTACAGGCCACACATCATCATGGTTAGCAAAGAAAAGGAAGAAAATTTCAATTACAAAAAAAAACAAACAAACAATGAGGTAAAGAGGTCTCTATTTCTGTGTTCATCTGCGCTGTTTTAAATACTAATGGCTTTACTGCACAGTGCTCCCTTCCTCGAACCGACTCTGCCCTTAGTACTGATACAACCCAACCAGATTCATGGCACGATAGCAAAAAACAAAAAAACAAAAACGGACATAGCCAGAGTTTTAGAAAAACAAAGTCTGGGTCACGAGGGGCGGGGGGTGGGGAGAGAAATCGGGTAAATAGACAGAACAGAGCTTTCTTTCTGTAGCTATTTTTTTTTTTTTAGGAAAACACTGACCTGATGGAGCCCAAGACGCATAAAAGGGCAGGCAGATGTTTATTTTGGTCACCAGACCTTTGCATGTGTTTTGTGTGTGCGTGTGTGTGTGTGAGTGTCTCTATCATGAGAACGTTAGCACACTGAGGCACGGCCTCCACAGGGTCCTGACCGGCAGTCCTAGTGCTTCTGTATCCTGTAGTGTTTCAACAAAATGTTCTCTCACACATCCCTTTTTATCTTATGCTCAGAGGCGCCTTGAGGAACCAGTGGATGCATTGTAGAGCCACACACACTTTCGTTTCTATATAAAACTGTACAATTCTGGAGTAAAATTAGACTAATTGAACACAAATGCTCATGAGGGACATATAAGCATTGAACTCATCACTGAGAGCGCTCGAATCACCTGGAACACAGGCAGGCCACCCCCTTCTCAGGCTCCTTTGTCCAACAGTGGACCAATAATCCGAAGTGCAACATAAAGACGAGCGAGACGAACAAGCTCGGGTCGGTTTCTGGAAAATACTGACAGGATCTGCGATCTGTGGTGAGAGTGAGTTCACTGGAGTTTCTTTTGAGTTAGTTAGGTAGCTAATCTGGAGTGTCTCTGTCTCACTTTCAAACAGATCTGCCATTTTTTGTTCCTCTTTTAAAAACAAATCCAGACAATCCAAACGCTTCTGGCTGATAACTGGAGGAAGCGATGTCCTCAGCCAGGCAGGCAGACCTTTCCGGCAAACAGTAGCCCCACTATTGTGAAAAAGATGGAGAGCACAAAGAGCACGTAGGACGAGCCCACCACTGTGTTGTTGGGCAGCTTGTACGGCTGGCCGCCTACTTCGTTAATGTAGAAGCCGATGGGGAAGATGAGTGCTGCCATGCAGAATAAGATCACTGCGGAAAAGAAGGAGGGGGAAAAAACACAGGTTAGAACTTTAGCACTGAATATCTCCAACATTCAGAAAGCGATTCAAACACTCGTATCATGCAATCGACCACAATGTGGACTGTGGTGGAAAGACAATTTTCACGGGGGTATTTTCGTTTTGTTAAGTTACTCTTTCATAATCAGCAACTGAAGACAAACTCGAGATGCGTAAAGCCAGATCACTTTTCTTTTTTTTTTTTTTTAAAGGTAGGCAGACAGGTATTAGATAGACATATAGATATTGATGTAGATAGATAGACAGACAGACAGATATTGATGTAGCTAAATAGACAGACATACACACATATATATATATATGACAAAGATAGACAGATAGATATTGATGTAGATAGACAGACGGAAAGATAGGTAGACATATAGATAGACAGATTTACAGACATAGGTGGACAGACAGATATTGATGTAGATAAACACAAATATATAGATAGACAGATAGGTAGACATATAGATAGACAGACAGATAGGCAGACATATAGACATACATAGGTAGACATACAGATAGACAGATAGGTGAACATATAGACAGATAGATAGACATACAGACAGACATAAGTGTGTCTACAGAGTGGAACAAATTAAATTTAAGACCTTATTAATACTAACTTATATGAAATTTAAAAACACTAAACCTGTGATAAAAACACACTCGTATACTGTACATACATATACACACACACACACACACACACACACATCACCATATATATATATATATATATATATATATATATATATATATATATATATATATATATATATATATATATATATATATATATATATACATATATATACATATATATATACACATATTCAAAATTCAAACTTAATTTTAACGCAACAAACACTGGAGGTCTCCGCCCTCATTCTTCTCAGTTCCAATCTGCACTTTTTTCCACCTGACGCCTCTTTCGGAGCAGGTGTGAAAGCTTTTAAGAAGGATTGCGAATCAGCAGCTGAGCAAAGAACATTCTGGATAATGTGCATTAGCAGGATAATAGCATCCATCTATGGATCGCTATGCTACAATTAAATACGTTAGCTTTAATGGGAGACGTGCTGAAAGATTGGAAGTAATGGAAATTTACTGAAAATAAACCAATAGCAATCAAAACCCTTTGCAGCCTAGGAGGAAAAGGGGGGAGGACGAGAAGGAGGACAAGGAGGTTGTATTATCACCACACACTGAAAGCTTCCTGTGAGTGAAGTGCGTTTTTGCAGTACAACATGAAGTGCACACACTCTTCAGCACAACAGTACTTTAAAACACACATACTGATACCTTAAGCGTCAGAATGATTCTGCTGAACCGAACACCTAAATACACTTTAAACACACTGGAGGGGGTGGGGAGGGGGTCAGTTGGAATAAAGTTCCTACAGGTCACAATTCACAGGTGTAATGTAATACGGTAAACTGCCCAGTAAAAATCATAGTACAGATGTGCATTTTTACATAAAGTATCCTGTAAAAACATCTGCTTCGTCCTGCACAAACTTTGTCCAAAAGTTTCTTTACATTTATGTTTAAATTTACAGCATTCGGCAGACGCCCTTATCCAGAGCGACTGACATTTATTTCATTTATACAATTGCAACTGAGCAATTGGGGGTTAATGGCCTTGCTTAGGGACCCAGCACTGGTGGCTTGGTGGAGCTGGGAATCGAACCCACGAGCTACGGGTTGGTAGTCCAACACCTTTAAAAGGTGATTTCCTAATTTTTTTTTTTTAATAAACACAAGCCTATCCTAAGTACTTTTTTCAGTACTTTGCTCAAGTTGTTGATTGAAAGACCAAGAAGACCTGGGTTCAAGCCCCACCTCCCTTAACAATTTGTCCTTCTAATAAGTGTTTATAAAGCACAAAATAGGACATAGAGAGGGTTAAAGTAGAAAAAAAGGTGCTCTTTTCCTGACTTGTCGATCCAAGGAGTGAGAAATTGTTATTACAGTAATGAAATTAATAAAAGTATGACATTTATTTTTTTACGCTCTTTCGGTCATTAGCTGTTTAGTAGTATGTTTATTTTAAAACCTTAAGGACAAGGCAGGTTTTAAATAACTTCTAAATGTGTCCCGTGACAGAAAGGTTCATAAATAAAGAGCTCCAATAACCAGCCAGAGGATTACTGTACACAGTCATATAATAGGCTTTAATATATTTTAAATACTTACACTAGGGTTATAAAATAAATCTGTACTGATTGTGTGAGCATGTGTGTGTGTGTGCGTGTGAGATGCCATAGACCCTTTTACAGTTTGAGTGCTGTAATATTCGCCTCTAGAAGTTATGACAGCATGAATATAGCTTGTTTAGGGAACGCATGAGTCCAGAGGTGGTGAGGTGGCATACCAGCGGCACTGTACTACACACACAAAGTGCCTCTTTCAGGTGGAAGTGGTCGGAAACTGCAGTGGCTCAACTACCAGTGAAATGACTCCCTGGAGGCCCCTGATGATGTTTAACTTAATAAAATCAACATTTCCAGATGTCTTTACTCCGTCTTGTGTTTTTAGTGTCTTCGCTGTTAATCAGGATTCCTTCTGCTGGCTTTTGCTTTGATTAGAAATGTTGGTTTGGCCAAAATAAGTGCACAGAATCGTTTATAAAGATAATAACAGAGCATAGATACCGGACGTGACTAGATTTGAATTTTCTGATTCATTGTCCATGATTTGGATTGGGATTTTTTGTTTGCCAGCGCAGGGATGAGGCTACACAATATGTTGTTTACTAATTGGTATTGCAGTACTGGCCTTTGAGATGATCACGGCACGTACGGACATTTTATGCAAATAAGTCCCATGAACAGTTGGAAACTGTCTTGTTGAACATGTCCAACTGTTCATGAGTGTATGGAAGCTATTACGCATTCAAATGAACTGAACAAAGACTTGTCACTTGAAAAATAACATGCTAATAGCAACCTGTGAAAAAAATCTGTAGTAGAAAATGGTCAGTTTAGAAGGAATATCTGTACACCTGCTAATTCATAGCTGCTAATACCTCTTTACATTTTTACAGAAAATCACAATAGCTGATCTTTATATCTTAGTGTGACTGACATAGTAAACTTATTTCATCACTAATACGGATATGGAGAAGCAATTCTAAGTAAGCTTACCAACACAACAAGCTTTATAAACAATGTTTTACTCTTGAAAATAAAAAAAAAGTTATAAAAAAGAATATTCAATTTTATGTAGAAATGATTAATTAGGCTAGAATAGGCGACAATTTTTGCAAAAACCACAATTTTACACTGTAATTAGGTTTAAAATAGGGTAAAAATAAGTTTATAGGCCTAGAGATATAACCAAAAAACCCCTTAGTACTTTAAAAAAAACTGCATTGCAGACAGTATGGGTACATACATACATGCACAGACACCAATGCACGGAAATACGACAGGACCAGTTCATTTTCAATTGCTTAATTTTAATGGTTTAATGAAATATTTTATTGAATAAAATACCGTTACTGTTAAAAATAAGATGATTTTGGTCAAAATGACTCATTTTACCTGAACGTTGTACAGTGACTCAGGAACGTATCTGCCGTCATCCCTGCCTCTTGCTATAAACAGTTTGCAAAAGCAATTATTTACCCAGCTTTATTTGTGAGTAGTGCTGCAACGGATCACAAAACTCACGTTTCGGATCACATCACGGTTTACGAGTCACGGATCGGATCATTATTCAGATTGGCAGAAAAGAGAAAAGACAAATATAATTCTCTTCGCATTTATTTTAAGAAACTTAAATTGAATAACTTGGATTTTAACAAAAATAACCCTATACTTTTAGCAAAAATAAAATAAAATAAATTACCAACTTAATGAAAATTTTAATATAATATTCACTCTTCAGTCATCAAAATGTAACAAACAACCTGAGACCTGAAAACAGACCTAATCTTAATGACATTTAAGAACGTCTTAGCAGTCACTATGTCACCTGCTGCGGATAACTGTCTTTCGCTAGAACTTAAAGTGGCCAATCGAGCTTCTGTCACTGTGTTTACTTAGTTTATGGCATCATTTGTGGTCACTGAAATGTTTATATTGTGCGTTTTTAACTTTCACTCTTGTGTGAATCTCATAGAAGGGGCGTGTCTGTAGCACCGGACATGACATGTACTGCTTCATGTACATGGCTGTTCCATGTAGTTACAAAATTACTTAAACAATATCCAGCCTCTTATTTGGCAATTTTTAAAATAAAAACATAAATCCACAAGTCAAAAACGTAGCAAGTAATTCGCTGGCCAAGTGCGAGCCGAGCCGTACGTCACGATCTGTACGGATTACAGATCAACTGTGATCCACTGCATTAATCCATTGCATGTATCCGATCCACTGCACCGCTATTTGTGAGACTAATTACCCAACTATATTTGTAAGCAAATGTAAAAGCACTAAAACGTATTTTCGCCTAACAGACAGGGTGGGGATACGTTTTCTTAGCCCAACTAGAAAACACACTGGCCATAAAATGTGATTATCGACCAATACCGATCTCTCCCTAATCGATCAGAGCATCCCAATGAAAAAAATGCTTTTAGGCAAAACATAAAGGAAGCAGCAGTGCTATTGTAAAGACGCCTGTTAATAAGAGAGAAAGAGAAAATGCCTCAAGCAAACAGGAAGTCCAGGGGAACACAACAAAGCACTCTTTACAATCATCATGAGCAGAAAAGCAGCATTTTACCCTTCTAGGCAGACCGAGGTAAAAAAAAAAAAAAAAACAACGGAATACTACACCGAGTTTCTTTTCTGTGGAATAAGAATACAAATCTGAGGTTACACTGGCAGCAGTTTCATCAAAAACTAGATCGTACAATATTACCTGGTCTTTTTTATTGGTCCAGTTTCCAAACTGCAAAAATAAAATAACAGACATCTTTGCTTGTATGTCATCTTATATTAAGTCTAGTTGAATACCACGGCAAGGAGAGGTACAGACCGCACGTCAAAAAAAGAAATGACAAATTCTGTTTCTAAATTTAAGTGCAACTAACGCACAAAATAACAAACCTGTCTATCAAATTACGCTATTTAAGGAGTTTAAATAGCATTTAATAATATGCACTCATGTTGACTTGACCTGGCAACAGACAGGGCTAAACTAAAACTATCTATTCTGACATAAAGAGCACACAGTATAGAAACGTATGCTCTCTTTATAGCTAGATGACCTTTATATCGTAAATAAAGGATGACATGTTTAAAGCAGCATCTGATCGGTGTTTTAGCGTCAAACGTAAATAGAATCCACAGAAATTCTCAGTATTTTTGTCAACTGGAGCCTCCAACAACTCCTTTACAACAATAAAGAAGTGCTTCAGTGCACAAATCTGACGTTTTGGTACTCTTGGAGCGATCTGGTCAGGGCTGACTGACATTGCGCTTGTAAGCATAGCCATCAATCTTACAGCTGGATAATCACCTTGAGTCCTGCCAACAGCCCCAGTCTATAATATCTCATTTTCTCACACACTTAATATTTACAACAAGAGCTGATTGCTGGTAGCATCCAGGACTGTAGATCATGTGCAACA
The DNA here is from genome assembly GCA_005784505.1 of Bagarius yarrelli. Classification (NCBI taxonomy): domain Eukaryota; kingdom Metazoa; phylum Chordata; class Actinopteri; order Siluriformes; family Sisoridae; genus Bagarius; species Bagarius yarrelli. Next base: position 3,658,212 of record VCAZ01000020.1, read on the forward strand.
CATTGACTATTATACCTGGCATCAAGCTGCGGACAAATTTTCTAGTATTTAAATTTGCTGTCTCTGATGACAGCCAGATGACAAATTGGTGAATGTTACAAGTAGCACATTGTGTCGTTATTATAAAGGCGAAACTTTTATGATCCATTTTTATGTTTTTGATAATAAACAGCCATTTTCCAGTAATGACTTAATTTCAGCAAAATGTATACATACAGTAGCTCCAGGGAAGAGATTTTGTTAACTCGAACATTGAAGGCAGAGTATTTCTGAAAGTATGTGCCATAGTTTGTTATAATAATTAGCTTTTTTATCATTTAAATACTACAGTGAAAATAAAGAAATTATTTGGCCACAAAAATTATATAGTTTATTGCAGACAGACGCAAACCGCCCAGACAGACGCAAGCCCCCCAGACAGGCGCAAGCCCGCCAGACATATAATTTCAGCATTGGATTATCACCTTGCTGTAACTTTGCTTAAAAAATGTATTTATAAAAAAACCAAAATGACAAGCTGCTCCTTTTACTGCTTAAGTGTCACAACCGGGGCCCTCTATATTTGTGAACGCTTGCCACACGTCTACTTTTAAAACTCATTGGGTAATAAACGCAATATGCGAACTGCCCTTAATATCGTAATTCCAAAATTACAGAAAGGTAAACAGGCCAGCAGCTGTGCTGATCATGAAAGCAGACGAGAACACAACCGGGTCTGGTCTAGTAATAGCTTCTTATTATCAAATGTCATTTTATAGGCCCACTCCTTCTGTACTCATGAGTAGTCACTTGATTATGTAGCCGCAAATAATGTCTGACATTTACACCCACATACAACCTTTTCAGCACATGGTTATTTTCAGCACATTCCAACATATTCACTCCGCACTAAACAAATATAAATGTCCTGTAAATATCCTGCAATTGAAAGGGACGATCTTCTAGCTGAGCCTTGTCCCGCCTCCAGTCCATAAAAGCACTAATGCAAAAAAACCCAAAAAAAAACCCCCAGAATAATCCTGTATTCCTGCTTTAAGCATCTTTTATAATATTATTACTTCTTGAAGGCAAAGTATATTAAGGGAAAATGGCAATTGCTGCCTAATTTTACTTTGTCTTTCCTAATCATCAGAGGGGGAGTTAAACATAAGGCTGCTGCTGCATCTCTAAAACAGCTTTAAAAGAACAAAATAATTGGATTCATTGAAGCAATACACTCGCATCCTTCTTTCCTCTGAGTAAAACCATCCAGCACAGGACGAGAGCACTATTCCTTCAGGAACACATGCTGGACCAAACTGATGAAATGTGTTCAGACGTGTACTCATGCCGACAGAGACTGAAGTTCAGGTGCTTGACAAAAAAAAACAAAACAAAAAAAAAACAAAACACAGGGATGTTGAAATGAGGCTATGGTGACTGTCTGTGCCATTTGCATCCTCTACAGGGCTTTTTTTTTAACTCCCTACAACACGAACAGCAGCAATAAAGAGTAATCTTTAAGGTCTTAATATTTTCTTTTGATTTTCCTATTTGGTTTTTATGTGAAGAGACATACTGTATGTGTCATTCATACTCTTATCTAAATGATTTGCAGAAGACTCATCACAACTTAAAAAAAAAAGTCTAAGACTCACTTCACATGACCGTAATTAACATTATTTATAGCTACACTCTTTGTAGCTTTTCAGTACTCAAGGTACTCTAAAAAAGGGTCAGCAAAATTTAGTACCAGTCAACCTTTAAAGGGCACAACACAGTGGGATCATGGAATTTTATGGTACTCTGCTTAGTGAAAAAGCACCCACACTATGTGAAAAAAGAATTTTCTTTGCCTGGATATAAATCATATGTCTAGTTTGTCCTTTTTGGCTTATGCATCTACAGCTCTCTCTTTTTTTTGTTTTTCATTTTCTAATCTGATAATCTATCTAGAGGGGCAGACTGAAAAGAATTGCTTTTGACAGGTTTCAGATGCTAATTAAATTCTCTGACTCGCTGAGATGTGGAACATTATATAAATATGATGTTTAAAAGCAGCATGCAGCCAACATTCATATCGGAGCAGAAGTGATCTCCTACAGGGACACAGGGACACACACACACACACACTTACTTCCTGTGAAGGCTATCCATCGCGCATATTTTGTGGCTTCTCGGCGCCAGTGCGATGCCACTAGCAGGCCGCAGGTAACGGTGAGGGAGATGATGCCCATGATGATAAAGAACAGCGTAGTCACCCACTCAGGCGGCAATCGGGGCGGGATGCAGGTTCTGTCTCGGCCATGGATGGTCTGACACTGCCTAACCAAACCTACAGTCAATGCCCCTGTAACACAACCAGCAAAAAGATACAATCAGAAAGGTGTGGCCTCAGATATACTACATGCAGAAGCTAGAATTTATATAATTACCACTTTAGGCTACATTTGTCATCCATCAGTCACGGCTATTTTGGGATATTTTTATGCGAGTGTAAATTGATGTTTTTTCCAAGCTACATTTAACAAACAAAACTCATTTAAGGTTATGTTTTTGTCTGACTAAATCAAGAGGCTTTTAGGTGATTTTTTGCATGTAATAAACTGAAAACTGGTCAAACTGCAAAGTATAATGAACCCGATCTGCATATTTTACATGTTGCAGCAAAAGCATTTTGATTTTGCTTAACAAAGAAACAGCGTTAGAACATAATACAATTCTGTGCAAGCTTTAACGGGCTAATAAATGCATTAAATCCAAGCCGTTTTATCTATCTTTAGTGATTTTTTTTATAGTAGTCTTTAAGTTTTATTGTAGGTTCTTCTAAAATCTATAGCATGATACCTAAATGATTAATCTAAAAATTTTTTCTAGTGTATTGCAGTATAAATAACAACACAACGAAGCGAAGATTGGGTAGACATCAGTCATTGTGCATCATACCTTTATTTGTCTGCACATATTTTTAAAAGGAAATTGAACTACAAAATTCTGCTACATTCACAAAGTTTCGGCGTAACAGAATTTCTTTAATTTGCTAATTCGCATATGGTGGCCCCACAAAGCTTTTAAAGCATAACCTTTGTCTGCAATCGTAAATGAACATTTCCTGTTATCCCTTACTGCAGAAACAGTGATGTAAAATACTTTAGTCAAATATCTACATTGTACCCAGATGATTATGGACAATTTCACAAATGTTTTAATGACGGTTGGGGTTTTTTTTGCATGATATTGTAAAAAAAAAATATTTCCTTAAAAAACCTGCATCATTAGCACCACTTTAGCTTAAAGTGATTGTATTTTATACAGACCAAATTGTACAGAGAGGCTTTTTTTTTCTCTTAACCGAATGACAAAATCGTGTTCATTTTGCGATTCATGTCGACATGCAGTAACTCATCAGTAATTATGCGTTTTGATTCATTTCTTATTCCCAGAACATTTGGCGCAGCTATAAACAAAAAATACATTAAAGACGACCGAACTCTTCAGCAGCTGGAAACCTCTATCAGAAATGGACCTAAAACCCATAACCTCGGTGCCCAGACGTCTTCACCCTGTATCGATGAGTAAGTAGAGGAGATGCTATACTATAGTAAACATACCCCGACCCAACTATTTTAAGTCCCTACAAATTTAAAATGTCCCTTTAAGTCCCTTCAAATTTAAAATGAGCTCATTTTGTGGATAAAATTGTAATATTTCTCTGTTTAAAACATTTAATATGTCCTATTGTGTATAAATATTGGCTTGTAATTTAAGTCTTTCAGTTTTCATTTTCTTCAAATTTTAAAAACGTCCCAACTTGGTTATACAACAAGTCATGACATAACTAAGACATGACGAAGACTGATCTTCCAGATGTTTTTTTGTTTTCAGGTTCCAAAAGCAAACTCGTCCACAGTCCTGGAGTCGCAGGCTGATCAGGAGGCTGAAACACTGAAGGACTAACGTGCACAGCACAGTGAAGCATGTAAACACTTTTAAATAAGAGCAAGCTTAAGGCAAAATAAGAACAAACAAGCCAGGCACATGGATGGAGCTTGTGACTCGATCATTCATCAGGTCTATAAGGGGAAGAGACCTCAAAGTCTAACTGGCATCAGGAACACACAAAAGCTATTCAGGCCATAGTGACATCACTGACTCATAAGGTTCTTTTATATCTACAGGCTATAACGCCAGTCTCACTGTCGCGTTCATGCTACAGAGAACGCAAACATAATGACCTAAAGCCTCCAGTATGACCCACTTCCGGATTCATCACGTAATGTGAAAACAGGGTAGAAAAATTTATTTTCGCTGTGTAATAGGGGCAATCACCACACTGTGTTGAGAATAGAGCCTAGCAGGGTAACTACAGATACTGATAAGATTAGCCTACTCAACAACTGAACTGATCAATAACAACGTGGATTACGTACAATAAATACGACATGGTAACTATCGAAAGATCATAACATGCAAGCTATCGAGAGCAGCAACGTTACGTTATCTCTCAGCTACACTGCAGTTCTAAATTGTGAACCAGTAGTGTGTCAATAAAAAAAAAAAGCTAAAGGACTAGAACACGTCCCACTGAGCACATTTCTCCAGATCTTCAGCATTTGCTCTGGCTTCCAGTAAGGTATCAAGTTCAAGTTAAGATCCTGTTACTTATCAACAGGGAACGTCATAATCTTGCAATTTACATGCTTTTAGATCTTCATCTTCAGTTTCTCTTGTGGTTCCTTGGAATCGACTTACTATTATGGGTGGCAAATCTTTTAGTTATGCTGCCCCCCACCTATGAAAAGCAGCGATTATCTGCTTACTCTCAAAACACATTAGATTTTTTTTTATTCAGGCCGTTTTATTCTATTAAGCCTTCACTGTATATATGAGTGTTTGCTGGGTGCTTTGTCTTATGTAGTGATTTGTGTTTTATCTGCCTACTTGTAAAGCGACCTTAGGTGTTTTAAAAGGCGCCATCAAATAAAATGCATTATTATAATAGTAGTATTATTAAGAAAAATGTACATAAGGCTCCGATATTGATTCATGTTTGGGATCGTGTCCGATCACTCTCCATCTTTTTTTTCCTACACTTTCTTTGACAAAATCATCTTCTCTTTCTTTGCTGGCTCTGCTATGGCGTTGGTTTCGAGGCTTGCATATTAGTTGGATAACTCCACCCAGGCTAGCAGTAAAGTAAGTGAAGAAAACCGTAAAGCAGATCATACTCTTTCGGTGGTAGGAAATGGGAGGGGCTGTGTGCGACGACCCAATCACGAAGCTTTCAGGAGGCCACTTGGGTAGCAGCAATAGTAAAATTCGTCCAGTTATAAGTTGTTCTACTACGGAAACAATTTGAGACGTGAAAAAGTACATAGTGGTGTTTTAAGTTATATAAAGCTGTCTGGAGTTAATGTCCAATTGTTAAAAGCGCTAGACAAATAATGTTGATTTTAACTGAAATAAAACTTAATAAGACTTCAAGACGATTTGAGAGTGTTTAGTGATTAAAGGCAGCACAGATTCAACAGTAAGGAAACAGATGTTCTATGGGTTTTAAATGGGTCTGAAATTATTTAACACAGTTTTTGTTTTTTTTGGTTTTTTTTTACAAGAGCAGGACTTTTTACCCTTAAGACACAAGTATGGATTTTTCAATAAACTAGGGTTCTCTTTATCAACATGGCATCTTTCTCAGCCTTTCTGTAAGTCTTTCCACAAATTCTAATGTTTCTAACTAATGACATTTTGCATAAATAGAAGGATAGAAGATTGACTATATCCTCGGTCATCATTTTTGAAGAACAAGCATTTATATTATATACAGCATCTGGAATATTTTGTCTTAATACCAGTTGCTCCAACAGTAAGTACAGGACTTCCAGGTAAGACGCAATAATAAAAGATTTAATTTCTTTGCCATATTATACATTAAAATGTCACCTTAATCATTAAAATAGGAGAGGAGCAAAACCACTCAAGGTAATGAGGATCTTATAAAAAAAAAATCATGCATTATGCAGACGCATAACTGTCCTTATGTAAAATCAAAAAAGGAGTCTTCCGTAATTACTGTGACGGTTAAGTAATTAGCCTAAAACATCTTTTTGCACTAATTAGCGTAAAAACATGCCTTTATTTATGTATAGTCAGTGTTTGTCCTTTTGTATATAGTAGTCAAAAATCTTCTCATCAATCAAACACATCAAACCAAGGACATGCTGCTGGTTAGTAACAAACCTTTCATTTAAGTCACACAAAAACATCAGATCTATGATAAAATGAGACTTGATCAATCATGTGAGTATTTAAAAGTCTGGTTGACTCTACAATCCGGCCAAAAACCCCACCCTATTTAAAAAATTATTTGTGATGGTTAAGAGAAATAAGTGCATTTAAGGATTTTATAGGCATCAGTAAACCCTAAGTGGTTTTCCTTCTCTTATGATAGAGAGAGAAGCAAATTAAGTTTCTCTCACTCTTAAAGCAGCACAGGACACACAAACTATAGGACAAAGGCTTCCTCTTTTTGGCAGCTGTTTCAGAGTTATTCCCTTAAAAGTGGATTGGCAGTTAGTCTAAAGATAAGTATACATTAGGCAGTCTTCTCTTTACCAGTGAATTGCACTTCTCTTGTTTAGTCATGGGAAGTGTTAACTTAGTAGTTAAAGTGCTGAACTGATAATTGGAAGATCATGAGGATTAATTCCCAGCACAAACCAAGCTGCCACTTCTGGGGGCCCCTAAGCAAGGCCCTTAACCCTCAACTGCTCAGTTGGATAGAAAAAATGTTGCAGGTTGTTCTGGATAAGTAAGCTGCTGAATGCCAGAAATGTATCCAAGGCTTTAAACGCTGGCTAAACGCCTAATGCATACAGAACATCAAACTGAACAGTCATCCTGATTGATTGAATGCTACAGAATTTCCAAAAGAGGCTAAAAGATGCGGTAATGACTCATTAATTTGATTGATTTACATCCACGTGATTTCATGTTAGTCTGTTTTTGTAGGGACATCAACTGTACATTTGCACACCTTTTTTTCCCCCAAAAAGTTGCATATTTGCATTTACGGCATCTTGCAGACACCCTTATCCAGAGCGACTAAGCAATTAGGGGTTAAGGGCCTTGCTCAGGGGACCCAGCAGTGGCAGCTTGGTGGTGCTGGAAATCAAACCCTGATCTTCCAGTTAGTAGTCCAATACCTTAACCACTGCGCTACCATGTCTTGGTAGATTCCTTAACTGATTAGTTTGCTGTTAAATACGTGCATTTGTGCAATGAGATTTAAAGAGAATAGCAAAACAGTTCCTGCACCAGGAACATATTTCTAAACGAGTCTCTAAAAAAAGAGCATTTAGGACATGAAAACTCCTAAAACGCAGGTGGAGCATTTACACCATCCATCCATCCATTCATGAAAATCCAGATCGCCTTGCAGCATCCTTTAAGTAACTTCAGTAAAACAATTGTTAAAACCTATTTCAGGCTTCTCCAAGATAGGAGTTCCTGTTTTACGTCGTAGCTATAATAAAAGCAACAAATATTTTAGCTTAGCTAAAACGCTACTTTGTCCCAAGCTGCATAGCTGGGATCCTGAATAATAGAACAGAATCCATGATTGATGACGTCTGCTAGTTAGAGATACAGATACAGTACGGATTTTAACCAATGACACGGTAAAAAAATGCGAGACACGATGCAGACTATAAAGCCAACAACCTTTACACATTCGTGCAATTAACCAAACAGCCAATCATGTGACGGCAGTGCAAAGAAATAAATCATGCAGATACAATGGAAGATCCTCGGGTAAGATTAATTGTAAATTAAAGAACAGTTTTTAAAAAAAAAAAAGAGGAGTGTGGGGGTATAATTGGCAGCAGCACCCTTGCCACAGTTAAATACAGATAGGCTGGTTTGAGTACTTCTGTAATTGCTTATCTCCTGATTTTCTCACACAACAGTATTTTCAGTGGGTTAAAAAAATCCAGTTCCTTTAGGTTCTTAAGGAGGTTCCAGAAATCCTATAGTAACTCAAATAAGGTATGCTTACAACTGTGCTAAGCGGAAACGCAGAAAAGAAAGAATGCAAAACCCATCCGATCTTGTAGGGGATGAAATACAACAGAAGAAGAATCACATCAACTTAAACTCCTGTAAGCCAACAGTAATTCAAGGCTACAGTGGGGCACAGGCTCACTAAACCTAGAGTGGAAATACAGACATGTTTGGGCAGGGATGCCTCAAGCAATTGAGGCTCTGGGGTTGTTGAATGAAAAATCAGGGTTCAAGGCCTAGAATTGCCAAGCTGCCACTGTTGGGTCCTTAAAAGTAAAACCTCAGGGCGCTGCATCATGTGTGCTGATGCCAGCTATCCGTCACTATGCTGTATTTTAGATGTTATTCATAAAGAATTTAAGGTTACTGATACAAGTGAAAACGTTTGGCTAATGATTCTTTGTGATATAACATCATAAGCCTGACCATCACCAGCCATAAAACTCGATAAAGCATTGTACTCACTCAGAAATGCTTACAATTTCAGTTTAATATACTGTAGTAGTAATGTGGAGCATGGAGTGTGTGAGCTGGATGTAAAAAGGAACTATATGGAGGAGGAACAGCTAATTGTTGTGCTTTAATTGTAAGGAGTGGGAGTTGGTAATTATCTCTGGATGAAACAGGCAGCCGGCGTAACTCGAGCATGGGTGTTATATATGCGGAACACTTGGCGCTTGTTAATTGAAAGGCAATGCAGATGGATACAATTAGTGTTGAATTTCCAATCATGAGGCGATTTCCAGCTGGAACACACTCGGCTTATTTGTAGGCATTAAACCGGAGATAGAAATCAGGTCTTTCTTAAAGTAAATGAAACATTACATTACTTTATAGAAGGAAAAGTAAGAAAGGTAACTGAGTTTTTAACTAGTTGATTGAAGAGCGTGAGAAATTATTTTAAAAAAACCCAAACAAAACAGGTTAGTAATATTTCATTCTTTTCTTTCCTCTTGTTTGTTACTAAGACTTCAGTACAATAAATCTATCAGAAAATTGACGACAGCACATCTGGACCAGCTGCTTGCTTTAGCATCAGTTTTTAAACTTTCTTTTCCTTCACGCTTACTTAATGCTCTTTCGGAGTTAACCAACTTAAATAGAATAAACTTCTAAATGTTTTAGTTTTGCTGCTACACTAATATGTTTTGGAATGTTAGAGAGCTCGGTAGATAAAACGTCAGCGAAGTGGAAATCTCACTGCTTTAGTAAAACCAAGGATTAAAAAAACAAACAAACTTATAAATAATAAATGTTGTGAAAACAAAACACAATACAATAGAATTTACTGCAATAAACTGTTTTTAATAAGTGTAATGTACAGCATTTACCTTAGAGATCAGACAACTCCACTTGCTAACACGCGTGTCTGACTAGCTATCGAGTGAGACGTGGGATGCTGGGCGGATGTTACAGTGTTCACTGTGGCGTTCGCTACGCCCGCCAGCCAATTGGGTGTCTGAAGCTGGCTCGTAACCCGAATTTTAGCTTGCGACTCAAAGCAAAAAATCAGCTTGTTAGTTATGACACTCGTAAGTAGGTACCATGTACTGAAAATTAGGTTGGATTGTACCTTTCGATATCCTACTAATTACGAGTTTTTATGGATTAAAATAGTCATGTAAAATAGTACTGAATTTTATAAGACACATAAAAATAGTTAACTTAAATGAAAAGTAATTGACTTTCAATGCATTGCTAAGGATTGCTAAATGATTACAGAAATGTATATTATTTTATAGTTTCACACTTCATTTGCTTCTATTTTCTGCCACTTGATTATTAACCACTTATAATAGCAAAATATGTGTGACAAAAAAAGAACTGAAATCCAGTGCAGTTCTGATTTAGGTTTCTGTCGGCTGCCTGAACGACATGCAACTCTGCTGGTTAACAAATGCGACCATCTGTATAGGAACTAATGCAAACTGATTGTAATTATGAATAAAACGTGTGTTGGCGAATGCCTCACTGAAAGCTGGACAGTGTGTTATTAACCGCTGCCGGAGAGTTTGAACTGTTTATTAGTGCAGGATAGAATAATACACATAGGAAGTGCATCTGTTGTAGTTTCTTAATTACACGAATGAAATGGCAATACGCATTTGTTAGATAAGTCATTTTTTATAATCGTAAATGATATTAATAAAATAACATTAACAGGCTGGCGCTGTGGTGCAGTGGGGCGCCGGCAACCCAGGCCCGATTTTGGCGTGGGTGCTTTCCGGTCCCACCCCTCTTCTTTTCTCCCGTTTCATTTTTCTGTCCCATCAAAATGCATCCCCTCAAAAATAATAATTATAATAATAACAATGCTACCGTAACACCTCATGACCTATTTAATATCCAGATGTTATTGTTTAACTTTATGTTACTAGGATGAATTCTGTATCAGACATCCTAATCAGCCTACCATACAGGGGCAGGGTGTGCATCTCTCTTCCACCCATTCTCTGGAAATTCTGACTAATTCAGCTCATTCTACGCCCTTATCCTAGCACCCACTGCTAATCACTTTAGCCCTGACACTGCATACTCACTTGACAATCCTTCTCTGGGATGTTTGTACCTGATTCCACCTACTCAATCAGATGTTTTTGGCCTTCAATAGACTCAAATGCAGCTTCTGTTGCCTTGTAATTAAAAACCCATAATGAAAACACCCATGCTGGGCTTTTTCTTAAAGAGACCACACATGCCTGTATTGGTCATTGTTCTTTGTTCCTAGCTTTTGTGTGCCCCCTGATATCCATATTGGGCCACATCACAGACCAGTGTATTTCTACTTCATTTACTGCTGCCATGGGAATCGGAGGACTGTCTGACCTCTGCATCGAATGCAGTCGACTGACTTGGCTACCATGCTACCTTTCGATGCCACTATATATTTATATCTTCATCTCTGAAATAAAGGCACCGCATTGCATTATAGCTTTGGCTACTGCTGTTGTTGTGGGACGCAATTTATAGTGCTTTTTTTTTTTGTGTTGCAATGCAGTGCAGCCCAAATATAATGGAGATCAGATGGCATCCATCTCAAGTTATATCCCTTATTGCAGACTAGATAATAATAGAGAAAATGGTGCCCTTTGTTGGATGTACAAGTAGACGCAAGTATAATGAGTTTCTTTCGATTTCTGTGTGATAGTTAATAAGCAGAGGTCAGAGTGCATGATCCCTAGGGTGCTTGGATCGAGCAGAGTAGGTTAAGGATCTTGCTAAGAGACCCAAAAGAGGCAACATGGAAGTGCTAGGATTAGAGCATATAACCTTCTTATCAGTATCCTGAACATTGCAATGATTTCTTTATATTAAGAAGTATAGGGTTCTAAAATCTGATTGGCTAAACCGCGTTCAAAGCCAAATCTGTTGTTTTAAACAAACAGTGTTATATTCTTATTGCATCACACAGCAGTTCCTTACTATTAACCCTTCCTGCTCCAGGAGCACTGTATTATAGCTGAACCTGCGCTCTAACCCTAATTTTTTAAGACGGGATAATCTAAAAAAATATTATTATAGTTTTTTTTTAAAACGGTAATAGGGATAATTTTGACCATCCTAGGTAATATCCTGATTATCTTGTGGTTCTAAAGATTTTATTATATCAGATTTTCCTGTGATAGGAGGTGCGTTAAGAGTTACTGAATCTGCTCAGAATAACGCTGGAGACGCCCCGATCTTAACGTGTAAATATTCCACATGTAATAGCTTATTACTTCTAAATTATGATGTTTTTTGATGTAAAAATTCCGATAACACAAATGGTCCTCAGAGAACAGTACAAAATAAAAGACTGACGCTTCATAACTTCATAACTTCTTTTGAAAAATTGCCATTCCCGAATATTACCCTTTTTTTTTTGCTCTGAACCTGTTTATAGAACTTCATGTACAATCAGCACTGACGTTATTATGCATAATCCTTTCGTCTTTGCTTGAGGTGATGCTGTTTCAGGTCAATAAAAGGTTATAATCATTTATTTACGCGATGAATAGACCTACCTGCATTAGTTAGACGTACTGTAGACGTCAGGCTGGTGTCAGGTGAACATGGCCTTACACCATATTAATAACACGGAGCTATACAAGGCTGTCTTTAGACCGATTAGTCAGCTAGACATCCACTGACTCATGGCCATAAATTTCCTCCAAGAATAATCTTTAAAAAAAAGAGAAACTGTCCTATAGCTCTAATAGAATTATGGCAATTAAAATTAAATTATAAGCAATGTACTAACGGATGTACACAAAACAGACACAAGAAATAAAATGGATGATTTTAGGTTTGGGTATCGACAAGAGCATTGCAATACAATACACATCACGATACTTGGGCCAATAAAATATATCATGACATATTGCAATAAAAAACATATTGTACAATATTGTCTGACTTCATTTAAAACAAATAGCTAAAAATCCAACAAACGCAAAGCCGCAGATGCCCTTATTTCTTCCGCCATGTTTGCTTCTGAGTTAATGGCCGTAGGTGTCAGCAACAACTAGTCGTTTCACATGAACATGAATCAGTTTAAAACATCATTAAAATAGGTTTAGAAACTAGAGATTAGAATGTCTATACACTACTGTGGGAAAAAAAAAAACATTAAAAAAGTAAAAGTAAGCTGCATTGATATTTTTACACAGCCCATAGGCTTTTTATTTATAGCTCCATGGATAGAGTTTTTAGTAATAAAGGATTTAATACAGACACCATGGTGACAAATGCAACTAATATTTTTAGAATTTCGCTTTCAGCATCTTTTCTGCAAGCTGTTATGAGCAAGATTTACTTTTTATGGTCTTAACTTGCCACGTTTTTTTAATAGTGTCCTAAGAATAAGTCACACGCACACATTTTGCCAAGTAGTTGCAGTTTTGAGACCAATGTCTTTTATGAGATACCCGAGACCTCAACTGCACAAGCCAATCAAAGTTCATGATGTCATCAAAAACAACAACAATGGCGAAACCCCTCTATCACAAACTCACAAGTTACAAGGTAAGACTAACTAAATTTTCACATTTTATTTATTTACAGTGGTTTGCTCTTACAGCTGACGGTCACAAAAGCCTTATTTTCAATGACTTTAGTGAGCTGATACCAGTCAAATCTGATTAACATTTAGCTTAAAATTTAATGGACTGATGAAAACATTTACATTATAATATTATAGTATTTATTTAACATAGTATGACAGGATTCGTAATGGTAGCACAGCCAAGTTTTCCAAAATCGCATTTAATGGTGCCAAAACAGACCAACAAAGAAAGAAAGTGTAGCACGCATGTCCGGGGGTGTGTGCAGTGGGTTGCGCTGTGAGACCCAGCGAGAAGTGTGTGAATCAGTTGATTTATTCCGATACATGATAATGTCTTTGGAAAATCATATAAATATTTTAACTTCGAGTCGTCACTGATTTATTCTTTTACATAATTTCCAATAAGATTTCCAAGTGATACTGAGCCAATTGCTCATCAGGTTTGACTGGTATCACCTTACCAATGTTATTCGAAGGTAGAAAGATGCTAATATGAAAAGACAAATAAGCCTTTAATAAGCTATTTTTTTCGCTTTAATACTCTGGCTTTGATCCAACCTTTATTTCCGCAGTACGTAAACGCTCCAATGACGTATCCCGTCTGCGAAGAAGTATGAACATACATATGTTGACAGGCAGGTAGGAAAATCTATAATAATCTTTGGAACAAACATTTTTATTCTTATGCCTTCACAAAATATATAAATATATTTAGACCACTTATCTCAATGATTGCTATCCAGATGTGAAGAGACTTTTAAGCAGCAGTAAAAAAAAAAAAAAAAATTCCGAAGACAATCATCTATTGTACCTTCAATTGTGAAAATGCAAATAACAAAGCCTATTAAACGCTGCACGTATTAACGCAAGCTTAAATAAGTGTGCAAGGAAAAAAATCATGCTTACACACACGGCTGTAAAGATTTTCCACAGCATTAAGAAAATGTCGTAAATTTTATAGTTTTGTACTTTCTAATTCGGGTGACGATTTAGTTTTAAAAGATGTATTAGCTTTTTCCCCCCGTAAGGCTTCATCGGGAGTAAATGTAAATTGTAGAAACAGCAAATCCTCATCAGCTGAAAGTGATTTAGACTGACTTTAGGGAAAATTGGTGTTCTGTCGGGTTTGCTAAGGTCCTGATTATGTGCTGTTGCTGTCCCGGGAATGGCGAGACTCTTCGAGTTTATGTCGGAATTTGATGAAAGCAAATGGTGCCTTGCTTCGGTGGGAAGAACGCGTTTAATGAGCTCGATAAAGACTTGTGTCTGCATCCTGTAAACATTCCCCCTCGACTCCCACTGTTCCCCCTGCTGGTTCATGACTCCGCTCAAATTCCAGTCTTACACACAGCTGGCATGCGACGGTGCACATTGAGGGAGTTTTAAACAGACCCACACAAGAAACTTGGATAGGTTGTCAGCAGCTACACATCTGGATAAACAAACCTAAAACATTACATGTGAAATCAAAGCAACAGTGCAAAAGTCTCCGTTTCCAGCACTAGAGAGGGCAAGAAACTCAGTGTTCTGAGGAAGACACACCTAAATGCACAACATGAGCAGGGTTAGAGGTCACCTTCCTCTGTCCTCAGCCAGATTTACTGTCAGACTGTAAAAATCGGTTAAACAACATGGAGAGTTAACAGGATGGCACTTTTTGGGTGTGTGTTAGACACTGTGCAAAAAAAAAAAAACCAACCAAACTATATTAATAATAATAATAACTATAATAATAATGTTGGAGTATCTCACTTGATTAAACAACTCTGAGTCAAGCATCTGATGTGAACCCACATGAGTGGAAACTGTTATAGGCTTTTAGTGTTTACTTCTCTAGAACATGAACGAATGCACACACTTTTCCCACTCTCTCGTTGTGCCTTTCCATTGTCCTCTCTCTCTCTCTCTCTCTCTCTCTCTCTCTCTCTCAGATATATAACAAAATAAACAATAAAGCAAAAATGTTTGTCATTAAAGCTGCAGTCTTTGTCTTGGTTTAAAACCTGCAATTGCAGTTACTTGCTTGCTTGCTTTTATCTTCTTTACTCGAGTTGAGTATCAATGCGGCTCCTAAGCACGACTAAAACTAATGTTTTGCGGTGTGTGTGGGCTGCCAGTCACTGCACCAATGTGGATAACCGCAATATGGAATCACAGATTCTACATCCAGAAAGTACGGCCCAAGTAAGCATTTTTACCAGAAAATGTCATCTGAACTAGTAATTAACATGTTTGCCACTTTTATTCTAACGGATTTTTACTATATTTTTGTCTGGGTGTGTTAATTAACATGGCTATACAGTGTATTAAGGTTTTTACAGCTAGCTTATGTTTTTTTTTTTTTTTTTTATAGAAATGCATTAATAATTAATGCAGGCAATTTTTTTATTTGATGATAAATATTCTAACCTCCAGTATCAATACATATTTCGTTTATGGGCTGGGACAATTAACGATATCATACCGAATCGTGATAAACTTTATGTCTATAACGATTATAAGGTCTGGACATTTTTTATCTGAATATGAATCGAAACTTATTAACGTTCTACCATCCTCATGGTTGGACACTACGTTCAAGGAGGAAATCTTTGTTTTGTACAACACAACAAGATTACATATTTTTGAAAAGCTGACATTCGTGATTAAATGATGCAAACTTTTTTAATAGACAATAAACAACAAATACAATCTGTGTCTCTGATTGTATCTTAGACCACCAACAGCCAAACATACATTTACAAAAAACAAAACAAAAAAAAACTAGCCTATAAAGCTATTGAACCATAAAATTCTTACAGAAATCATGTGGTTACTCTGTAAATGATCCAAACAATCAAATATTAGTGGAATATGCAGTCCGGACACATTTTTATGTGGATAAACATTCACAAATTAAGCAGAAGCTGGGTTTGGACTGCGAGTCAAGAGCTGATGTGCCAACATGAGGCATTCGCTACCCAACACAGTATGGCCACTGCATTTGACTCGTGCGTCACATGTCCTTTCAAACATGGGGCTTAGACGCTGTTCTAAAATAAAGTAAAATATAATAAATTAAGTAATTATTAAAAGAATTAAAATCACTTCGAGAAAAAAGCGTCTCAAGCTGCATGTTTGGCAATCAAATCAATAATAACAATAATAATGATAATAATAAAAGCAGTCCCAGATCATCCTGGACACATTTACACACTAAAATTTAGTTTAAGCACCTGAGAGGTCTAAATATTTTAACATTTATTAAGCCGCTACCTATCAGATGATCAGCCCTGCAATTTGGTGGTATTAAAGTCGATTAAGCTGCGTTCTGCTCACCTACTGAAATCAGAGTTCACTTGCAAATACAAGTACTTGCTGCTTCTGCTTGTCCGCTCGGCTACATACTACAGCCTGTGACTAAAAGAAAAAGAGCTGGCATTTACACCAGCTTATTTTATATGAACGGAAATGAAACTTTTTGATAAAATGTTTGACAACAGTCCATTACTGTGCACCATCGAGCCACTTGTAATGTGAATAAGGGTCATACGGCAAAGTGTGTATTAATCATTCCCATCACACATAGTGCTGTTACACATCAAAAGCTAGCAGCGTCTGTTGTTTTCAAAATGTCAACCACCACCAACTCGCCTTTTGTCCAGGTGAAATCTCTCAGTCGCAGTGTGAAAACTCTCTATTGTGTAGGCTGCAGTGTTTGAATGCTTGTGAATTTTTTAATGCTGTTTTTGCTCAATTAAAGCTAATTAAATTTAAAAGGGAGAGATTAATACAGAGGATTTAGAGGCAGTTACTCCAAATACTGAGGCAATCAGATGTAAATGAAGAAAAAAGAAAATATTTATATTTATATAGATAGATAGATAGATAGATAGATAGATAGATAGATAGATAGATAGATAGATAGATAGATAGATAGATAGATAGAACCACGTCTATTTTACGTCCACCTCTTTTTTATAGCATCGCTTTGTGGCAAGTTAAGTAAGTGGACATCTGTTTTATAAATTAAAAAAACTGTTAGTTACAGCCTACAGTTTCCTACATTTATGTATTAACAGTAATGACAGAAACTCGTAATGAGCTCTATTTTCGGGAGGGGCCATGCTAGGCGACTCGGTTTCGTCATCAAGTTAGCCCTGCGCCCAAAAAAAAAACAAAAACAAAAACAATTTGACTACGAAAAAGGTGAAAAACTAATACACCATTTATTACTAGGAGTTCATAAGCTTTTGTAAAATGGTTCAGAAATGCTTTTCTAACAGTCATAATGTGTTTTGAAAAAAATCTAAGAAATGACTTTACATAGACTTTAACTGTAACTTTATTACAGTCTGGTGTGAGTTGGTACTTGGGTCAAAATAGCTAAAACACTGCAAAAGCTTAATTTTTCCATTTAAAACACTCCGATAGCAACAGATTAGTTGTCCTTGAATAGGACTAGTTTTACAAGGGAAGTTAAACCTAAAAATAACAAGAAAAACAAATTCCTCCTCACACTAAAATTATAATCAGGTCATGTTTGCAACACAAATTTTAGCTCGAATGACATTTGCAGTATCTGTCAGACGCCCTTATCCAGAGTGACTTACATTAATTAACTATTTTATACAACTAAGCAATTCAGGGGTTAAGGGCCTTGCTCAGGGGCCCAGGAGTGGTGGCTTGGTAGAGGTAGGAATCGAACCCACAATCTTCGGATCGGTAGTCCACAAATCTTTAATCATGTGTCTAGTTATCTTACATATCAACCCGATTTCTCCAAAGGTGTGTGTCAGAATTCTTGGCTCACCCCAACAGTGCAGAGAGAAAGTGATCAGAAGATTGTATTGCATGAGGTCAAATAGTCGATAGAAAAACTCCAGAGCTGTGGCGTGATCTTGCTTCAGCTTTCACAGTTCGGAAACGAGGAACCAGAATGTGCATTTTAACCCGGTTAAGATGTTAAAATTGGGTATTTTAATAAAACTGCTGACAATATAATGTAGATCAGAGCTAATACACTGAAATGTTAATTTTACTACTGGTAAGATTGTAAACTATGCTTTACTGTTAAAAACACACAGAAAGGTTTGCCAACACAAGTATGAAATGTGACATACAATGGACAATTGTTGTTATATTAAGGTTAATCCAAGTTTACATTTATTATATTTGTAAAAGGCTTAAATTAAAGGAATACAATTATAAAATAAGGTAAAGTCTTCTTTATTACTGAATTTATTATGTATATTTACTACTTAAACACCTTTTGTGTTGACTTTCCAGAATAACTTGCCTATTTAAATGACTATAATCAGAAGAAATTGTAGCAAAAACAAACACAGTGAGCTATAAGGGCCAAATAAGAAAAAAAAAAGTTCATTAATCATAATCAAAGTAAAAACTTTCGATTAATCGATGCTTTAATTTCAGTACTTATCGTCCAGCGACAAAAATTTAGGCTAACCCTCTTCCTGCGCTTGATGAGAAAAGTCGAGAAAGTGCAATTGTGCTTTGATTTGCGAGTTGTATACATGTGCTAAATTCTTATGTAGTGTCAGATGACTGTGTGAGCCTTCGCAAGTGCTGCTTAACACCTGGAAAGGGTGGGGAAAAGAAATCTCACAACGGCACTGAAATAAACACATTCTTCAGAACAGGATCATGTCCGAACTGAAGAGGGAAAAAAACCCTTTCATGTCATTGTTTTGCAGTCTTGAATGGACTAGATGGAAGGGGAAAAAAAAAGAGAGGGGACAAGCTGAAATGGGCATGTGCTGCTAATCGTGCATTTATTGCAATGACACTTTTACCCCAGGTTCCCTTGATAAAATATTATCTTCAGCGTTGCTTGTGCAAAGGCTTCTGCAGTGATATATACTGAATAATTAAAAACGAGATGGATGTCGACCGACTAGTGGAAAGAAAAGGTAATTTTCAGAGATGTTTCGAAGATGTATGTCCTTTCTTTATTGATTAAAATCTAGACATGGAGGAATTCCATTTCCATCACAGCTTCTCATTGCATCGCCTCAACCCTCAGGCAATCAAAGAGTTCACCCAGAAACAATGTAAACATCTACTAGCATTGATGCATGAGTAACACAAATCCCATTAACGTAAGAAAGCTTTAACTTGACCTACAGCGACCCTTAAAAATGTTGACACCTCAGGCTTTTTCCCTGACATTTAAAAAAGCATTCACCAATCATCAACCACGCAGGTGACGTATCACTCTGCTGTGTGAAAAGAACTGTACGCCTCCCTCCTTTAAAGTGATTCGGGGGTAAATGCCTCGAATGTTCTTTAGAAGAAACCAATGGAAAAAGGAAGGAATAATACATACTTAAGGTCAGATAAAAATAGAGCCTCTGGAGTTCATTTAGCCGTTGCAAAATCACAGTCTAGAAAATTGTTTTTGCCTCCGGGGAGAACTTTCTAATTTCCCTTCATCCTCATCTTCTGCAGGAAGGGCAGAGACGTGCGTGCTGCAATCACGAGAACAGGGCGAAAAAGGAAAACAAAAAGGAAACAATCGATTGGGCCAAAATGAATAAATAAAGCATTTCCAAGACTTGAATCTGAACACCGGGTCGAAAAAATAGACAATAGATATTGTCATGTTTCCAACGTTTCTTTATGCAATTTGTTTAGCAAGCAATTTGATTAGTAATAAATCAATAAATTCAATCAGTAAGCCATGAGATATGCAGGAAAGACTGTCAGTACAGTAACTGTCTTACTCAGCATTAATAACAGAATATGGACACACGTAATTTAGTCCTAGCTTTTAAATTTTAAATTAAATCTTTTAATGACCTTCTCACATCTTGCTTTAAAACTGACCCTTATCTGATATCTGCATTTACGCTCTACACAGCACACCCAGCCACACCCAGTACACATACTGACCATAAAGAAAGTAAAAACAGCACGATAATCAGCGGACACAATGAACAAAGACGAAATGTTTATTCTGACTTAAAGTTACTTTTATTCAACCAGCAAGTTTTTTTTCGACCGGCAACGACAGGCTTCTCCCAAAAGATAATAAGACGATGTTCAAAAGGCATCATTGTGGAAAAATATATTTCTCAGCTTTTATTTACATTTGAACAAAAAGTGGCATGTCCAAAATTATTCATACCCTTTACAAACTGTCACAGTCTATGGGAAAATCCAAAGGTTTATACCATTCCAAATAGTCCAAACTGTTCCAAAGCATCCTAATTACCCTGATTCACTGGGAACAGCTGTTTTAATCAACTTAACAGGTGAAAAAAAGAAGCTCTCTGCTGTTGGTTTGTGGAAAGTCACGGCTAAGACAAAGGAGCTCACTGAGGACCTGCGGCTGCGCATTGCGGCTGCTCAGGAAAGGGCTATAAGAAATAAAACTTATTGAATTTATGGCTACAGTAGCTGCTAGCTACCAGTTAGCGAGATAACACAGGTTATGTAGCTTGTCACGGATTGATGATGTAAAACTCCAAACAAAGTCTTACTGCGTGTGTCCACTTTTGATGCGTTATGACTGTTTAGTCTGACATTATAACAATGGAGATCCTACCGTGTGACATGGAGATCTTGTTCGTACAGTATAACATGCAGCAATCGCAAAAAACTATTAAAAAATTACACAGTCATTGCGCTTTTAGGTAATTTCAATGTCAGCTAACATGTTTTTATCAAAAGTTTTCATTTTGTCCATTAATAAATGATAATAAATAATAATAAACATAAAATTAGGTACAGTAGTACTTCTCTACCTCTTCCAGTTATTTTTAATTTTAGTATATATTTCAGTATTTACTAGTATAATTATACATGATTTATTCAGCACATTTTTCAGGTTTAGTGCAGTTCTTTCTTTTGTAATAAAGTTCAGCAATGATTTTTTTTTAAGTTATATTTTTTGTCACAGGACAGAGATAAAATAAGGAGAGATACACCAAACACACACAACCACTACACCACAGCGATTTGTTTCTAGATTTTTAAACATACTTTCAGACTGTAGGCTAAGGAGTAATGCATCTCGTTGTTATAGATAATAAATGAATGGAATATAAATGATAAAATAATAAACTATCCATTGGTATAATATTAGTCGACCTCTACATGCTACTACCTCGGGAGAACTCCTACTTTGGTTATGTAATGGGAAACTGAGGATCCACTAGGGTTCAAACAGCTCTGGGCTGATATTACCAGTGCTTCTCTGATAACTGGGAGCATTTACATGTTCGTCTTTCTTGCCTGTTGTACTTGACCTCCGCTGACAGCCTGTTTGTGGCAAAGAAGATGGATTTTAACACATCAGCATTGAATGCACAGCTTCGCAAACTTCTGGAGGAGGAAAAAGAACAGCTTTGATATTTTGGTATTTAGAAAGGGGTATGAAAAGCAAGAAAGAAAGAGAGAGAGAGAGAGAGAGAGAGCGAAATAGAGAGAGAGATATTTTAGCGAGTGATCACGATTTACTTTTTAAATGGTAATAAATAATGCTGAATCTTGGCTTGGAGATAAAGTGGAATTTTTTTTGCTATGTAGGTTATAACTGACCTGGTAGATTGTTTTGCCATTTCTGATTTCTTATAGTTAAGAAACTACTGCTTGCTACTGCTATTCTTTTTTTTAAACTGTAATGTGCAGTATTTACATTTACATTTAGCAGACGCCCTTATCCAGAGTGACTTACAACATTCCTTGTTATACAACTGAGGGTTAAGGGCCTTGCTCAGGAGCCCAGCGGTGGTGACTTGGTGGGGCTGGGAATCGAACCTGGGTCCTCAAGTTGGTAGTCCAACAACTTAAGCAATGCGCTACCACTTCCCCCCAGTATGTGCAGTGTGGCATCTCATTGTAATCGCAATTGTACAGAATATGAGAACGCATCATTAAGTCTTATTCGGGGCCTTTATGCGAGTCTATGCTTTAACACCAGGATCAGATTTGTGGGTTAAAAAAACAAAAAAACTTTTTACTAAAAAAAACCCAACTTATTTCAATTTATTGTTGTTAAAAAAAAACAAAAAAACTTTTTACTAAAATTAAAAAAACCTTATAAAAACACCAACTTATTTTCACATTTTATTGGACCCAATTTTTAATAAAAATAGGTTTTTCTTTCCAATTTTCAATCAATGCATCAGGACTCAGGAAGCTTATTTGGTTTTTTCCCTACCCCTACTTGCTGGCTTGAAAAGTGTGCTCAGTGCACAACACACACTATCAGAGCTGCACGATATATATAAAAATATGGCAAATGTGCAATTTCGCACAGGTTTGCAATAAAGAAGTCATGAAATACTTTGAATAATAATAGATGGTCAAAGTTTTAGGCTGATGCAGATAGTAAAATATCTGGCACACGGATGTTAGACAGGATTTGGCTGTTAGGATTAGGCTTTGACGCAAAACAAATCAACAAGCCGCAAAGCTTTCAAAGCGAACAAATCTTGATAAGATGAGCCAGCCCGAGGCACCCGCAGCTGCTGCCGATGATTTGGTGCCAAAACAAAGAGGCACCTTAAAGATATGGCAGTATTTCTGTTTTTAAAGAAAGCGAATACATGCAGACCGAAGTTTTGTGTAGAACATATAAATCTCGAGTGGCAGCGCAAAGAGGAAACACTACCAATCTTTACAACAACCTCAAAACTAAGCACGCATTTTATCAGCTATACTCAGCAGAAAAAATTATAAACAAAGGTGATGTTGTTTACAGAAACATTTATTTATGTATTTATTCATTTATCTTCTATTCCCGCTTATTCCCTAATTCAGAGTCATGGCGATCTAATGGAGTCTATCCCAGCCATCTCAAAATGAGGGGTACACCCTGGACAGGTCTTCAGTCCATCACACGGCCAACACACACACTCCTATGGGCAATTTAGAATCTCCAATCGACCTAGCATGCATGTTTTTGAACTGTGGGAGGAAACCGGAGTACTTGGAGTAAACCCACACAGGCACAGGGAGAACATGCAAACTCCAAACAGAAACGCCCCTGCCTGGGAATCGAACCCGGGACCCAAGATCGTGCTGCATCGCAAATATTACACTATTTAGCATGCTATCGCACTTTTCTTAAATACCGCGCAGGCCTACACACTATATGCACTACCAAAAACGTACCTGATGGTGTAACACTGCTACACATTACACTGCATTACTTTTTATTAAAACTTTATGACAGCTGAATATTTAAAAAAAAAACACCATTGATGGTTTATTAGGCGCAACTGTTTGTTACTAGGGTCGTAAATACCGTCAGTTACTACAGCGTTTTTAACTACGTTAGTTACCCGGATGCCCTGCCATATTGGAGACACATGCAAAATCTGTTTCGTTCACGGCTATTATAAACGTTCTGTGTCAATATGACACGTTTCTGGATTGGTGACGTAATGTGAAAACACTCAATACCTGTGATTTAGTTGATTTAGCTGACAGAAGCGGTGAATGCAGAAACCTCGCTTGGAAACAATCCATCAACCAGGTAAAGTAGCCGGTGTTACACTATGTTTTACAAATATTAGTACATTGTTTTATTTATTATTACTACAGAATTAAAAACTACTATAACAAACGCTTGGTACGCAGCATTGTTTGCAAAGGATGTAATTAGTATAACAGAATTATAACGTTTAGATACGCTCCCAAAAGAAAAAGCATACTCTGGTACTTACATCATGACAGTAGTCATTTATTTACAACAAAAAGTCGACTGAACATCGCAATTCAAGTTATATTTTTGGAACTTACTAAAAACACACTCACGGCCAGGCGTTGTGTATTGTGTAAAAGGTGCAGCTGTGCGACACTAAACTTGCTATCAGTATTGTGCTTAGCGTGGTAACTTTAGATACCAATAACGTTAACCTACTCAACAACTGCACTGCTCAATCTTTACGTTGAATACGTACTAACTAACCATAAAACATTACAATATATTTAGTAAAGAGGCAAAAGAAAATCCTAACATGCAAGCCATCAAGACTGACAACATCACATTATCTCTCAGCTACCTTACGGTTATAAATTGTGAGCCGGTAGTCAAGTCAAGTCAACTTTATTTAAATAGAGCACTTTTAACAGCAGAAATAAATAAGACAATAGTGAACACTCATTAACACTTCAGTTTGATATCTATAAAATGAGTGTCAATAACTACGTAAGCCAGAGTTGACATCCAAGGCAGCGGTTCCCAACCTTTTTTCCGTTTCCCATTTTGCTGCCAGTCTGCTGTCCCATCATCTACTCATTCCTTCCTAAAAAACATTGTATTTGGCTAATTTTAACAGTTAGCTTGTGTCGCTGATGTGTGAAATAGCTCCTAGTGCGGGAGTAAGGTGAGGTTGGAAACAGTAGTTTTTAAAAATAAGATCCAGAAGACTAATAAATAAAAAAATAACTATAATTTTAACTACAATATTTTGCTTGCCGCCTGGTACCAAATGATTCATGGACCGGTACCTGTCCGCGGACCTGTTTCAAGGTCTTTTTCCCATTTTGTCCCAAATTCAGGCTCAATCTGGCAGTTCTCCTGCATCAATTAATAACCTGAATAACACAAACTCAAAAGAACATGACTGTAAGAAAAAAATGTATCTACAAGACTTACAAATCCAGTAGTCAATTTTGCAACCCGTTTCCCCTTTCAGCTCGCACCAGCGAGTGTAAACCCATAAAAAACAATTTTTTTCTTAGGTCTGTGTCCAATCACTCAGTCTCTTTTTTTTTTTACATTTCCTCTGACAAAATCCTCTTTGGCGTTGGTCTTGAGGTTCGCATATTAGATTGTTTTGTCCTACAATTAGTTGTTGGATAACTTCACCCAGGCTACCAGTAAATATGTAAAGTAAGCCGTAAAGCAGGTCGCACTCTTCCCTTGGTAGGGGATGGGGGGCTGTATGTGACGACCCAATCACAAAACCTACAGTGTGTGTTCGTAGCCGTTAGGAAACTGCTCGGGGACAGTAAGTGTCATTCTACCACTGAAATAAAATTATTTTTAAGGTTGTAAAACTACATAGCGCTGCTTTAAAAGCCACGTATCCTTAAAACACTTTTCTTAAAACGCTTGAAAAGATGCTTGCGGCTTGCAGCTAGTAACAAATCAGTCACACAGAGAGTGACAGCAGTCCTGTCCTGTTTAGCTAGCAAGAGCACCAATATACAAAAGCAACCGAATCTTTTGACTGGGTGAGGACATTTTGATCCACAGCTGTCTATCGATACCCCGTCTTCAGTTAGAAAGCTGGAGGAAAAGTGGTTGAGTGCATTTTTAAGAAGGTATTTTAAAGGCTTTTAAAGCAGCACAGTGGTACGTTACTGTCTCACACCTTTAAGGCCAGAGATTTGATCCTGAGCTCGGGTTACTCTCTGATTAAAGTTTTTCATGCATCTCAACAGTGAAGGTCTGCGTGGGTTCTTTGGGTACTTGCTGATCACTCGACTACATTGTGTGTGTGTGTGTTTGAAGTTTCCCTATTCAGTGTATTCTGACATACAGTGTCTTCCAGTGTTTCTGTTTCTTTATTGTGACCCTGGTAAATGATTATTTACCACTAAAAGTGTCAAAGAATTAAAGCACGAGTTATTTATTTTTTTATTTTTATTTTAGGGAGTTAAACTAAAATTGGATCAATACACAAACATCTTAGTGACTCCAGTGGAAAATGAAGTCATGTCGGTTGAAAAAGGTCCAAAAACAAAACTTTAGTGTTTAAAAGATGTATAAACTTGAAACTAAAAACTAATTTTAGATCTTATTTGTTTACAGCTAATCTGAATAATGTTTACTAATTTTGTTTATGTTATTTTAACGGTCTGCATCCTAAACAGTGAAATATACTGATGGAAAAGGACGTTTTTTGTTGATGTTTTTATTTTTAAACCACGTGACAGAGAAAGGAGACAGGATTATGAGTTTGTGGCATCAGATTTTAATTGTTTTAGTAGATTATTTTGAGTAAACTCTTACCCGCAGACTCGCCCGTGTTGATCCAGTCCGGGTTTGCGACACTGGCGATGGCAAATATATCCGCAGCCAGAAAGAGACACCCTGAAATTATGGTCAGTTTATCCATCTCAGGACGGTGTGGAGGTGAAAACTGTAAGCAGGACCTTTTTTTTGTCCCGGAAGGTGGACAGACTCGGTTCAGTGTGTCGGGGTAGCAGTTTTAGCTTCTTTTTGTCCACATTACTGCGCGAACATCTTTCCGTCGCTGCAGTTCTGAGACAACAGCCGCGTTTACATCTCAGGAACCGGATAAAACCGTCTGGGTGTGCGTTATAACGCGGTGTGTCTCTGCTGAGGGCCTGAGACTTCCTCGGTACAGCGGCATTCGGTGAGCGCGGCTAGCGGAGCGTCGTTAGCTAATAGCACAACACAGCCCCGGGTTCCGGATCCGAGCGGCGGATAGCGGGCCTACAACCCCCCGACACCCCAAAACTCATCCGAATACGCGCTCTAAGGCGACGCTTTCAGCGGTCCACGGTATGTCAATTCGGAAAAACAGTTTGGTGATCCCGGGCGATACCGTTATGCGAGCGGAGAGTCATCCTCCTTCTCGGCGGCGGCGGTGTGTTCATGATCCCTCCTTCTCCTCTTCTTTCTCCTCCTCTCCCCTCTGCTGGACGCGCATCTGCACGGCACGAAGCGTGAACTAACGCCGGGGCATCCAGACCACACGGGAAACGGCTAAAGAACCGACTCCGACTCTTTATACTTATTCGAAGTCATATTTAACAGTTAATAGACGTCATGTGAAGAGAATGAAACAGGTTTTTATGAGTTTGTTCTTATATGACATCAAGGAATTAAAAAAAACAACAACAACCCACCCTCCAACACAGGCTGTGTCGTCACACGGATAACAGCATCCAACATCCCGTTTCATCGTGTTCTCGCGAGAGGGGAAGATGTATAAAGAAAAAAAGGCGTGGAGGGAATAGAATTAAAATGACGTGGGTTAAAAGAACATATTTGACTGCCGTAGAAACAGACCAAGGTTATAACTATTATATTATAATTATAATATTGTTTTTCTTTTACTAAAACAGGACAAATAATATGGCAAAAACAAGATGCTGTACATGGAAAGTAAGTAGAACCAGTAGATGGCGCTAATATGCAACACCGACAGTACAAGCTGCCGAAACGTATAAAACAGAAGAAGAGCGTTAACGCGCCCAGAAGGGTCCGTTATGTGAAAGGCGTGACTTTTAAACAAAAATTAATTAAACGACATAAACAGTTTTAGAGTAAAAGTCACAGGTGTTATAGCATTAGTGACACCAGGGTCAGGGTTCTGAACTGTTCCTTCAAAAATCTTTGTGTTCCAGTACTATTGAACTTACCAAAGTCTGAAGGCTGAGCAATGGCTTTCATCTTATCTGCCTGATGGAAAAATCTCTCCAAAATGAGTAAAAATACACAACCCCATTTACCCGAAACCAAAATGATGGTGGCTTAGTGGTTATGGACTTGGGTTCGATTCTTAGCACCACCAGGCCGCCACTGCTGGGCCCCCTGAGCAAGGCCCTTAACCCCTAATTGCTCAGTTGTAAAAAAAAGAGATAAAATGTAAGTCGCGTCTGCCAAATGATGTAAACGATGAGTCAGATGTCCGATAAGATTCTTAGTGTTTGACATTCGTTTGTTAAAAGATGCACTAAATTGTTCTTTACAATAACTTAGAATTAAACATCACAAGAACGATATTTTTGTTAAACTGTTAGTACAGTCAGCATACAGGTGCTCCATGGTCCCTGATTTAATCCCCTGGTTTTAATCCTAAAATCAGGTGTGCAGTCTTGTATTTTCTCCGTATATATTTTCTCCAGGATCTCTGATTTATTTTCCACTTTTCCAAAACAATACCTTCCAAAACTGTGAGAAAAACGTTGCATTACATGAATATTACATTACAGTTTTATGTAACTCATATTAAAATTTTACTTAACCATCCTAATAATGACGGTGGTAGTGGATCAGTGGTTAATGTGTTGGACTGTAGAAAATAAACGTAAGTCACTCTGGATAACGGCGTCTGCCAAATGCCATAAATGTAAATAATAAGATCACAAACGGGTATAAAATTTTTCGATTTCGTTTTTTATTAGCAACAAATTGTTTACAAGCCAACAAATAATCCGTGAGTAATCGAACGGGACTGCGCACAAATAAAACTGCCCCCAACTGTCTGTCCTGCATCTGAATCTGGAAAATAAACAACATTTTATTTCAATATTTAATTATGCTGGCAATGCTTACAGTTTAAATAAAAAGGTTAAATGTTGCATATTAAATGTTAACATCTGTAACAACAAAACATTTCCTTCTGTTGCAAGGTTAAAAGTTTAAACTCATCATTTTTCCTTAAAGTATTTTTGTTGCTTCCATTTAAACTAAAAAATCTAATAAATCTAGGATGTAATGTACTTTTAAAACATGGCAAGAATCTCTGGGTTTAGGAATAGATAAATAGAAGCTTTACACTTCTATGTGAATAACCTGGTGGTTATAAATAATAATATATAGTCTTGGATTAAATTATGTAAATCAAATAAAAACAAATATAATAACTATGGACTACAGGGGACACAGGGGAAGTGGTGGCTCATGGTGTTGGACTACAAACCCGAAGATTGGGGGTTCGATTCCCAGCTCCACCAAACCACGACTGCTGAGCCTTTGAGCAAGGCCCTTAACCCCTAAGTTGTGTAAAGGAGATAAAGGTAGGTCGCTCTGGATAAGGGCGTCTGCCAAATGCCGTAAATGTAAATAAAAAACATTTCATTGCTTGTTTACATTTCACAGAAGTGTAAACGCTTAACGCTATCTGGTAAAAGTTGTTTTGTTGCGATTAAAAACCCCAAAAAGCTAAAACGCCAATAATTCGATGTCATTTTTTTTAGAAAAACGACTTAATAGGGAACCTATAAATTTATTCCAACATCCAGATTTAAATCATTTCTGATCTCAGGATTACTGTAAGAGGATGTAGATAAAATCAACAGTAAATCTTCTCACTCTGCTTTTACAAGGTTGCTCAGCTACCTGCTCGAGTGCAGCACTGATCACTTACAATCAACAAAAGCTACTCAACGCTAAGCACCTCCACCAGTTTTTTTTCTTTTTAGATCTTCATATGGCCTTTAAAAGAAAAAAAAGGAGCAGACATTTTATCCAGATTAATTTTTTTTATCCAGTTTAAGAGCTTAGGGTCATTTTCAAGGTCTTGAGCTCACCTCTGACTCCTCTGGTTGTATCAGCTTCTCTGTGGACACAAGGATAAAATTACAGCAGAAAGGATCAGACTGCAGCGCCGAGCTGGAAATACACCATGTGATGCCAGTTAATATGCATGCCTCATGCAGCTCAGAAAAGAGAATAACACTGTAGACCTCCACCTCCTGGGGAAAAAAAAAGACTTTGAGTTTACAATTGGTGCACAGTAACTAATTACACACAGTTCTTTATGTACTTACTCCAAATTACTGCATCGCTGCCCAGCTAGAAACGGTCACTTCTGCAGAAGATTCCTGCAGCTACGGTTGAGAAAGCAGTGCAATCTAGTGTATAAATGCCTTTTCATAGTTTTTATTGGTGACTTGAAAACTGTGTGTGTGTGTGTGTGTGTGTGTTTTATCTTAGCAAATTCTGAGACAGAGAAAAAAACCACAAAAAGCCGGTGAGCCTTTAATTTAAGAATTATTTTATTACATATCCCAGCATCAGAGCACAAAGCCAGCGATCAGTCAGAAACGCTAGAACAGGATGGGATAAAAGTCTTGCTCAGGTGATTCAACATTGGCAGGTTGGCCGTTCAGACGAATAAAAACTGTTCTAAAATGCTATTATAGAAAACAAGTCAACTGTCACAGTTGTAACAGATGTGCACTTCTTTCCTCTGTAAGAGAAGTAGAACATCAGGATGGTTTTATTTCCAGTTGTGACACACAGTCCTTGTAAATCTGGTAGCATCTAACTGGATAGACTGACTTTTACAAGCCAGAGATGGTTTTTATTTATTTATTTATTTATTTTAGCCAGCACCCAATAGTTATAAAAGCTGAGACTCTATTAACTCTCACTCTATTTCTAACATTTCTTACACAAATAACAAAATATGAAAAATGCTACAGACTACAGAGGTTATCAACCTATTTAGCTATTGGTGTCCAAAATATAACAGGCCAGAACCACGTGATCACCAGCAGTCTTGCTATTAAAAAAATAATGTTATTATTTCACTTTTTTATGTTCCTTCATTTTTTCAACTCGTTTCTGTTGTATAACATTTCTGAATTTCAGACTGTTTTTTAAATGAGATAATAGCGACCCCATGTGTTCATACCTAAAACTACACTTTAGACCGCTTAAATTGCATGTTAGTCTTTCTTTTTTTCTTTCTTTCTTTTTTACAAAATTGCCTTTTTTTCTCTTCCGATTGGTTTAGAATCTTACCTACTACAAAACACTATAAATGTCCGTATAGACTAAATTTTTTTTAAATTATGCACAGGGTTTTAAAAATTAAAAATCGGATTAATTTGGCATTCTTAAAACATTTTAAAGCATTTCAGTGGTTAAGGTGTTTAAGTACAAACCAGATGCAGGTTCGGTTCCCAGCACTGCCAATTTACCACTGTTGAGCCCCTTAGCATGGCCCTAAACCCCTAATTGTTCAGCTGTAAATGTATAACTTGCATGTATGTGCAATACAGGAAAGCGCCACTAGTGGCAGTGTTTACAACCCGCTCGGTAAACACAGCGAGCGAACAGTGCAGAAGAAGTGAACTGTTCGGCGTTGAAACGTTAGCGTTGCTGCTCAGTTAAGCGCGTTTTTTTGTCTGTAAAACTGTCACTACTCTTTTTATTTTTCCATTAATAAATCAAATAAGTACTTTGTCCTCCGTGAAGCCCACGCCGAGAGGACGTCCAGGCTGATTATTCGAAGAAGCTTTATTCTAAAACAGGAATAATGGTAAGCCGAGTTTTTCCCTCCTACATGTGAACCTGTTTACTCTCGGGCCGGTGGCTAACAATCAACACGAGCCGTGCAGTATTTAACATCAACTTACTAGAAAAGTGATTAAGCTAATTAATATTATAAAATATAAATTTATATATCAAGCGTGTACCAGAAAAGTTACTAAATAATTTATCCTTTTCAAGCCTTTAGTTTTTAGTTGAGTTCTTATTAGCATAGTTAGCATGTGGTTGTAACCCCACGTGGTCTTGGAAGAAGCTGTATAACCAGATTAATAAAGTGAATAAGTAAGAATGCTTTATTAACTGTTTATTAACTCTATAATTCTTTATATTCTCGTCAGTCTGAGCCGCAAGTCAACCCAAAGGCGTATCCGCTGGCCGACGCCACTTTAACGAAAACTATTCTGGATTTGGTGCAACAAGCATCCAATTATAAACAGCTGAGAAAAGGAGCTAATGAAGGCAAGTAACTAAATATATATATTATATATATATATATATATATATATATATATATATATATATATATATCACACACACACACACATCATTTAAAACAAACCGGAAGAGAACCTGCAGTACTTTAAATAACTTTATTAGTTTTATTAGCTTTTTTTCCTGGAACAGACATTTGT
Source organism: Bagarius yarrelli (assembly GCA_005784505.1). NCBI lineage: Eukaryota > Metazoa > Chordata > Actinopteri > Siluriformes > Sisoridae > Bagarius > Bagarius yarrelli. Next base: position 3,689,923 of record VCAZ01000020.1, read on the forward strand.
GACTATAATTTTATTTATTTATTTTTTTAGAACTGCTTCCTGAATTCTAATTTTTTTGTTTTTGGTTGTCAAATGCTCATTAAACGTTCTTTTTTTTAAATAAATAAATGGGTTTTAAGATTTCATACCATTTTTGTTCTCGATTAAATTGTCCCCAAAAACAATCGTACAAGGAACTGAAAAATTCTCAGTAACCTTTTGACTAAGTTCTCCACCTGTAGTAATAACTTTTTGTGCTTTTTCTTCCTTCTTTTGTTCAGCCACCAAAACTCTGAACCGTGGGATCTCGGAGTTTATAGTAATGGCTGCGGATGCAGAGCCGTTGGAGATCATTCTTCATTTGCCGCTGCTGTGTGAGGATAAAAACGTCCCGTATGTATTTGTTCGCTCTAAGCAGGCTTTGGGTCGAGCGTGTGGAGTGTCCCGGCCTGTAATTGCCACCTCCGTCACTATAAAAGAAGGATCACAGCTAAAGCCGCAGATTCAGGCTGTACAGATGTCCATTGAAAGACTGCTGGTCTGACCGTTGATTTTCTTTTGGAAAAACAATGCAGTGTTTTTCAACTCTGATAAATTTTGCTTTTCTTTGGAATTGCCATGGCTTCATGAAGTTGGTTTGGTTGTTTTTTTTGTTTTGTTTTGTTTACTTATGTGAATATTGTTAAATCATACAGTTCATTTGGAGAGAAAAAAATTACATTCTTTTAATAAATGAAATCTTCACCTATACCATGTGTAATCACTTCAATGCAGTGTTTTTATAGTCCTGCAGGGCCGCCCCACATTTTTGAGGGCCCTAAGCAGCATTTTATTCAGGGGAATTTTGGTGCTTCTGTTATGACAATTAGTCAATCCTTGATAATGTTCACTATAAATCTAACATCATTACTCATTTTATTTATTATAGCTGTGTTTCCTACATCAAATTAATATTTCTTATTGGTATTTGCCCAGATGCTGAGATCATGTACTCAAACACTGATACCAAAAAAACAAAACCTCATTGAACATTCAGACTCCGGCAGCCGTGACAGAACGTCAGACTTAACGGTGTGAAAAGCTTAAAAAAACCAATGCTGCCAACCCACACATGGCAGACGGTGAACTTTGTGCTACAAAAATATCATAAAGAACAAAAACAACTACTTGCATTATAGGTAATCTTTCTAAAACAGCTGAAATAAAAACAAGTGTGAATGGAGAATTTGCCACTAGAAGTAAGAGTTAGCACGGGGCAACCTAACCTGCAGCAAACCCTTGCAAGACAAGAGAAAACCTGAGAGTCATACAAATACCAGGAAAACAATATCGGTGCAGCTCTAATACCAAAGTTTTAAGTGGAACAGACCAGATTGGGTGGATGTTTATTTGCACTTTAACCATTAAAGTCTTGCAGTTGCATACTCAACATGGTGTACTGTAAAGTAACTAAAGCATATTTAATTTAGAAAGAAAGGAACAATTATGTGGCCCTCACAGAAAAGTGTGGGGACCGGCTGTAAAATATCTTAAGTGCAGTGGATGCACAATATAAGTAATATTTCTAATAAACAATTTCCTCAGCACAACTAGCTAAGTGTCTGAAAATCACAATGCCGGATCTGTTTTGTGAGCATGCATGTCTTTTAATTCTGTCACGCTTTTAATTAAGTACTTATGGTACAATATTCCAAACACTGTCTACCTACAAAAAAACAAATTTTTTTTTTAAAATATAGTGTTAAGACAAAAAATGGTCCAAAAATGGTCAAAACTCTTTTACCAAATTCCTCATTAGTTACATGTTTTTTAGGGAAACATTTCAAAAACAACAGGAATCTGAGGGAAGTCCTATAATAAGTATTAGGGTGGGGTCCAAACCTGTTACAACAAGGAACCTGTCAGAGAGGAATTGGGGGGGGGGCAGTAATGAACTAATGCGTCACTAGGAGAACCACTGGTTATGTCTCCGTATTATGAAAATGTCAGACATTGTGCATGTCCCTAAAATGTTTGTAAGGATTGAAATCCGAGGTCAGTACAGGTCAAAGTAATGCCAAAACTCACTGTCGTGCTCCTGGAAACATTTATTGAGAATATTGTGCGACTAACACCACCAGTATCACGCTGATGTTCCTTACAGAGTATTAAGGACCTAAAGTTTACCAGAAACAGATTTCCAGGACCCTAATACTGCTTCCGCCAGACGTTATCTAATCTATCTTGTTTTTTGAGGTTCGCACCTGGCAAACATTTCTGTCTAATTTTTTTTTATTAACTTTTTCTTTATCATGATAGGTCAGGTTTTAATCTAGCCAGACATCTGTCCGTCTTTCCATCCAGTCATCTGTCCAGTCATCCGTCTGTCCGTCCATCACTCTATCCATCTATCACTTTATCCATCCGTCCATTTATCACAGTATCCATCCATCCATCCATCCAGCCGTTCATTCAGTCATCTGTCCAGTCATCCGTCCAGTCATCCGTCTATCACTCTATCCATCTATTACTTTATCCATCCGTCCATTTGTCACTCCATCCATCCGTCCATTTGTCACTCCATCCATCCGTCCATTTATCACTCCATCCATCTGTCCATCCAGTCAAAAAATTGCAAAACTGCCTGATTTATAATGTATATGGTGTACAATATGACTGGTGTTATGAGGATATTCTCCAAAAACTCACTGCTACAAGATGTCTTCCCCATGTGTAAACGTAAAATTTTTATACCAAGCAAAACCGCTCCGTTTTGGGTTTTGTTCTGGGAGACACACTTTAATGCTAACACCACCTTGTACAATAAATCTAGACGGAAAATGTAAAACACACACATGAGTTCCATGCATTTGACTTTAAACAGTGAGTTAGGGGTTATATTTACTCTAGAAACTTTATGAATGTGACCCCAATGGGTTTTTACACAGCTATGCTAATATATCGATCAGTGTAAAACTGTCATATTACATTTCTGGCATCAGGAATTGCCCTCATCAAGGGTGTTAATGGCTTTGCTCAGGGGGCCCAGCAGTGGCAGTGGCAGAATTGAACCCACGGTCTTCCGATCAGCAGTCCAACATATTAACCACTGAGCTATAGCACCACTTCCTATAAAGTATACAGATTATCCCGTCATATCACTTAATAAATAGAAACCTTTCAAAATGTGATACTATCCGTACTAGAGAATGGCTGCAAAATACCACAGATAATCCACTTCTTCACAATATCTGTTATACAAACCACATAACTCAATAGTGGGTTAGGAGAGAAAGCTAAGAAGAAACCACATCAAATCACTCTGTAAACATCATGAGGTGTACCTGTAGACACCAGTTCCGCACGTTCCGGGAGAGGGCAGACACCAGACACCAGAGACCACCTGTCCGCAACACAAGAACTCTTTGCCGCACGAGAGGTTGGTTTGACCCCCTAGCCGTGCTGCTGCTGTTGTGACCTTTTTCTGACACACACGCACAACCGGTTTACTTGGTGTGGCAGGTACAGAGTGTGAGGTTCAATGCAAATCATTACCCAGATGCCATCAGTCGACAGGAAACTCGGTGTCCGGGGTGGTGCTGGGGGATTCATCAGCGTGAGATTTCTTTCTCATCTGCAGGGAGACGCAGCTTAACCAGCTCCGACTGGTTGGCATCTCACCCACAATTTCCCAGCTGTCGGTCTCGTCACAGTACCGTTCAATTGTGTCGTGATACCTGAAGGAACAGAGAGCATTCACTCAGTTTAGAACATGGCTACAAATCCAAGACTTTCATGTAAAAGGAATCCCATTTTTCTACGGCGAGGTCTGACTGGTCCCAAATCAAGACTTGCCAATTTATTTATCCGTCATGGCATGCTTGGATTCTTCATGTTTGCTATGTATGTTTTTTTAAATCTTAAGGTAAAAAAAAAAAAAATCCAATTTTTAAATTTGTCGAAAGGCGAATCGGTGAGACTCGGTCATTTTTTTATTTGTCAACCAGGGGATCATGGATAACATTAGCTAATGCAATATGATCGTTCTCCTGATTGCTCACTGCTCAACGCTTTTCAAAATATGAGTTGACCCCTCCACAGATCTCACTGAGGGCCCCTTGTGGGTCAGACAGACAGACATATAGATAAATAGATAGGCATATAGAAAGAATGACAGACAGAAAGACATAAACAAACAGGGACAAACAGATATGGAGAGACAGACAGACAGACAGAGATAGACAGACAGACAGGCAGACAGGCAGATAGATAGATAGATAAAGCATAGAACACAAAATAAATTATTGGACATTTCTTTTGGTTATGCTATCTGGAATCAGCCTCACCTGTCCCAGCCCTCTTCTCCTCCCAACACATAGATTTTGCCATCCACAACTGCCACTCCGGGCCGATAACGCCGCTCCTTCATTGGTGCACACATAGTCCACTTGTTGCTTTTTGGGTCGTAGCATTCAACTTTATCTGTGTTCTCTGTAGACGCGTGCCAGCCACCTTAGCAAAGGAGAATGAATTAAAAAAAAACAAAACAAAAGTAACCCAACAAAACATTTTGTCAACATTTGTGCACAGGACACAGCTAAAGGTCTGTGGACACCTATACCATCACACCCAAACCGCTGTCACATGTGAACGAGTACATTTTTACAGCTATGTTCTTACATCTAGTGAAAGATTCCTAAGAAAAATACGTTTCTTAATGCAGATATGGAATGGAATCTTAAATAAACACACAGTTGTGGTGGTCTGGTGTCCTTAAACCTTTGGTCGTATAACTGATTTTACAAAAAAATAAAAAATAAAATCCTATTTTACCTATAACATAGATCTTGCCCTTCAAAGTGCAGGCTGCAGACCCTGAGCGGGCGATTTGCATTGGAGCTACTTCTGTCCACACTTGTGTTTTAGGGTTGTAGACCTGCGCCAGGTCGGTTCCATCCCCATCTTCAAGAACTGCCCCACCTACGGGTCAGATCAGAGCTTTGTACTGTAGCCTGAACACCTTTTATTCCCCAATCCTAATTACCCCGAATGCTACCTGTAACATAGAGCAGTCCATTCAGTGCAACCACAGCAGGACTGGTAACAGCCATTTTAACCGACTCCATGAACTGCCAGGTGTTCGTGTATGGATTGTAACACTCGACTGAGTCGAGACGAGAAAGACCCTCCCAGCCTCCCACTGCAAACACGTATCCGTCTAACATCACAAGACCTGCAGCACAGTCACATAAGCCCATGAACTGAATCCAGTCTGACAAATAATTCGACTGTCTCTGCATTAGCACTCACCTAGCTCTGATCTCGCTACATTCATAGGAGCCATCTCTAACCAAGAGTCGAAGCAGGGGTCGTAACGCCACATCTCTCTGCTGGCCGAGCCGTCGGGAAATTCTCCACCAGCCAGATAAAGTATGGAGCCTTTTTACACAAACACACACACACACACACACACACACACACACCCTCAACCCTGAACTGCTTGGTGACAGAAATGTAAATGTCATAATATTTAAATTTAATGATCAATTTAATGATTTAATTAAATTAATAGATTTAATTAGAATTAATTTAATCACATATGCTAATAGTTATTTCTGGTCTTGCTTTCTCTAATAAATAATATTTGTATTATTACTATAAATGTAAATAATGAGGCTAATATCGGTTAGTTTTTTATGTTTGTAAAACTATGAACTCTATAAACTAACTATAAAGTTACAAACTGTTTGCCCGCTGTGTTATTAGGTAATAAGATCATATCTAACTCATGAGTATAAATTAAATATGACAAATATAGCGCTTTTAATTACAGACATCGTCTCAAAACAGCTTTACACACAATGCAGCAAAAGTTAAAAGTGTAAGTTTGTCCCTAATGAGCAAGCAGGAGGCTCTCTGAGGTGAGGTAGTAAAAAAACCTAGAAAGGAACCAGACTCAATAAGGAACCCATTCTCATTCGGGTGTCGGATATATGTTAAAAAAAAAACTTTATACATTTAATCATTTAAATATAATTGTTAGTTTATTAGCGATTCCTACTCTGCAAATCCAACAATAACTGCTTATAAATGTTAAAAAATTCACACTGATGAAAAATAAAGCTTCATTATGACCAGAATTAAACAACTATAAAGCACAGAACCACAACCTCACCTGATACCACCAATCCGTGCTTGCTCACAGCAAAGGGAAGGCAAGCCAGGCTTTTCCACTGGCTGGTCATGGGGTCAAAGCTCTCCACACTTCTGAGCACCACCTTATCATCCTCCCCTCCCACTGTCACTACAACCTCAGCTGTACCTGCCATAAAAAGAAAGTCAATATTGCTGCTGCAAATCTTCAGATAAGGTGAGCATGTCACGTAAAGATGTGTTATACCCATGGCCCGGCGAGGTCGAGCTCTTGGGCTGTACAGTTCTCCTCTGCGGTCCTGTAGTAGGAGGTAGTCTTTGGCTTCAGAGATCAGCTCCTGGCACTTCCGAGACTCTTTAACTACATCCAAAGACTCGATCACGTCGTGGATGTAATAGGGGCTAATCAGAGGCAGGCGGATGTGTTCCAGAACCTGGGAAAAAAAACTGCGCAGCTGATATCAACTGATACTAACATTGAGCTTCCTAACAAACCGAGAACAAAGATCTTCCATAGCTATATTTTTGAACCATGTTTAGTACTCAAAGCTCTTTAAATTCTACCTTTTCGAAGCTTTGTCTGCGGGAAACACACTTGTCTAACCAGAGCATGGCTGCCTCAAACACGGTCTCCTCCCGTGGGACGTTCAGGTGATCACTGGAGATGATCTCAGTCAGTTTATCAGCACACAGCGAGTTGAACTCTTCCTGCATGAAGCACAGTAAACAAATCAACACAGATTAACACACAAATGGGAAAATAAGTTGCCATGTGATGTAATCAATGTAACACTAAATCGTTAAAAAAAAATTAAAAAAATACCTGCACATAAAAACACACTATTGAGACTTCTCATTAGAAAAAGTTCTAAGTTTAATGATATTTTCAAACACACAGATTTTTTTCAACATTACAAAAATATTACTGTAATTAATCTTTTGTACAAACCCTGAAGGGAGAGCTGAACATTTCTAATCAGCAGAATTACAATAACACTTTTGACTTCTGTCCCTGGGAACATCTGTTTTATTAAAGTTTAAGCCTTTAAGCAGCTAATAATGTTCACAGCACACCGGTAGTCCTGATCAACTGTTTTGCAGTTTTTCTCCGAGCAATAATTTTGCCATGATGTCCATTTCAAAGTGTTTATAACTCTTATTAAGGAAAAATTTAGGCTGTATTTCAGTTTCTGTGATTCATGATCAGGATATAACTGAATGCATGCTGACTTTTTAAGGATGTTCCAAATCCAAGGGCATTCTGGGTATGAATGTATAGATGTAGGAGAATATCCACTGGGCAAAAGAGACAAGAGTAAATCTTCTTTCTGTGTATGGAGCCACCCAGTCAAGGTCAAGATGTTACGCACACACACATACTACACACCACACACACAGGATGGGAAGATTCTTTGTATTCTTCCTGATATCGCTTGTCGATGTCAATGAGAACACCTTGAGCCCAATAAACTTTATTGTCTACTATGTTTGTCTCCTGAATGCTGATTAACTGAGTGTGTTCTTTACTTCCAGGTTTTATTTCCACTACATTTCATTTGCTCTTATTCTTGTCAACTCCCTGGTTGTCAGCATTCGCAAGTCTACTCGATCTTTATTAATATTAATATGGTAAAGAAATTAACTGCAATTTCCCTCCTATGAATGAGAAGACTTGTGTTTTTATAATCCACTGCCTTCGTTAAAACAGATACATATACGTGTGCTTTGCCATTTAAATAGGAGGAGTTGCGGAGCTTGCTTGGAAATATGCAAATGCAAAAAGGAAAATGGCTCCACCTGCTTGCACACAGTGCTAAAGTGCTGCTGGATGTACTCCATGCTGTGTCGCTCCAGCTCTTTACACGAGTGAGCTTCAGCAAAGCAGTGGATGCCTACGCAGTTAATCTCGTCCATCTGACGCTCCATGAACCTGCAGCAAGCCTCCCGCACTGCCATGACGTCTAGCAGGTTGGCAGCAGCCAGGAGGGCCTGAACGTTGGCTTTGGAGATCACCACCTCCGCAGTGTAGGCGTAGCTGACCAGCATGCCGATCATATGGGGCTCTACACCGTTAATGGCTACTCGTTCCTGCCGTGACTCTATCAGGTCAGTGGAAAACATAGCCTAAAAAATTGGAAAAAAATCTAACTCTATAAATCTGCATACAAAAAGGCCACAAATTAGCTTCACTTAAGAAAGCAAGGAAAAATGTCATAAAGAAAATCTTTACCTGAAAGTAGGAGCTGAAGGAGGCAAGAACGATGCGATGACAGGGAAACTCCTGCCCCCCGCAGCACAGTGTGACATCGCAAAAGGCATTGTTAAGCCTCAAGCTGTTTAGTCCTTCCAGCACCTTGTTAGGATGTCGATGCTCAACGAACACATAATCTTCGCTGTCCGATGTCCCAAGCTGGGGACCAGGGTCCTCCAAACATGTTGATGAGAGCAGTGTGGCTGGGGCAGGGGGGCTGGTTAGCATATTTACAGCCATGATTTCCATGTCATCACTATTTCAGTCTGCAACAGCAAAGAAACAATTCATGGCATGAAGAAAACAATGTGTAGTGGAATATTAAGAATAGAGATACACTACATAGCCGAAGGTACGCAGATACGAAAGCCCTGGAAGACAATAAAACCCTTTTAGAATGACAATGACCCTGTGTGTTTGTGTGTGTGTATGAATGATTCTGTAATTTGACATTTGGCATTTCGGAAATAAAAAAAAACCTGTTAAAACATTTCCAGTATCTTACATTTACAGCATTTGGCAGACGCTCTTATCCAGAGCGACTTACATTTATCCCTTTTATACACAATTCAGCATTCGGGGGTTGAAGGCCTTGCTCAGGGGTCCAACAGTGGCAGATTGGTGGTGCTGGGAATTAAACCCAGATCTTCCAATTATCAGTCCAACACTTTAACCACTGCGCTATCACATCATCTTATAAACATATTTAATTTTAATAATACAGGACTTTCCTAACACAAATTACAAAACAATTTTTTATAGTATTGTTTGTAACCAAATTAGGTAACGTGTAGACAGTAATAGAACTTAATGACAATTTTACAACTTTTTAGCCAAAAAGTTTATTTGCTAGCATAAATGCAACGTGTTATCAATGATAAATCCGGTCTTTCTTTGACAGAACTTTTGAGATTAAAAGTTACTTTTTCTTAGAAAGAGAAAGCACACATACATTTCAGTGCTTCATATCTTATCAGTGATGGAAAAAGTGACATCACTTCCTGTATATAATGTATATAATATATATATATTATATATATATATATATATATATATACATATATATACATATAATACACACATATATACACACACACACACACACAGAGGTACATATATTTATATACACATTATTTTATATATATATATATATATATATATATATATATATATATCTATATATATATATATAAACATATATAATAATATATGTAATATAATAATATGAACAATTAAATGTTTATTTTATTTTATTATATTCGGGGCTTTTTATAAATAAAAATATGTATTACCCAAAAAAAGTAAACTACAAAAATGTAATTATAAAATGATACGATAGAAATCATGATATTCAGCTTCATAAGACACTTTTTACAGAAAATATTATATATTATTATGGTCTTTAACATCTTGTGACCCATGAAAATAAGTAACAATTTATAAAATAATTAAATAACTAACCATTTGGGGGAAAAAACGGAAAAATGGCTTTGGACACCAAATGTACATATATTATATAAATTACGGTGTTTACTATCTATACTATCTAGTACGGTAGCACGTAAGCGTTATCTACTTAGCGGATCAGGGGTGGACCAGTAAACAAACCCCTCCAACACACACTTTTTAACTGTTATTATAGCTTTAAATAATACTGTTAATTTCAATTTTGGTGTATAAAATTAACCCGACACGGTCTGGTTTCGATAATTCAGTGTAGTTTGTTTTTTCCTGATTCTGATAAAGGGGAGTTAACGTTATCTGCTTAACAGCCTCCTGACAATTCCACGCCTAAAACATTGGTTATAATTTTCTATGTCTATCAAACTGACAGCTTATTAGTGTAGATAACGAGCCGATTTCTTACCTAAAACATTATTTACGTAGCAAGATAGAAAAAAAAACATCATTTTGTCGACCTCGAACTATTTGGGAGTCGTGACGCCATTTCTTCCTCGCTCACAAGTATAAACACACGTGACTCCACAGCGCCTCCCGCTATATTTCAGTCAGGGACGTAATCCACACTTTCTCAGCTCTGTGGTGTCAGAAAGTACCCGCTGTCCTTTGTTGCGTCTTTCTCCCCCTACTTACATCTTAATTCATTGATTAGTTGGGTGTTAATAAGTACACACCACTTTCTGGGTTCGATTCCCAGCTCCACCAAGCTACCACTGTTGGGCCCCATGAGCAAGGCCCTTAACCCATAATTGCTCAGTTGTATAAATGAGAATAATGTTTATAAGGGTGTCTGTTAAATACTGTAAATGTAACTTTACACACCAGTGGCGGGCAGTGCATTTGGTACCTGGGTCTTCAGTGGGGACTTACCCGACTGATACACCGCTTAATACCACCAATATCATGCTGCAAACCTCTACAATACAACCACAACTGTACCACATATATCATTTGGGGCAGTTTAGTATCAATATTTATCTTGATATTAAAACATAAAATATATATAATATATTTAAAGACTGTAAGTGTTGCTGGTCTTCGCACTGGACTAAAAGTGTTGAACAAACTCTTTCCCAGGCCAAGACTAGCTGGTTATTTTCTGGGTTAGCCGATCTCTCCTCAGGATGTTTTCTGAAGAATCCACCATAAAAGCGTATTTTTTGGTATATCTGAGTTCATTACCCCTCTTCCGTTAGGCATTGTGGGTGAACAAATTCTAATTTAACTGTACAGATGACCCCTGGTATTTTTTTAATTTATTTTTTATTTATCCATTTTTTTCTTCTTTCTTTTTTTTCCTTTTCTTGCATTTTTCTTTGTTTTCTTTTATCCTCTCTTATGATGACGCATTGATGCATAAATAAAACAAAAAAACCTGTTACAGCTAAGTTTGACTAGTAAAAACACGGCAATCTGCAGCAATCTGCACACATTAATAGGTTTAATTACAATTACAATTTTTACACCCACAATGGCTGACAGAGGAGGAGAAATTGACTTGGTCTTGGACATACTTAAAAATCCGTTTTCACGGCAGACCTCTCCTCACTAGATATTGTGAGGAGAGGTCAGCTAACCTCAAAGCTAAGTAGCTTGTCTCAGCCCAGGAAAAAGTTTGTTTGCCACTTCCAGACCAGCGCCTACAGCCTTTTAACGTATGATGTATTTTATCAACTTATGTGTCTTGTTATTAAATAAATATTGATTCTTAACCGGGTTTCTTGCTTTATTAAAAATATTATTCACCCTCAATACGTGAAATTTCCCTTTCTTTGTAATGCCGCACCTTGTTATACTGCGTTTTTGTAAATTATTGATGGTTTCTGTATTTGCGACATGATAGTGTTATTAAGAGGTGGATTAAGTTGGGTAAGTCCCCACTGAAGGTGCAGGTACCAAATACACGGCCCGCCACTGATATATACGTATGATGTATTTGATATATTTACATTTACAGCATTTGGCAGACGCTCTTATCCAATTTATCTCATTTATACAATTGAACAATTAGGGGTTAAGGGTCTTGTTTAGGGGCCCAACAGTGGCAGCTTGGTGGAGCTGGGAATTGAACCCACAATCTTCAGGTTGTTAGTCCAACACCTTAACCATGAGCCACCACTTTCCACTTCCACTTAATATATCATATCATCATACTTACTCATAAAAGTTCAATGCATGGGAAAATGACATTTATTCATTTAAATAGTACATGTACCTACCTGTTGATGATTATCACATCACCATGATGACTGGGGATGCTTCCATGAAGACGATCCAGCTGTTTCCTGATGACTTTTAACTTCAGTTGCGTACACAGACAGTGTGACTGCATAATTCCTGCTCCCTGTCTTTCACTCAAATGAGGATGGGTTCTCTGTTGAATCTGGTTCCTCTCAAGGTTTCTTCCTAATTCATCTCAGGAAGTTTTTCATTGCCACCGCCGCCCTCGGCTTGCCCATCAGGGACAAACTGATGTCTGTTTCATTTGCATTTTATAATTTCTTTGATTGTGTACAGCTGTTTCGTGACAATGACCATTGTAAAATGTGCTATAGAAATAAAATTGAATTGAATATAACTTACACATTATATAAATTGTAAACTTTATTAGAGACAAAAAACACTCATGACATAGAACTAGTCCATAAAATAATGTTTTATTAGCCAGGAATTTATAATGAAAAATATCTTTTCACGATAATGTATCTATTAAAGTCGTATTATAGACATTTTTTGGCACTTTTGGTCTTCTCTTTTTAGGTTACTAAAGTGACAGGAATACGGGATCATTTCTGCACATTTCTCTTAACAATAATATATAGCTGAGCATATGTGAAAATATACAGCATGAGTGTGAATATATTTAATGTTACAGAACGGTGTCCTTTAGTACACCAGGTTGCTCCAGAGCAGCCTTCCGCCTAGCTGCTGCTTCCAGAATCTTTTTGCGAGGCCCAAGCTGGATTCGGATGCTTTTTAGATCATCGTCTGAGCAGAGCATGAGGGCTTCCAGGTCTAATCTCTCACGGATAAACACATGGACAAATTCTAGTAGGTTTACAGAGGACAGGAAGGAATGCAGTGGTGACGTCTCCTCGTTGTCATCCAATCCAATTTCATCCTGGTTCCAAGGCAATTGTGCGTCCAGCTCATTTTGGTCATCCATTCCTGCGTCTTCTGCTTCGAACACCTCTTTGCGGACCAAGAAACCCAGGTCCTCTGTGTCACCAATAGGAAAGGGATCTGTTTCCACACCCATTTCCATGGAAAAGTTTTTTCGGAAGACCATATTTCCAAGGCCTGGTCTCTTAAACAGGGATTCTTCAGTTTGATCGCCATTGTCGTCTTTTTCATCCTCAAAGTCATCAATTCTGTCATCTTCCTCTTCATTTTCCTCTTGTTCATTAAAGACATCTTTTAATTCAGGGTTCTCTGCCGATCCATTCTCTGTTTTTTTTGACAAAGTGTTTTTCTTTCCAAACTTGCGCTGAAGAGTTCCTTTAATAGACCCAAATTTGTTGGAAGCAATAAGCTGGTTTAAGTTGTTAAAGGTTTCTCTGCTAATGGAAGAACCCGGTTTGGCTTCAGAGACAGAGCCTCCACTGCCACCGTACATTTTGTCCATTTTATTTTGGTGCCTTTGTTTGACTCTCTCACACTCCTTCACATTGTGTTTTGCATCTTTCACCGCTTGTTTCTTCAGGTTCGCCACATGTTTGGGGTTCTGCACTGTCTGCTGGGAGGCAGCGCTGTCCAGGTAGCGGACGCAGTTCATATGATCTCGGGATGCCGCAACGTCCATAGGAGAGTGGAAATCGTTATCCAGTGCGAATAGATTGGCGCCAAAGTTCACCAAGAAGCTCAGTATGTTCATATGACCGTTTGAGGCTGCATGGTGTAAGGGTGTGTTGCCCCAGATATCGCTCTTGTTGGGATCTCCACTATAACAAAATCAGATCAAAACCATCAGTTTAGTTATCAAACTAATAAGAAGAGGTATATTACACTGGTCAAACAGTCAAGAGTCAATCTGTCGTCAATGCAACAGTCGGTTAATAATATCCATATGCAGAATTACTTATGTAATAGGTAAACATTTGAACATAGATGATTTTTTTAACCAGGGTTGCCAGGTTTTTCTTTTTTTTGTCTGCATAGAACTCAAGGCAAATGTGCACATGAATTTCTGATGAACTGACATTATCCAAATGTTTTATATGACTTTTAACTATATTTTCAGTAAATCTTACAAAAGAAAAGGTTCTTTCCACCATAGACATAAATGTACTGTCTGCATTCACATTTTTAAATAAATAAATAAATAAATAATCAGAGCAAGCATGGGGCAGAATGAGTTCTTCCTCAATGGGCCTTTGATGAAATCTGTTGCAGTTTGTTAAATTTCTTTTTGCCTTTTTGGTGCAATACTAACTCCAACAGCTGAATGCGACAATGAGCATATGGGCAAAGGAATACAACATTGATCGATATCTATTTTTTTTTTTCAATCAGTAGTGATTAAAAATTTGTTTTAAACAAGTAAGTGAGTAAATTTAGTAAATTAAATGTATGAAATTTCATAAACATAAATCTCTTTTGTCACATCGCATTTGACCAATTTGGTCAATTTTAAATAATAAATAACTTAAACGAGCTATTAGGAAATTGTGTCTAGTAGGTTTTTAAGAAATCTACCTGGAGTTTCTTATATCTTTGCAGCATCGTTCTTTTAGATAACTTCTATAGTCACTGTAAGGGTTACTCTTTAATCTATAAGGAGTAAAAGTCCACTCTCATGCTCCAACTATGCACATAACAACCCTGATTATAATCTATAACAGATTCTATTGCTGGGTGTGTAACCCAGCACATCCTTTCATAGCACATGGTTGGTAATGTCCTAAAATAAAAAATAAACATCTCAGAGCTCATAAAGAGACAAAAAGGTCATTTCTCAGAGTCCTCATGTATGAAGCTAAAAATATTTATAGTTATATATTTTTTAATAAAATAGTTTAATTGTTTTATCTTGTGCTATTGACTTAGGAAGCAGCAGTACTCCAAACAAACATAATGAACGGTTGTTTAAAGAACGGCTGCTTGTATAAGCACTTAATTAAAAAAATGTAGCTGGAAAACAAAGACAAGAAAGTGTCTGGATTGTTTTGTGGAAACATTTATAATGTACAAGCTACAGAAGATGAAGTGTAGCCTTTACGGAACACATTAGTCCTGTTCAATGTATGGCATGTACCTTTAAAGGAATTTTTTTCCTAAAATAAAAAGAAAATATTGAATTTGAAAAGAAAAGATTATATTAAAAACGTTGTAAAATGCAATCTAATAGATTTTATTATAAGTATTATTTCTTTTCATAAATAGTCTAATTTATTTCAGTGTAACAGATAAATATAGTTTAAAGAGTTGATAATATAAAAGCACAAATTATAATGTGTATTTTCTATCAATGTCTCATCAGAAAGACAGTGAAAAGAACCGTGAATTCGATTTATTAATCATTTTATTTATTAAATCATCAGAACATTTAAAAGACAACTCGGATTAATATGTAAGGTTATTTATTTTAATTCATAAAATTTTTAGACCAGTTGTTTTTTAGATTTTCCATTCAATGGTAAGAGTAGTTAAAAAAGAACAAGCTAAAGTAAAAAGTTTTAATTACTTCTATCCTGAAATGTCCTCAAGAAGAAACAGAAAAAAATAAATCTCACCCTCTGCTGCAGATGAGTTGTAGAGCCTCTAGTCGGCCATGATAAGCAGCCCAGAGGGTCGGGGTCATCCCGTCATCATCCGGAGTGTTCAGATCCTTCCGAGTAGCCTCCTTTAACAGATCCAAATAGCCATCGATGGCTGCTTTATGATATCTAGACATGGTTGGATACAAATATATTAGTCCTTTATACAGTTAGAGTCTAAATTTAGCAGCTCTAGAAGAGCATTTTTAAGCCCTCCGTTTGTCCCTTGTTCTTTGTTAAGCAAAAAGCAGAAGTGAGTGCGGATGAAAAGACCATATGGAGCGTCATTACCATTTGGAAGGGCAATAAACCAAAGTCCATTGTATTTGCTTAGTGAGTTTATAGTTGGCTGATCAGAAAAAGTGCCAAAATTAGCGTATGGTGAGCGTATTAATCTCGCAGAGTATAACTGGAAACAACATATTAATGATCAAAACATGAAAAATTGTTTTTATTCGCAGTTAACAAAATATCAAAACTAAAGAATAATAAAGAATAGAATGTAAAGAATAATCCCTTATTTTTCAAGCCTTTTTTCTTAAAATTCCAATCAAAAAAGCGTAAAAAAACAGCTCAATACCAAAGCCTTAAAACTGGTTCCTTCCAAATAATACACACTTGTACACCTACTCATTTCTGCAGTTATGTATCAGTCAATCATATGGCAGTAATGCAGTGCATTAAATCATAAAGATGAGAGTCAGCAGTTTGGGGAATCAACTGATTCAAGCTGACAGAAAGACTACCATACCTTAATGTACCATTCCGTACAACTGAGGTGCGCAGAAAAGCATCTCATCAAATGAATAACATGGCAAACATTGAAGCAGGTGTGCTACAACCATAAAAGACTATAATTTTCCTGTCTGTATGTCAGCCAACAACAGAACTCTGAGGCTGCACTGGGTCTATTTGATGTAAATTTATGATGTGGCACACAGATGGTATCGGGGGCAGAATAAATCGATAGACCGAACCTGCATTGTGTCAACAATTTGGGCAGCTGGAGATGGTATGATGGTGTGAGGACTGTTTTCTTGGCACATTTTATGTGTTAATAGTAATTCTTCATTCATGACACATCATTAACTTGAATGCTACAGTATGATTATTAAATAGGATTGCTGACCATTTGCATCCTTTCATGGCTGCAATGAACCATCTTCAAATTGCTACTTCCAACATGATAATGCACCATTTTACAAACCAACAGTCATTTTATAATCATGACCATGAGTTCAATGTCTTTAGTGACCTTTCCAGGTGCAGCCGAATTTAATATGAATCCAATGAATAAAAGTGCACCTGAAAATATCTGCAAATATCTGTAACTGTATGATGCAATCATGTCAGAATGGATTCGAATCTCAAAGAAATGTTTTCAACACTGTTTTAGGCAACAAAAGTCCATATAACCATCAGTATAGTGTTCCATCAGTAATAGATTCTCTGTGAGACTACATTGCTACATACTGGCAAATGTATGATTTTTCTTTTTACATATAAGACATGTATAGTATTTAAAATAGCAGCAGCAAACTGACAGTTAGTGTTGTCCATTCAGGGGCTTTGTCAATTGTGGCCTTTTGTCCAGCCAGGGGCTTTTGTACAGCTATGGGTTTTTGTCTGTGATAAGACTCCTGCCAACCCAGAGAACAAATTGTGGGGATTTGTCACCTATCAGGATAATGTACAACCCGAGGGGTTTCATCTGTCATGGGGAAACTGCTACTCATGAATCATCTGTTAGGGGAGTCTGCCCAAGCAAAGGATTTACCTTTACCTTGGTTCACTGTAATATACTGGAAAATTCAGAATATAGTTTACATCATACATTACATATTAAATGCATAACCAATAAATAATTATTACTTCAAAGTCTTAGTATTTTATTGTTTTCATTGTTTACAAAAGCCACAATAACAAATAGTCCTTGAATGTTTGAAATAGTCCTTGAATGTAAAAAGTGATTAGCAAAAGTACATGATGCCCAATGGTTCATTAATTTACTGTTATATATTTAGATTGTAAAAACTTGATATAATTTATGTAGTTAATATAAGAAACCCTACCAACAGATGGAATATAAAAATTATAATGAAATACACATTCCTCCTCCAACCTCTAGAGGGCGTAGAAGATCATCGGCACTACAAGTCTCTCCCACGAACAAACACGCGGAAGTGTACAAGTTGTTAGTGTCATACTTTGACCGTCGTGAAGAATTAAAAACGGAAAATAGACGTGACTTGTCTAGCCATTTCTTTAAAGGCATTTTAACTAAGCTACGCAGAGACATGGCTTCTAATGGTGGCTCTGTGGGCGAGCTTCTGTCCTATGAAACGCTTGTGCACGCTGTAGCCGGCGCGATGGTAAGAGAGCTGCAGAGTACCGCACCTGTACTACCTGTAATTAGTTTAACGAGACCCACAACTGTTTATTTATCCTATTTAAATAACAAGCCGTATAGAGTGTTACGAAATCCATCTAACATGGCATTTAAGTAGAATAGCTGGTGTCATTTTTAGAGGAAAAATGGCTAATACATGACTTCTGATGACGTCATCCACGCGCTCCAGTCACTTACGCAAGCAAATTATTATTTTGCTTTTAAGTGTAGGGACGCCTAGTTAATTAACTGGTTCTTTTAGTTTTAATTGGCTGTACTTTTAATTAATTAGAATATTTTTTAATGAATTTCTACTTATTTGATGTTTTACTTTCACTTTATTTATCATTTAAGTAATTAATTTAGTCACAGTGTCGGTGGACATACGCTTTCAAAAAGACACCAGTCCTCCACTGGGCACTATGTACACACACTAGTGTCTGTCCCTAGTAGGGTTCGTTGTAGAATTCCTTAAAATACAGAATTGTCTCGTATTTTAGAATTAAATAACACAACCTGTTTAATATCGATACAGAGTTTTTCTTTAATTGCGTAATACTTATCATCATCATGTTATCATCAGTTTGATTGGTTTGTTTAAGGGCCAATCAGGGTTGGAAAGAGTAGGTATCCTGGCAGTGATGCTCGGCAAAGATGGTGTCAACATTCCCTCAGTGCTAAAACGTACAGAAATCAGAACACAATTCCTTATACAGTCAGACATGAACATTCCTTTAAGAGGTAATGAGAGCTATATATTTTCTATGTAAAGTTAATAAACAACCATTGAACCAAAATAATTGTAGCTGAATATGAAGTTGGACCCCCTACTACCAGTCCACACTGTTACTACCTGTAACAAACTGAGTTGTTGATTTGAAGACCAGAAACACCTGGGTTCAAGCCCCACCACCAGCAGCACTGTTGGGTCCTTGAGCAAGACCCTTAACCCTTCCTGCTCCAGGGGCGCTGTATCATAGCTGACCCTGCGCTCTGACCCCCAACCTCTGACACCCCCCCCCTGATTGTTTCCTTTAATACTATAAAAGAACATACCAAAACACCGAATTAATAATTAGATCAATAC
Organism: Bagarius yarrelli; assembly: GCA_005784505.1. Lineage (NCBI taxonomy): Eukaryota > Metazoa > Chordata > Actinopteri > Siluriformes > Sisoridae > Bagarius > Bagarius yarrelli. Next base: position 3,708,978 of record VCAZ01000020.1, read on the forward strand.
ATTCAATTACTACTAATAAATATATATTTTTTAATCAACATTCTTTGAGCATTAGTGTCCATTTTGACTATTAATTTATGGCTCAAATGTTATATATCATTTTAATATGTAAGATTTAAAGACAAGTTCCTCTAAATCCAGTGTTTTGTGGTCTCACTTTCACTTGGCTATTATAATTATCACTACTGTTTATTCAGCTATACCAATATAACCACTAAAGATGCCTGCTGAGTTGTGATAATGAGGGACTGAGTCTATCTGTTCACACTGATTACAATAAAGAATGACTAATTGTAATGTCCACTGGTATCAGTCGTCTTCTTTTCATGAATTTATTATAATTTTGTGTTATGATTTATAAGCACTAGCATGCTATCGTACCTGTTGTCATTGTGGTTCTAAAGGGGTGTTGCAGGCGTCCCTTATTTTTCTATAATTTTTCGAAAAAGTTTGTGCTAATTGGGGAAAGTGCACACAAGTGATAAGTTTTTAAAAATAGTCACCCAGTTAAAAAGTAACCCAGCAAAGTGTGATAAATGATTATTGATTTCTTTAAGTGTTTTTCCTTATTCATGCTATGTTGAAGTGTTTTTTTTTTAAATATTTGTTGTCCTCTCACTTTAAAAATAAATAAATAAATAAAACATTCTCTCTTTATTTAGACGTGTTTAAATACTTATTCCACCCTATGGTTCATAATCATGACAGAAATCTGTAATAAGTTAATTTGTAATAAATCTACAAAGCAAATTTCTGTGGTTGGCAGGGCGGGATGACGGCAATGACGGCATTCTTCCCTCTCGAAACCGCCAGACTTCGACTGCAGGGTGAGTTGATGACATTAACAGCTGAGTGTGTTAGAAAGTGAAATCTACTCTTTCTGTATTTGCTCCATCATCTGCTGTGATTATTTCCTTAAGTGTTGCCCGCTTCACTGTGCATCATCTGCTTCTGTTTCAGTGGACGAGAACCGAAAGGCCAAATCCACTCCGGTCATTCTGGCCGAGATTGCAAAAGAGGAGGGCGTGTATGTATTCCAAACTGTGGCTTGGGGAACTGTTTCCAAAAATCGTTAACTAGAAACTGAAAGCGTTGGTGTCTGACAAAGATTAGGTTAAAATAATGTTATTTATAGGCTTTTGTTGAGTCAGGATTTGCTCTGGCAGAAGCTTTGCCCACTGTTCTTCCCATGTAGGTGCTTTGCCCATTGTAGGGTTCTGCTTATCCACCATTTTTACTGTGGGGTATACAGAGACATGCCACTCATTTTTAAAGTCTTCTTCTGACATTGGGGCATTTGCCCACCGTGGAGCTTCACACACTGTGAGGCATTTGCCCATCCTGGGGCTTTTCCCACCACCCATCTTTCCAGGATTTTTGCCCCACTTAGGGCTTTAAAAATAGAACAAGCATCTAAGAAAATAAACTAAAGTGTGTTGCATTTAAACATTTTTTTTTCTTTTCTTTATTAGCTGCTTTATTAAATCTACATGTCGACCGGAAGCAAGAAAACAAAATACTAAAAGCCGAACACAACAGCGATTTCTCTATTCCTGTCTGATTATATATAATATATAACATGACACTAAATAATATCAAACTGATGGCTAAATTTAAATGTTTTTTCTTTTCTGCTTGGACAGAATGTCTCTCTATCGTGGTTGGTTTTCTGTAATCTCCAGTTTGTGCTGTTCCAATTTTGTCTACTTCTACACATTCAATTCACTGAAGCGGCTGATGGTCCTGGAGAAAGGCCAGTCCAGGCCGGGTCGAGACCTTGTCATGGGCTTTATTGCAGGTAGACGGACCCTGAGTTCATGTCCATCTTATTTGAAACGCAGAGCCACAATGTTATCTAATCTTTGAGTACATCAGAAATGAAGCTGTTCTTATATTACTTGGATGATGTTACTTTTGTCCAATCATGTGCTCTGATGTTTGCTTTAGGGACCGTGAACGTACTCCTTACTACCCCTATGTGGGTGGTAAACACTCGGCTGAAGCTACAGGGAGCAAAATTCCGTAATGAAGATCTCCAGCAGACGCACTACAAAGGCATTTTTGGTTAGTCTAAAAACAGACGACGTTACTTTCTCTACTACTGCGGTACAGCCACAGCTTATAACCATGATATAAAAAAAACATGATAGAAGGTTAAACCCCAATGATTATTTTTCCTGTAACAGCAGCTCTCTTTCCCCTGTTTCGCAACAATTTGTAAAAGGAGTACTTTTTATAGTTGTAATTATTGTAAAAATGTCAAAGGTCCTGAGGAGAGGAGCTCCTGTATATTTTACTGCAAGTGACAGTAAAACAGCTCTTACTTTTAGGCACAGAAACTCTAAGCTGCTTATGCTATGTTCCAGTTCTAGTGTCGTCAAACCGACTCCGTCTCCGACTCGCATTGTCACTGAAATGCTAAAACGCACTTTAATCACCTGCTGATACCAACAGTATAGTTGTCCCTAGTTCAAATCTAGATGCCACCATGATCATTCAGTTTAAACCATCTTTAACTGATTTGCGCACTAGAACATTAACATGACCCTCATACGTCCTTACTTATGTGGAAAGTGGTAGCTCAGCGGTTAAGATGTTGGACTGTTTATTGGAAAATCGAGGATTCAAATCCAAGCTGCCACCAGTAGTCCTCTGAGCAAGACCTCTAACCTTGAAGTGCTCAGATAGACAAAAATAAGTGAACGTGAGGATAATGGCGTCTGTCAGATGCCGTAAATGTGAATGCAAAACACAGGCGAGAATGACCACCCCTTACCCGTCATATTTGTCCTATTTGTAACTGACACTCGAACATGTCCACTGGTCACATCCATGTTACAAAGAACACTCTCCTGTTTATAACAAAAGAAAAAAGAAAGTTAGGGGGTGCTGGGAATGGTACCCCGATCTTCCAATTAGCAGTCCAACACCTTAACCACTGTGCTACCAACGCTTTCCAAATATGTTAAACTTCATCATAGCAACAAATACACAGTTTAGACATAGACCGTATTAGAAACAGGGGCATTAATATAAATCAGACTCACAGGCTGTGTGATCTGGGATCTGTTTCATCATAAAACAATGTTCAGTTTATAATTTTTTATAATATAAAGATTTCCAGTATTTTTGTCACAACAGGCAGTAAATTTTAAGATTGAATTCTTTCTCCTTCTCTGTAAGACACTTTCTCTCAGATCATAGCCAATGAGGGGGTGGGGGCGCTGTGGAACGGCACTCTTCCCTCCCTGCTGCTGGTCTTTAACCCTGCAGTGCAGTTCATGTTCTATGAGGCCATGAAGAGGAGAGCAGGGCAAGATGGACAAAAGGTTAACCCTATTCTGCAGTATTTTTTTGTATTTATTTATTTTTCCCTCAGCATAAAAGTTTATTCCAACTGCTCGTCCGTGAAAACTGCTTTTGGTTTTACAGATATCATCCCTTCAGATCTTTTTCATCGGCGCCATCGCGAAGGCCATTGCAACGACGGCCACTTATCCACTGCAGACCATCCAGGCCATTTTAAGGGTAAAAACAACAACCGTTTATTTCTGCTAACATTGTGTTTAGTCTCTGTTTCCATGAAATGTTTTAATGCCTGTATTTTTTTTTTTTGTCTTCTCAGTTTAGCCAGCAAAAATCAGAGGGAAAAAAGGGTTTACTGGGCAGTGTGTGCAACCTGGTGAATTTAATCATGGACAGAATCAAGTATGTAACATAGATTTAATACTTGATTGTTTAAACTTATAAACAAATAACTGCTTATTATCACATGGGTCATATTTGTCTAATGTTACTTAAGGCAAGCAAAACTTTAGGGCCGAAAGTTTGTGGACGCCCTAATTTCAGTCTAAATGCAGTCTTTGGTGTTATACTAACCTCTATATTTGGGAAATGTTATTCATCACATTTAGTTGCATGGCTGTAAAGAGTTGCTTATTCAGCCACAAACGCATTAATGAGGTCAGGCTCTGATTCCAGTAGAGGAATTTGAAAAATGTGTACACAGAGTTGTTGTTATAATGGAACAGGTTTAGGTTCGAATTCCAACAAACAAGTACAAGCGTGGGTTTTTAAACTGTATGTGGCAGCAGTTTAAGGAAGCACCGCACATGAAAGTGATGATCATTTCACCACACAATAAACACACACAGATTGGCTCTGTCCGGAATCACATACTTACTTACTAAAATAGTAGGCGAGATGAATAGTATGTCTAAATCCTTAGTATGCGAATTATAGTATGCAAAAAGTTTCAGGATGACCTACTACTGACACCCAGATTTTGAAATGCTTCTGGTTAAATTTTACTTGTTTAACATTATTTAAGTTTAAACATTATCTAACTTTAAATTCAGGTCGCTGTGCCATCATATGTCAGTATCAAAATTGTGCATGTAGTACGTCTGAATTTCATTCACATTACACATAAGCATACTTCAAAAACTACAGGAAGCATCTGCCTACTTAAATGTAGAACATACGTCAGTAGTATTTGCTTTTGGACAGAGCCGTCTTATTTCTATCAATGATGTTTTTGCTGTGGAAGAATTTGACAGTATGTGATATGACGAAAGTGGGGGCGGATTTCCCAGTGGTGTCCGTTAATATGAAGAACTTTAAAACACTTGCACAGTTAATTCCTATCTTGTATGTCAATGAACTCATCTTAGGAAATAGAGGCATATCAGGGTAAACATCATTAATATTTGAGTATCAACAACATACATGATACTTGTACACATTTCTGTACTAGAACTGCCAGTGTGAGACATACGATCACATCACATACCATAACCCTGAATCTGAAAACCGATCGTATTGGTTACATAAATAAAAGTGTAGCTGTTTACCTTTAAGCGTAACCCTTGTTTTCTTCTGTATCTCTCTCACAGGCGTAACGGAGTTCTCAGCCTGTACAAAGGACTGGAGGCGAAACTTCTTCAGACGATTCTGACAGCGGCTCTCATGTTCATGGTTTATGAGAAGATCACAGCACACACCTTCAAACTAATGGGCCTTAATAATAAGCAAAAGCATTAACAACAGTTAAGCCGAGTTAGCCTGCTTCCTTTAACTACCTCTCGGAACTTACCCGTGCTAAATCTTAACCATTATCCCTTTGAGCAGGAGCTCAATAATTGCAGTGACCAACTCAATCTCTCTTACTTTTAATACTTGTGTCTTTAAAAACGTCAGCTCACATGTCATATTTTAGAAATGATGTAAAAAACAACTAATTTTGGGTAAAATTCCTGTCTGTACACAGGAATGTCGGCATTCATTAATGGTGCTATAGTAAGTGCTGCTAGCTATTGTGCGAGTTTTTTGAACAATTTATCATAGCATGACTCGTTTTTGGCCTACAGTCAAGACATGTTCGATAAACATACTCTTATACACCAGTTTTTAACCCATAGCAATAAAATGGGAAATAGATTACAGGTGTCGCAGCTCTGACATGATCATATTACGTACCTTTATACTTTTTAAAGAAATTAATGCTGTTTTTTTAGCCACATATTCAATAACGGAAAAAATTTAGGACATTTTAGTCTATAAACAGACGGCGATGGGTTTTTCGTTTGCATTTATTTTAAACACACACTGGCCTGTTTTGCTAGCTGATTGATTTCTTCGGTGAGGGATTATTTTTTTCATGCTATGGGATGAATATTTGTTATTAACTGCATTGATCGATGAATTTTAGTTGCTTACATAGATTGTTAGCATTTTTTAAACGAAAGTAATGCACCTAACTTATAAGGTACATTTTCTTAGCATGATTTAGTAGAGTATCTGTGGAAGTGTACTTCATAAAATCCTGTGGTCAGTGTAACCGATTAGGAATGATCTTTGACACTGGACTTGTACAATGATTTAGTTTTAATAATTATTATTAAATAAATATTTATTTAATAATAATTAATATAATATTTAATAGCATTTTGTCCTCTAAAAATATTTATTTGGTATATAATTCGGGTTAATTTGCATTTAATGACAACATTCTCTAATACCAGTCTTATTTTGTTGGTATTGTGTCCAGCTGTCTTTTGTCTGCTGGATTTGGAACAATGTAAACCTGTTTACACTTTGCATTAAATACAGTTATGTAATATTTGTGTGTTTTTAAGCGAATTTAAATCTGGATGAAATTATGGTTTGGGGTCATATCGAAAAAAAAACGTCTTTAATGTTTCTTATTTTTTTTAGCTAAATTGAACACCTGTAATTTGAAATAAGTTTGTCAGTGTTGTTTACAAGTGAAACCTAAAACTCTTGTCGAACACGATCTGCAATACTAACTTTACATATGTGGTATAAATTTCAGTTATTTAACTGAATTCCGGTTATGCTGAATCGGTAAAATAAAAATGAATGAATGATAAAAGGATTCAAACACTTTTAATGTTTATTGCTTTGTTTTTATGGGTGATTTCAACATTGTGCACTTTAGTTACTGCTTATAAAATAAATCTCAACAGTGAATACAATATTACACATTTAGAAGTAAAGCATAAAGCAGTTAGCATTTTCTGGAAGCCAGGCTAAATGAGTCAGATCCCAAACTGGTATTAAAAAAACCCCTCACGCACACCTATTCAAACAACAGGCATATAATAACCTTCACATCAAACTTTACCTTTATATACATCTATAATCAGCATCGTTTGGGTCAACTTACAAGTTCTATTTGTAGGATTAAGCTGTTTTCTTATGAACCCTTATTGTGTGGACGCATTAGGGTTTCAGTTCAAACACTATAAATACAAAATTAGTTGCCGCCTTACCATCACACCCGGGTGTGTTTCTTTTTCGAACTGTTGCCACAAAGGTAGAAGCACAGGATTGTCTGGACAGCCTTTGTATGCTGTAGTATTAAAACATCTCTTCGCTGGAGCCCCTGAACATAAAGCACGGTCTATTAAGACAAAGTTGGAAGTGGATGGACTGGAGTGTCCTGCCCTCAACACCACTCCAACACGTTTGCGATAAACCGAAACACCCAATGCAGCCCAGAGCTTAACTAACATCAACCTGACCTCACTAATGAACGTGTGAACGAATAAGCTCAAATCTCTAAAATCTACAGTTAAAAATCTGGTAAAAAGCATCCGCAGTAGTCTTAAGGCTGTTTAAAAGCAGAGTAATTGGAAAAAACTGTTATTCTAACGCCCCAAATTTTAAAATGGGAACATATGGTGTGATGCTTAGATAGTATGTTTGCTTCTTTAAATTAATTTACTGAATTTAACAAACAAAAACAACAAACAAACAATAAAATGATCACATAAAATACTGCGTCTCTTAAATGTAAGAGTTGGTGACGTAGTGGTTTTAATGGCTTGTGATTTCATTAATGTACCAATCTGGAAGAAATGTATACTGGGAGTCTCTGTGAACTGTATAGGTCACGTCTCGACGTGGTTCCCAGGTAAACAGGTACACCAACCTGAAAGAAATATTTATGTCATAATAATATAATATAGTTATTTCCACACAAAGCATAAATAGGCACGACACCAAAATCTTTGGTGGCTTATGTATCAAAAAAGCGGCAGGGCTACCAGGCTATAATGTGAAATCAAGAATATTTTAAGAAAGTTAACAAAATTAGGCCACTTTGTGTGATTTATTATTAAGATTTTGTATTTTTATCCTACTTTAGCTAGTGATACATTACATGTGTTTAATGTAATTTGACACCAACTGGAAAATCGATTAGGCCATTTATTAAAAAGTCAGTTAGTAAACGAATTGTTAGCATTTCATTTCGTACCCTACAAGGCATAGTGTACAGTAGGTCTATTGGGACGCATCCAATGTTTTGTGTTTACCCGCTAGTACATTTATTAGTCACTCTATACCTTGGGTTATCTTCTTTTACAACAGACTTCACAAAGGACAGGAAATCGCTGCAGAAGTTCATACAGACTGTCGGCTTCCAGCAGTTGTGCTCGTTCTACAGAATGAAAGCACAAATATTCGACGTTGTGAATATCTACATAATATATGCGTTCCTGCTCGAGTCGTTCAATCGAAACAAACCTTTATTAGTTGGGATATTTTTGAGATGTGGATGGTCTCCACAGACACCACTACACCGTCATGGTCTCGAAATCCAGCAACTACACGTGGCACTCCTGGAAGAAATGACTGAGCCCACCATTTCAGCAGCTTAAATCTGGATAGACGAAAATAGGATAAACAAGCGACATAAGTGAAAAAAATGAATACTTATTGAAATAGTAATCAAGGTACTTACATGTTATGAAATGTTCTCAATTTTATTTAGAAAGCCTAATTACAATTTTTAAGTCACACCTATTAAAGTTACTGCGCTGTTTCGGAGTGCAGATTTCAGCTGAGGTCTTCAGCTCGATGTAGCAGGCGGGAGCGGCGGGGGCTGCGGGGTCTTTATCTCGGCAGTCCACCTCGCCGGAGAAAAGAAGTTTATGGTCTGCTAGGCGAGTCTGGACTACGGTGCAGAAAGCCTCGTTTGTGTTGACGACACCTCCTCGGTCTGGGACACTATTCACATCATCTAAAGAAATTAATTAATTGGATTTGACATTATTAGCAGGAGCAGCATCTAAATTAAACTTTGAATGTTCTTCAGTCACAATAACTATAGCTGGAATATATTGTAGTAAAAAATGTATGAATGCAACAACACACTCTTCGAGCACTGATGCTGATATTATTTACAGTTACATTTACAAACTCCCTCATCCAGAGCGACTTACATTTACCCTATTTATACAGCTAAGTGGTTGCGGGCCTTGCTCAAGGGCCCAACAGTGGTAATTTGGTTGTTTTGGGAATTTAATCCCAGAGCTCCTGATTACAGGGATCAGTCAAACACCTTAACCCCTGAGCTTGCCCTGGCCCCTGCATTTATGCTTTTTCCCTCTTTAGTTTCTTGGCATTCGGCAGATGCGTTTATCCGGATCTACTTACATTTTTCTTATTTATACAAATAGGCAGTTAGGGGATAAAGAGAGCAGTTCAACCCCATAATTATGAGTTATAACTAAGCTATCACAATGACCTTTCTTGTTCGTTAACCCGAAATTCAGACCACAGTCAATGATACTACAGTACAAATACTACAGTAAATGTCTGTATAATTATCATATTGCATTGCACTATGAATAACAGACTACTATGTACAAATACAATCATTTTTTTGATCAGGTCTGCAAGTATGCATACTAAAAAAAAGGTTCGAATACCTGCACAGACGTACTGCTCAAACTTGTAGCCCCAGTACATCATCTCTTCGTGCCTCTCTGTCCGGTTCTCTCGGTTAACCCGGGCAGCTTCTGTTTCCACTTCGCTCATGTACAGGGTGCCTCTGAAATAGGACACAGCCAGCAGCCACCCCTCCTGTGTCTCATACGGAGTGGTCAACACCTTGGTTAAGTGGCCTCGCCATGTGACAAAGTCTACACCTAGTGGACTGGAAATAAAAAAAAGAATTCAGTCTGCACCTTCAAGTTCAATACTATGTTCTAATACATCTTTTAATTGATGTCAGCATTTTATTTGCAAAGATGATGTCATATTTTATTTCAGGTCCCTTTTCGCTATAAAGACAACCCTGTAGACGGAATAAAAACAGGGAGTCTTTAAACATTTCTAAAAATTCCAGACTGTTTAATGGCAGTTTATTGTAGATCCACTTCATCGTTTCTTTTACAAAACAATGTTTGTATGTGATTTACACCAAATGAGTGATACAAAAAAAATTCAAAATAACGTTCTGGTATGTTACAGGTTAGAATAATTGTAAATGTAAATAAAAACTGGTTTTCTGGGAAGTGCTTTATTCAGGGTTTGTAAACAATTTTCTCACACTCTCTGTGTGTGTGTGTGTGTGTGTGTGTGTGTGTGTATAGTATATATATATATATATATATATATATATATATATATATATATATATATATATATATATATATATATATATATATACACACACATCAAACTTACCAGAGAACTAGAAAAATTACAAACTTTGTAGTTTTTGTATAACACAAAATGAACCATCGTCACCATGTTGTAATTAATTCGATCTGATTAATTCAAATAATGTAAATATAAAGAGATTTTTAACACAAAAATACAGAGAGATTTTTGAAATCACTGGAGAGGCTCACATCGAGTCGCTGCCACCCATAACTTTTGCTAACATTCTGTAAAAGATGCCTAAATGTTAGGACAAAACAAGGAATATACTATACTCATAAGGTTAATAATAATTAATATAGGTCCTGGGGATGATGAGAGAAAATGTTCTTAGGACAATGTTCTTGGAATGTCCTTATTGGAGAACCTGATGAATGTTCTACAAATGTTTAGGGAAAATGTTCTTAAAAAATACGCTTCTACTACAGTTTTTTTAAAAACATTTAAAATCCCAAAACAGAACGTTAGAAACACGTTCTCGGACATAAATTTGTTAGCTGGACGAATTGTGAACTTTAACTATTGTAATTTATTCAATAATTATTAAATATCGAAATAAATATAAATGTAGACAGATTTGTGAAACATTTATGGCATTTTGGCAGACGCCCTGATCCAGAGCTACCTACATTTATCTTTCTTTCATACAATAGCTTGGGTGGTGCTGGAACTCGAACCTTCTTCAAATCTTCCAATTAACAGTCCAACACCTCAAATCACTGAGCTTCCACATCCCCCTGAAACAAATTTCCATGTTTTTTCCAAAGCTTTTCCAGTTTTTTTAATAAATATGACCTCCTACTGATGGAAATTATTCTGCAACACAACCAAGGTGTTGGACTGCCAACTTATAAGGAAGATCAGGGTTTGATTCCCAGCAACATCAAGCTGCCACTTCTGGGCCCCTGAGCAAGGCCCTTAACCTCCATTTGCTCAGGTGAGTCGCTCTGGATAAGGACGTCTGTTATGTCCTAGTCAATATGAAAAAATGGTCTCCTAGAAAGTACTTTAAATAAGATGTGTTGGATTTGACAACACACACACACACACGAACAAACATAAAAATGTTGAACCAAAATACTGAAATAACCCCGATTTCTCACCTGGAGGATAGAGAAGTGGGAGTGGATCGCAGTTTGGCTCGGTTCGATACGATCCACCGCAGTATATGATCGAGTTTCTCTTTGACTCCGTCGTCCCGTTTAATGAATCGGTCTCTGTAACCGTCCCGCAGGTTAAAGTGGGGTTTCTTACCCGGATCCACGTAGTAACGCAGCTGCCTGGAGTCATTAAAGAAGCTTCTCTGCGAGTCCAGAGAAAAGCCCCCGATTTCCACAGGCTGTCTGTACTGCGGAAACACCCGTTCATACAGCTGCGCTCGAGTGCTCAGGAAGCGGGGCACCGGGGTCGCATCAGCCGCTCGAAAGCGTTTACTGATGAAAGGATCACTAAAGTCTCGGTCTCTTTTACTCTGACTAGCAGTGCTAGTGGTGCTGCTGCTGCTGCTTGCCTCCAGGGTGACGCTCCATATCTTATAGAGCGACTTGGCTTTATAACACGTTCATTATTAAACTATTAAATCCTGTTGTTTATTCTGTGTAGCTAGCAAGTTTGCAAAGCTCGAAACCGAAACATAACATGCAATAAACATGCTAGCTAGTTAACGTAAAGTAAGTCTTACCACAAAATATGTAAGTTTGTTGTATATTATAAAATAGTATATTACAATGTTTACCAAAGAAAAAGCTTACTGAAAAAAACAAGCCATTTTTAAACCAAACATTAAACAACTGCCTGTTTTGATTTTGGAGCGTCCTGACTGGCGACTTCCTTAATCCGCTTTCAAAATAAAAGCCGCAAACGTCTAATTGTCTTTTTTTAATTTCTTCATTGTTAAAGACAAACCCCGCGGTAATACTAACTTAAATTATTAGGTTAAAAAAAATATTAACTGTATTAATTAAAAATATATATATATTTAATAGATAAATTCTGTCCATTTGCTCAGAAGGAAAAGCTTTACTACTCTGCATGTGAAACCCTAAAAAAACTTGCAAACTAAGTGAACTAGTTATGTGATGTGGCATATGGCAGAATCTGACTAAATGTAAAACATGACATCCTCTATATTTTTGCTATTTTGTTATTTTTATTTTACATTTAAAATTTAAAAAAAATAAAATATTTTACATCCTTTGTAGTAAATATTAAACAAGCGGTAAAATTTCTAATCTGAATTGATTAAAAATGTTAATTATTTAACAATCCAGATATCAGATTTCTATGTGATGTAAATGTAACTTGATATTTTATGTACTGTAATGTAAATTTCTATGTAATGTAATGTAAATTTTTATGTTTCTTATGTAATGTAATTTCTATTTAATGTAATGTAATTTTCTATGTAATGTAATGTAAATTTTTATGTAATGTTAATGTAAATTTCTATGTAATGTTAATGTAAATTTCTATGTACTGTAATGTAAATTTCTATGTAATGTAATGTAAATTTTTATGTAATGCCATGTAATTTTCTATGTAGTGTAATGTACATTTCCATGTGGTACAATGTAAATATCTATGTAATGTAATATACATTTTTATTTCATGTAATACATAGATAATGCAGCCTATAGATACTGATAATGTCAGAAACCAGAAAAACTCAATTAAGATTTTATTTTAATTCTTATATCATTGTTGACTGTATCTCCAATACATACTGTAAGAGCTATACAGATTTACAGCAGTTTACAGATTTATACAGCTGTTATTATTCCAGTCAATCATCATTTGTTTGGATAAATTTTTGCTGAAAGAATGCTGGTATTTAGCATAATCAAAATCAGAATCAGAACAAGCTTTATTGCCAGGTATGTTTACACATACGAGGAGTTTGTTTTAGTGACAGAAGCTCTATCTATCTATAGATAAGCTCTATCCACCTAAACAGAATTAAAGCGACAGGACACATAATAAAAAGAATGATATTCAAATATAGAAAAAAGACAATGTACAGAATAGCAAAAATACAGTATATATTATAGACAATCACGTATGTACATAATTAAGTATGTGTGTTAAATAAATAATGTATAATAGTGGAGTGTTGTGACATAACAATAATAGCTGTGGAACATCTGTTCACATCTGTTTACTGTACAAAAAAAATCTTTATTCTACCAGAACTTTCTTTCATAACTGTTACTGCAGTTACTACAGACTGTCAGCCAGTCTGCTTGTTCCCATGGTAACATACAACACTATATCGGAGCCAAAGTTTCTTTGGAGACTATTTTTACTGTCATGGTAAAAAAAACATTGGGCTATATTATGCTTAATATTAGTTAGTCTACATTAATGTCTTGTCTATCTTTAAGAAATTAAAGTCACAGATTTTACAAGATGACAGCAATCCAGCTCATGCAATACAGTTTGAATATAATTGAATAAAGCAGTCAATTTTGGCCCCAAAGTGTTTGAGTTGACATTTACACGTATATATTGTTTCAAGTTTTAGATGCTCCATGATGAAGTAGACCTAGTAGGCATTCTTATTACTGGTTGCCATGGTGGTAGTGCCTCAAGTAGGTACTACAGCTAGCATTCCACTTGACAACAAATCGATTTTCTTGCTATGTAAATGAAACATTCTTAAAGAAGATTTGGCATTCCTATATAAATTCACTGGTGAATAGCATATGAGATAAAGGAGTGTACATTCTTTACCACAGATCATGAGTTCTCTGTTGTTTCCACTTACATTGGTGGTTACAACACTAAACTGCTCTATGTGTGTTAACAAACCTTTTACACTGTTGTCACCTCACTGGATACACCCACATCCAGTCGCTGTCTTAAAAGATGTCTAATTTTCGTTATTAAAATAATGTTTATGAAATATTCTTGTATGGTTATTATATGGCAAAAATTAATATTTGTCCTTGTGATGTTAAGGAAAAACGTTCTTAAAACAATGTTCCTGGAATGTCCTTATAAGGCTATTCGAACCTGAAGGATGTTTAGAGAAAATTTTTCTAGACCAACACCAGAAAATAACCAGAAAAGAATGTTCTACCAACAATAAGCAAACAGGACATTTATATGTTTTTAAAAAAAAACTTTTTAAGTCTTGTTTCCAAAACAGGATTTTGAGACTTATAAATTTGTTATCTAAAAACTCATGTTACACTTAATAATCCATATCGTTCTCCCTTTTTCTCTCATTCGGTAGTGGATTAATCTCACCCCTGAGGTACCAGTGACAAGTTTTCTGCTTCTTTCCTTGAATCGAGGAGCTTTAAGGATGGATTGGGACTCGCTCTGCACCACTGACCCAAGGCTACAGTTTACAATACATTTGATTACCATTATCATACACTGTAATTAGCAAACATTCTGTTGTCACTCAGATGAGGAGCGGTTCCCTCTCGAGTCTGGTTCCTGTCAAGGTTTCTTCCTTATTTTCCATCTCAGGAAGTTTTTCCTTGCCAAAGTCGGCACTGGCTTGCTCATTAGGGACAAACACTTTTTCATTCTGTGTAAAGTTGCTTTGAGACAATGTCCATTGTTTAAAAAACTATACAAATAAAAAGAAGTTATTATAAATAAATGGTTTTTGGTTGCTTTGTCAATGTATGTGTGAAAGTATGTATAGCTGTGTAGATATTTGTGTTTGCATTTTAAAAGTAGATTTTAATATTAAAATTTGATATTGTCTACGGGCATTATGGACTGTTGTCCTTTACAAGGCCTTGTAGGGGTTTGCCTTATTGACAGAATAAACTGAAAACCAGGTACATCATAAGACATAAATCTGAATATTGAAAAACTGAAACTTACCAGTAAACCAGACTTGTTTTCGAATTAGTTTTCTGGTAAAGCCCATGCAAAAACTGAAGTAATTACCATCTGGTCGAGAGTTAAAGCTTTATTTTCATACCAGCTGCTTACATCAAAGAATTGATTTAATATGGCCATATGCTTGATGCTGGCATATCATTAGAAACGAATGAATAGTGATTTTGTGTAGGAAAAGCAATACGTCTATACATTCACAAAGTACACATTGTCCAACAGCAAGCATTCCTTTGCACATGAAGAGTATATAGAATTGAAAACATTCTGGCTAAGCATTTCTCGCTAACACGACTTTCGATTTTCACATAGCAATGCACCACATACTGTCCAAGCATGGATATAACATGGAAAAATACAATATACTCAATTATTATATCATGTAAATAGACAATACATGATCATTTAGGATGATAGTAAGATACAGTATATACAGAAACCTGGTAGTCCACATATCCAATATGCAATAGACTGAGGAGGTCCAGTGGTTTTTAGAGCTGACAGTCTTTGTTAGGAGAAAGTAAGATTATTTTCTGCTGCAGGATAAGTCCATTTTTTAAATAAAAGAATTTTATTAAACTGCGGTACATTTATTTTTTTTATAATACGCGGCAACACTGTGACCTTTTTTTACTGGAAAGCAGTAATCCAGTCAGTCAGACAAACCGAAAACCAAAACACTGATATATATTCAAAAGAACATTGAAATCTTGAAACTTTGTATTATGTTAAAAAAGTACCTTGAAATCTGTTCCATTAGAGGAAGAAGATTTTTAAGCTTTTAATTTGTACTGTAAATTTCATCCCAAATAAAAATCCATCTGAAATAATGAAACTAAATTACGAGTAGGAAGATTAACGTTTAAAAAAAATCCATTGTAACAGAACCAAACGACTCCTGAGTTATTGTAAACTGTGTACTGTTTTATTCGACAAGCTGGAATGCAATTTTCAACCGCAGATACAATCTCAACTGAACCCCTGTGTAGAGTAAAAGCATTGGCGAGGTTGAAAAACCACTTTTCGTGTGTGTTTGTGTCTCTCTTCTTATTAAAACAGAGACTGACTTGCTGTGTGTGTGTGCCTGGCAGACACGTTCCTGACAGCTGCAATACTGAACTTAGACTTTTCCCTCTGTGGGTCATTCAGGCTGACGGGAGCTGGAGCCCCAGGAGAAAAGGCTCGGCAGCCGATAACTAGAGTCTCGTCTCGCTGGATCAGGAAGAGTGAGTGTCTCCGGGGCTGATTTCTTGCGCGGTCTGTCTTTGGGCACAGAGAGGAAGTCTGGGGCTTCTGTGGACAGAGGGGTGGAGGGGGCACTGGATGGTCCGCTGTGGGCGCAGGATGGCAGGGGTGTCTCACTGATGGAGATAGCTGGTGGAAATGTGCCTAGCTTCTTATTGGTGGCTTCCTGTGTGGCACGCTCATACTCTCTCACCTCCTCCATTGTCATATCTTTCAGTTAAAAGACAAACACATAAAGAGTTATACACACACCATAGGGATTTTATTTTGCACAGAACATCTTAGAGGCTAAAAATAACGGGGACATAGAAAAGAATGAGGTGATGAAACGAGGAGAGACAAGTAAAAAAAATGAATGCATTTACAGAATCCTGACTCTTTTATATACAAAGTAATATATATATATATATATATATATATATATATATATATATATATATAATATATATAGTCTATATAAATATAGACATATTATATATAAATAAATATCTGAATATATATATTAAGGCTATGTCAGAGGCATTCACACTGTGTGACATCAAATCCAAATTAAAGTTGAATGTCATTTAGGCCAGCTGACTGTAAAAAATGTAATCCCAGCTGACTGTAAAAGTAATCCCAGCTGACTGTAAAAGTAACAGCCACCAGCAGGTTCTTAGCGGTAATGACCCTATAGGGCAATTTGCTGCATGAGTTGTGGTAAAAAAAATTCATGCAGTGTTGCCAGACCTGTAAATAAAACAGCTTTATTTTAAGCCTTTGACACGTGGGCAGACTGAGGGATGCAATTAAAAGGTGTTAGTAAACATGTAGGCAGAAATAGATAATCTATGATTATAAAAAAGGTAGTACAAAAAAACCTTAAAGGATTTACTACTACATTAAGATAGAAACAGGCAACTACATATGGAACAAACCAGGACCAGGACATGATTTGGCAGGTGCTCTTATCTATTGATTTCATTTTTATTCAGCTGAGCAGTTGAGGGCCTTTCTTAGGGGTCCAGCAGTGGCAAACTGGTGGTACTGTTAAATTAATCCCATGATCTTCTGGTCAGCAGTCCAACATTTTAACCACTAAGCTACTACTGCCAACATGCCACATGACATGCATCCCAATATGTATATAAGCGGCCATTTCAAAACTGCATGCAAAGGATAAAAGTTCATCTTTTTTATTCAGCATTAAATTCAATACCTTTTCCAGAACTGCACTCAGTGGATTCAGTGCACTCAGTGGAACATTTTTTTGCTTAGTATGAATACAATCCAGACATTCATCCCGTTGACACTGTACAATTTTAATACAAGAACCATCATTTAATACCCCTAGCACCTACATATAAAAAACATGATTGATACTTATAGTTTTTCACACCAGTCCCATTGAAATAGCACAGTGAACACATGCGCCATACTGCAGAATCTCAACCGAGGCAGTATTGTTAACAATAATTTGTACATACTACTTTTGCTGATTTACTGATTTTTGCCTACTTTATAGAATAGCAATAGTATTTGGATGCAGGTCAAGTCTTGCATGACTAAAGGGTTTAACTTAGACAGACAGACTGCTGCTGCAGATGTTTAGACTATAAAATCTTTTAAATGTTCTTCTCAAAAGTATGTAGAAGTGATTAGCACATCACACATACAGAGCCTGGAAAAAGTATTTATACCCCTTATACCCCTTGAATTTTTTTCACATTTTGTCAACTTACAACCACAAACTTAAATGTATTTTATTGAGATTTTATGTGATAGACCAACACAAAGTAGCACATAATTGTGAAGTGGAACAAAAATGATATACGGTTTTCAACATTTTCAGCAAATAAAAATCTGAAAAGTGTGGTGTGGAGTTGTATTTAACCCCCTGTACTCTGATACCCCTAAAAAATCCAGTGCAATCAAGTGCCTTTAGAGATCAGCTAATTAATTAATAGAGTTCACCTGTGTGTAGCTTAGTCTCAGTATAAATACACTTCTTCTGTGAAGGCCTCAGTGGTTTGTTAGTGAACACTAGTAAACAAACAGCATCATGAAGAACAAGGAACTCACCAGACAGGTCAGGGATAAATTCTGAATAAAAATAGAAAAAAAAATATGCCACAACTGCAAACCTTCCACCTAAACTGACAGACCAAGCAAAGAGCACTGGTCAGAGAAGCAGCAAAGAGGCTCATGGTCACTCTGGAGGAGCTTCAGAAATTCACAGCTCAGGTGGAAGAATCTGTCCACAGGACAACTATAAGTCGTGTACTCCACAAATCTGGCCTTTATGGAAAAATGGCAAGAAGAAAACTATTGTTAAAAAAAAGTCCCGTTTGCAGTTTGCCACAAGCCATGTAGGGGACACAGCAAACATGTGGAAGAAGGTGAGACCAAAGGCAAACTTTTTGGCTTAAATGCAAGTGCTATATGTGGCAGAATAGTAACACTGCTCATCATACTGAACAGACCATCCCCACTGTAAAACATGGTGGTGCAGCATCATGCTGTGGGGAATCTGACTGAGCTTGAGCTATTTTGCAAAGAAAAATGGGCAAAAATTTCAGTCTCTAGATGTGCAAAGCTGGTAGAGACATACCCCAAAAGACCTGCAGCTGTAATTGCAGTGAAAGGTGACTCTACAAAGTATTGACACAGGGGGCTGAATACAAATTCAGACCACACTTTTCAGATTTTTATTTGCTTAAAATTTTGAAAACCGTATATCATTTTTGTTCCACTTCACAATTATGTGCTACCTTTTGTTGGTCTATGACATTAAATCTCAATAAAAAACATTTAACTTTGTGGTTGTAAGGTGAGAAAATGTGAAAAAGTGCAGTATAAAATATGTCACCTCCAACAAGAAACACACAAACAAACAGATCAAAGTCACACATCAACAGAACAAATGATTATCTTTATACGTACCAATCCACTCATCCACCCAGGCAAAAGCCTGTCTGTGCCCCAGAGACAACACGTCCCTTATCACCTTGAACGAGAAAATCAGAGAGCAGGCCTGGTTAGGAAAGCAGTCAAGTCATATAATAGTCTGTGCATCACTGCTATCATACTAAAAGCAGTTAGGCAAAAGAGGAAAAAGATGTGTCATGGAACAGTGGGGTAGGTAGGTGCCATCACCTACCTACCCCACTGTTCCATAACACACCTAGTTCCTCTTTTAAAAGGGCTTAGAGGTGAGGGGAGGTAAGTGCAATAAACACATGAGAAGGAAAAGAAAAGACCTTGTGAACAAACTGCTCCACGCGTGTCTGCAGGCCCCACACCTCAAACTTTACTGTCACTAGCTTATAGGAGCACATGACAGGGTCCTGAGTGTCTCTCCAGCCCTCCTGCAGCAGACCCCGTGCTGTCTTTTCTGACTTAAAGTAGCGCAGGTCCTGAGGAAAGAAAAAAGAAATTAAGCTCTGGAAAATAATCCAGTCCTGTTTCTGTTCTCGACATCACTCGTCCTATGGTTATCATTAAAAAGCAGGTTAAATTAATTTATATGTTCAATTCTTTGAACATGTGTCCGATACCATATTGCAAATATTTTGACAGTAAACCGATTTTTTTGCATGCCTTGCAGATCTGTTCCTGACTGAAATGGTTTGGAGGAGGATGATAGTTTAAGGTAACTGTAATTACAGTACCTTTCTCCCTGATTCTGTTGCTCAGTCCCCAGTGCATGATGCTGCAATTTTATGCAGTTTTATTGCATCTATACTTTTTACACAAATAACACTTATGTCTTCAAATAAAAACTGTGTTTTGGTTTCATCTGACCATCTTTCATAACATTTACAGCTTCAGATCATTAGGCTTAGATCAGTCTGATGTGTTTAAATCTTCAGATCATTAGGCTTAGATCAGTCTGATGTGTTTAAATCTTCAGATCATTAGGCTTAGATCAGTCTGATGTGTTTAAATCTTCAGATCATTAGGCTTAGATCAGTCTGATGTGTTTAAATCTTCAGATCATTAGGCTTAGATCAGTCTGAGGGTTAAATCTTCAGTGTCATTAAATCAGTTCATGATCTTCATTTAGGCTTAGATTAGTCTGATGTGTTTACATCTTCAGATCATTGGAATCAAGTCAGTTAAACATAGCAAGATTAGCTTTTATGCAGCCTGCAGTTGAAACCAGCTTTCAGAAGAGATCAGATGTGCTAAATCAGTAGCCATCTTTAAATCCAGACTCAAAACATGTCTATTTAGTTCTGCATACATAAATTAACTTGCCTTGCCTTCCTTGGCATATTTTTTTTAACCTTGTAGCTAATTAATATGACAATGTTTTCACAGTCTTTCTTTCAATTTTGAGATTTTGTTTATATGTTTAGGACGATGTGTTCACTGACTGGATGTATAGAACTTGGAATCATGCCATACAATTTGTACTCCACACACCAACAGATGTTACTTTTTAAAAAGAAATTTTAATCTAGATTATTATATCGCTAACACTGTCTAATGCTACATTTACAAATACAGAGGCTTGCAGCGACAAAGCAACCACCTTTTTATTTTCTATTTATTTTAAATGAGGTATTGAGAATTTTGTCAACATAAGTGACAGCAACTATTAGTAGCCAGACGCAGGAATGTCCAGTAAGACAACAATGTAAAAAAATGATTAGCTTTTTCTTTTTAATTGCAAAAAAATTGATATTGTAATATGCTAGTTGTGACACCCACTGATCGCCGTTATTACTGTGGCAACACATCGTGTAAACAAACCGCTGACATAAACAGTGAAAGGCTTAGTACAGCTTTGGAGAAAATCAGCAAATAGCATAAACTATCCATCCATCTATTTTCTGTATGGTAATGTTATAACATGCTTTCACCCCTATACAACCAGGACCAGGAGAAAAAACCCAAAGCAAACCCAATTCACCACTAATCGCAGAGGGTGTGATAAAAACCATGCTTACCACCGAGCCACTGTGCCCCTTAAAAATGAACAAAAAGACGTGAATAACTTGAACCAACTAAACTGGGTGAGTTATTTTTTTCCTTAAAACTTTTAATATAACGATTCACAAGTAATCAATTTGCAATTATTCAAAATTTTTTGCAATACAATACAAGATCATTTCAGTGTCTGGAATCTCTGATTCAGTGCTCAGTAATAAACACACTAAAAAAAATCATTTACTTGGATATAAGGATTGTTAAGAACAAATCTCCGGATATATTTTGCATGACCCTATATCTTATTGGCAGAGATATAATGCATCTAAATGAATCGCTCCCATTGCCACTGATTTATTAACAGTGTTCCGCCGAAGGTGTTTGGAGGAAGCTCATGCTGTGTGGTACAACAGGAGGTTCATCTTTATTCGAATGTCACAAGCTGTCACTAATCAGATATTTTCTTTTAAGCTAATGACTGGCACATAGGCGAGGAGAGGTGTATTGCTTATGAACTGATAGATCTGAGAGATCTCAGCGCATTCCCTATTGGGGCTTGAATTGTCTGAGCAGTTATCACAGTAATTGCATGTGTATCTTAAGAAAACTTATTGATTTCCTGTCAAGGGAGATAAAGAGAGACTTTTTGATGAAATATGACACGTCGAGTGGGCATAGTGTGAGTGTGAAGATCCGAGCGGTTTCCAGGTTTCGGTAAACAAAATGAGGTAATATCTTCAGGATTAAGGCACTAACACGAAAGTGATCATTGAGTAAACAAATTAGTGATTAGCCTTTTTACAGCAATATAAAAAGCTGAATTTCTCTTAGAATTATTCATAGATTTCCGTTTCAATCCGGACTCATTCAATGCAGCTGGAATGTATGTCATTATACAGCTGAAAGGTTTTCACAAATTGATTTTTTTTTTCATTTGCATGTTTACACTGCTAAAGCAGCCCAATTGATGAAAGCAGTTCAATCTGTCAAATCGTATTTGTCACCACATGAAAAAATACCATAGTTGTTTGTACTTCATTTAAGCACTTCCTGACTGTTAAATAAACTGTTACGGGTAGTATGAATGAAATTCAGGCGTACTACATCCACAATTTTAATATTGACACATGACATAAGACGCATTCTCCTCAAGTATATTGTACATTCAAGCAAGTATGGCCATTTCGACCGTAAAAAAAGTACCACATCTGCCATTTTGTTATTGACAACGTGGCATATGACATCACAGCAGCACGAATGTAAAAATAAATGTTTAACTTGAATTAAGTTAATTACTTATAAAATTAATGGCTCAAGTAAAATTATTAATGTATGTATGTAAGTATGGAATGAAAAGACGACTCAAGTCATGAGCTACTAGTTACTTTGGATCTGATTAAATAAAGGGAAAAATCGAAAAAAAAAAATAATCTAACAATCCACTACATTTACTGGATGCCCTTATCCAGAGCAACTTACATTATTCCCTGTTATACAACTGACCAATTGGGGGTTAAGGGCTTTGCCCAGGGGCGGTGCTGGGTATTGAACCCGGGTCTTCAAGTTAGTAGTCCAATACCTTAACCACTGCACCACCACTTCCACTTTATAAAATATGCATTAGGAGGACAAAGTAATCAATGTGTGAGATTTTATAGTAACTTACACCGAAGCTAAAGTGACAATAGTTACAGAATCATCCTAAAATAGCCTTTATGCAACATGTTTTCTTAGGTTGGAGCTGGAATTCCTGAACGCTAATATGTCGACTTGTTTTGGTCACATAGACAGAATCACATTATGTAATCTATTTTTGGAGCGTAAAAACTGATTAAATGTGAGTCCATGTTAGGGCTGAACTATTAATCGAAATCGAATTTGAAATGCTGTAATTAGCTTATAGCAAAAGGCTGTGATGTGAATGTCCCAGTTCATATGTCCCTATAAAAAGTCCCAGAGCAAATGCATGACTGACAGTCATACCAGCCAATCAGCATGTTGGTCATGTGCGTGTAACTCCCACCATTAAAGTGAGAATTGAGAAGTGAGATTACACCTTCTTCTGAGTCAGAGGGATCATTTCGCCAATTGATACCCTGAAAAACAGCATGCCTGTAATATGGGATTCAAAGTAACAGACACCGAACGAATAAAGGTAATTTGCAAGAGTGAAAAAGCACCACAGGCAGCTGTTTGAAGAGTGTGTTGTGTTTGAAAAGTCTTGCAAAAGACACTCTGTTTAGTAGCAATGAGCAAGGCACAATTTTAGAATTGTTTGCGGCTGTTACAACATATGAAAAGATATTACAAAAACACCAGGTATGAAGTAACGCCATAACCCACTACCTCACTAAAGACATGGTGCCTTTAATGCGGTGACAAAAGAGGGCTTTAAATTCCTTATCCGAGCGCTGGATAGGAGATATAAAAATCCATCTCGCACATTGCAATCCAACATCTTTACACTAAATATAAGTATAATAAGTATAATATTATAATATAATAAAGTTCAGGCAGAATATTACACTATAACAGACCTGTGATTTAACCGGACGACCGAAACGGAACTCTTTTGGAACGGAAGTTTTACTGTGCACTATATTAGTATTATATACTACATACTGTGCATTATATTAGTGCTGACTCCCAACTAAAAGAAAAATATATTTAGTTTAATGGATATTAAAAAATTAAATAAATGCTGAAATAATATAATATCTTTTCTGGTTTTTTTTTAATAACTGCATAATAGCAGCAAAAAACTATGACATGTCTGTTGCACAATTTTTAAGGAGACTGAATCGTAATCGCACAAATCGCAAATCACAATTGCATTATCTGTCAGAAACTTATTAATAAAACTACAAGTTAATTTATGCAATTAAAAATTAACTTGAATGAGAGTTAAAGTAAGTCCAGTTAAACCAACTGTTAAAAGTACATATTTTCAGAAAATGTACTTCAATATATTTAACAAAAAAACCCTAAATACAACACGTAACTACTCAGATAAGGAATCAAATAATAAAGCATAATAATACTGTGCTAAAAAATTGCAATGTATTAATTAGATGGAAAAAGTTTAGAGATGAAGTGTTTTTCCAGACACTCTGATGGTCAAATGTGTTTGTCAGGGAGAGATAATAGGAGAAAACAAGCAGGCATAAGGGATTAGTTAATCAACAGATTACATTAGAGCAGTGTGTTGTTTCCAACCAAGTCTAATAATATATCAGTGCTCATTAGTTCTGACTAGCCATGAGAGAGAGAGACAGAGAGAGAGACAGAGAGAGAGAGACAGAGAGAGAGAGAGACAGAGAGAGAGAGAGAGAGAGACAGAGAGAGAGAGAGAGAGAGAGAGAGAGAGAGAGAGAGAGTAGAGAGAGAGAGAGAGAGAGAGAGAGAGAAGAGGAGAAGATAGGAGAGAGAGAGAGAGAGGACAGAGGAGAGAGAGAGAGGAGAGAGGTCAGAGAGAGAGAGAGAGAGAGAGACAGAGAGAGAGAGAGAGAGAGAGAGAGAGAGAGAGACAGACAGACAGACAGACAGACAGACAGACAGACAGATAGATAGATAGATAGATAGGGACAGACACAGAGAGATAGAAACACAGAAACAGACAGAGAGGGGCACAGATAGAGCTAGACTAGATAGATAGAAAGGGGGGCAAACAGAGAGAGAGAGAGAGAGAGAGAGAGAGAGAGAGAGAGAGAGAGAGACAGATACAAAGAGAGAAGACACTCCCCATAATTAAAGCCTAAACAGAGTAAATATACTCGTTGATATGGTGATGAGTTCTGTTTAGCACGAAAGGAAGAAGTGGTGGGTGTCAGCGCTGATTAACTGTCAGCCGGTTTTCCACCAGTCTTAAGGACAGAGGAGTTTTACAGTTTCTCTGTAACATCATGAGCTGTTTAGGGATTTTTATTTTATTAATCTAAGAGTAGCAAAGGAATGATTGCAGTTTACAGCTTCTATAATAAAAAGAGAAAGAAAGAGACAGAGAGAAAAAGAGAGAGAGAGAGAGAGAGATAGAAAGAAAGAGAGAGAGATAGAGAAAGAGAGGGGTATAGATAAAGAAAGAGACAGATAGAGCAAGAAACAGTGGGAGAGAGAGAGCAATAGAGACAGAAAAAGAGAAAGTGATAGAGAGCAATATAGCAATATAAAGAAGGAAAGAAAGATAGCGAGAGAGAGAGAGAGAGAGAGAGAAAGAGAGAGAGAGAAGAGAGAGAGAAAGATAGAGAGAGAGAGAAAGTGATAAAGAAATAATTGCAGTTTACAGCTGCTAAAATAAAATAAAAACAAGAACAAGCTTGTCTTATAAATGCACCGTAAAATTAAATGTAAATGGATTATCATCTTTAATTAATAAAATAAAAAAATAATAAATCACTTTGATATAAGCAGTATAAAGGAAACATTACAGCACCTTATCATACATATCTTTCCCATAACATCAGTGCTGATGCTTTTGCATTGCTCCGTCTTCCTCTTACCTCAGATTCTTTGTAGTAGCGCTCTGGGATTTCATCATATGCAATGTCAATGGAACACACCTCAGTGTCCTCAACTCGAGGCTGCTCGAAGATCTGAGGTAGAAAACAAGAATGCACAGACATGTGAGGGTAAAAAAAACTGTAAGAAATTGTTTAAAAAATATACAGGATTTCATACTGTTGTGTCATTTGAAGCGTTTTTTCATTTCAGAAGTGGCAACCAAACACTTCTAAAATTGGTCCTTTATTGCCCAAACCTGGCGATGCTGAAACTGACTGTTCCTGATCTGATCATCATTATTTTTTATTTAGCCGCTGGGTATGAGAATAGATTTGTCTGAAACATACGACTATTATGTATCGTCCAGTATATGTGGTCCTGAAACAGCCAAATTAAGATAAAATAGACAATGCCGGGAGACAAAATAATAAGCTATCTATATCCAGCCATATTTAACAATCAGTTTTATTACTAAAACAGTGTTTCTCTCCTGTTTTAAAAAACAAATTTTTAGAAAACATTTGTAAACAAAATTGCTTTAGGCTTTAAATGTATGCAAAAGTTTGTATATAGCTTTGGTTAATAAGAAACATGGGTCAGGTGTCGTACGAAAAACTTAATAAATAAAATAATACTGTGCTATAAAAAATAAATAAAATAAAGATAAAAATAAAGTGTAAAGTTTGCATGTTTTCCCTGTGCTTGTGTGGGTTTACTCCGGGTTCTCTGGTTTCCTTACGCAGTCCAAAAACATGTATGTTAGATTGATTGGTGATTCTGAATTGTGTGTGTGGCCCTGTGTCCTGTGATGGACTTTCACCCTAAATAAGTCATCTTCTATACCTGCCTTTCACCCTTTCAGGGACAGCTGGGATATGGGATAGACTTCAGCAAATCCCTATAACCCAGAATTAGGGAATAAGCAGGTATAGAAGATGAATGAATGAATAAATTAATTATTGTTTATGATAAAAAAATATGAACTGGATGTGCAGAAAACACAAATTCTTTGCAGTGCGCTAGTAACTACAAAGATAAATGGGTCTTTCTTATAGATTATATTGGTAGATTATTTTCTTAGCTATAAATATAAAGAATTGTATTTTGACCAGAAGGAGGAGCTGTGGCTTTCCAGACATGAGACCTTTGAGCTTGACTGTCAGAAGCCACCGTTGTGCCATGTTGCCATTCAGTAAACGCGGTTTAAGCCTTTTAATAGCAGGTGTGTTATAATAATCTTTAGTAATCTCTACCAATCTACAGCAAAATCTACAGCAATGACTGAAATCACAGAGAAATTATACAAACATTAAAACATACTTTAAGCAAGGAAGGAAGTATATTTTAAAAGAGAGAATTACGATGGACCAGGAAAGAGATATGTTTGTATGTATATATATACATTTGTAGATTGTATATATATATATATATATATTTATATATATATATATATACACTACATATTATACAAAGCCACGGATCAGGCAGAAAGGATACATTCGTGACATATAACACTGAATCTATATGCTCCTGATTAATAGCTGACACCAAGGGGCAATTTTATCTGAAACAGAAACACAGTTCACAGACAGACTGTGAGCTGTAAACACAAGTATAGTGATTGCATAATGAGCTGTGATGCAATGGATGAATGCCTACAGCGTTATTGCCTCCATTGAAAGGAGGAGGAAAGGGGAATCTTCAAAGAGGTCTCAGAAAGAGAGAAAAAAACCATAACCACTAGGCTTTCACCTAATGCCTGCAAGCTAGAGTTGTTTTGAACGCCACGGGTGCAGTCTGACTGGATTCAGATCAATTAAATAGTCTTAGTGTTTATGGTCAAAGCGCAAGTCATAAGGAAGCTTGTACTCTGATATGTAGCCAAAAAAAGACCAGAAGAGGATTAAGATATTTTTCGTAAATCGCTATTAAAGGCAATTTACAAAGATAATTCTGTCTATTCTGTAGATCTCTCTCAAAACACTGCCTCAGTAAATCCACCAGAATAATAACTGACACTTCATACCCCTCCCATAAACTCTTTGTCCCTCTGACAGAAGACCCTGGAGTGTTTAGGCTAACTGTGCCAGATTTCTGAACAGCTTGATTTCACAATCTGCAATGATAAAATGTCTTACATCAACCTCCCACTGATTTAACCAGCCCAACCCCATCACACACTTATCACTTTAAATCACTAGGCAACCTGTCCCTGTATATCGATTGCTGCTAGGTGTGATGTAGGCTCAGCCTCAGACATCATGCCCAGAAACGGCTGGCTAAAACCTTCATGCATAAGACAAATGAAATTAGAAACACTTTAGGAGTTTTAAAGCCATCATCTGATTGGTTGGATTGGATTTCTTCGAGATGCATGTCATGTTTTGATGGTCTGCATGAAAGTCATTGTGACGCTCTATTTCCCTAATGGAACCGAAAGGCTGTCATGTTTACAACTGCGATAAACAGAACTTATAATAGTCGGCTGAACACTGTCTTTCCCTAATCATGTAAAGTTCTGGGTATAGACTTATTAATTTGCATGACTTTTCGTTATGGGTGCATGTCGTAACAGGAGCATGTCGTGCTACAACATAAACCTTTCATTTTGGTGTCCAGGGCTCCGTCTGAAATCGCAGTCTACTTACGTATGTTCTACATTTAAGCAAGTATGTATTTCCCAACCATTATAAAAGTACTACAGCCGTCATTTTGATACTGTGAAATACGATGTCACAGCAGCGCATATTTAAACTCGGATAATGTTTAACTTAAATGATGTTTTACGACAATGAACAGTGTCTTTTCTTTAAACATTTAAAGCTACTTTAAGCACTTAAAAAGTGCTGCGTCTCTGCTTTCTGCCATTTCCGCTTATAATGAGTCATATCTCCTGCGACCTCATGGGATAGTAAAGTGGAAGTAGTAGATCATCCGGGAGCTCTTTATGTACTGTACTTCGCATACTAAGGATTTGGACATACAACTCGTCTCACATACTTAGTTTTTATACTTTTATTTAGCATGGAAGAATGTGGTTTCGGACGGAGTCCAGATCTTTTGCCGTAGGTCTGAAGGTCTGCCTACGGGGGGACGAGGTGTAAGACTTCAAAGACTTCATCAAACACCAATTAACTCACTAGATTCCTGCACAGTACAGTAAAAAAACATGATAGCCCCTTTACGTTATTACTTCTGATTATCTCTGTCATGCCAGGATTTTTAAACTGAAATCCACTCACTAAGTATTTTAAAATTAAAGTCAAAGGAATATAAAGGGTGTATCAAAAAGTTTCAAGAGACACCAGCAGATGGCAGCACAGCCTTGCGAGCAGTCTTGTGCTGCCATCTGCTGGTGTCTCTTGAAACTTTTTGATACACCCTCGTACATTGTGGAAGAGTTTTTAGGGCAGCAGAAAAACCTTTATTTTTCAATGTATCTGGAAATGTTTTACAGTGTGTCGGTTAATTACTTTGTTGTCTGCTGTGCACTGACACCTTGTGCTACATGTTGTCAGATGTCTTGTATTTCTGTAATCTTACACTAAGTCCTTGTGCTATGCTCTTTCATTCCAGTTGTACATCACTAGAATAATAATAAAGCTCTTCCATCTCAAATCCCTAAGAAAGCCTAAGAAAACACTAAACACAAATTGGGAATACAGCCCATACAAGACGCCAATCCATCTCAAAGACATCATTCATACACTTATTCATACTCAGGGGCAAATTTGGCACAGACAACAATACTTCAGGGAAGTGATAGGAAACTTGAAACTACCCACACAGACATGAGGAGAGTGCAAGTGCTTAGAACATGTATATCTTAATATTTTGATGTATGATGTACAGGGATGTTTCCAAAGTTTACACAGAAAAAACATCCAGGGAGAAGCAGCTGTGTGGGTGGAACTGATCAAAGAATAAATTCTTGACTGACATTATTAATAAAGCATTTCCTACTTTTTACCTTTTTTATACCCTTCTGATTTCTAGAGACTGTTGTGCGATACAAAATTAGAGAAAATTAACAGTTATAAATATCAAAATACAAAAAACAAACCAGCCTATCCTGTGCCATGGCATTTTTTGTAGATCCTTGTGTTTAATGTGAACACAAACTAAATACAAGATTAGTGACAACAAGATTTGATGCATTGTTTGTTATGTAGCCGAATGATTGGCTGATTAAGATTATGATTTATTTATTCATTCATTAATTCATTCATTCATCTTCTATATACCCGCTTATTTCCTAATTCGGGGTCACAGGGATCTGCTGGAGTTTATCCCAGCCGTCTCTGAAAGGGCGAAAGGCAGGTAGCCATGTCATCACAGGGCCACACACACACACACACTCGCTCCTATGGGCAATTTAGAATCACGAATCAACCTAACATACATGTTTTTGGACTGTGGGAGGAAACCGGAGTACCTGGAGTAAACCCACGGAAGCACGAAATATTACACGAATAAGCACGTGTATATGTATTCTTTGTACAACACAGTGGCTGGTAAGTGTGAAATGTGATACAGTGCAAGTGTTTTTTACATTTTTTTTAATTGCTAAATTTTCACCTCTATTTAACTGCACAAAATTTATTGTAAAAAATATCATTCTTCATGTTAAAATTGGTTGGAAATTAGGGTTGACATTGGCAGAGGTGGGAGTATAGTGGCCATCTTTCTTGTTCCTTGTCATAGGTCCCAAAACCTGTGCCACAAAAGCTCAATCAGTTCTTTATCATCTACTCCTTCAAGTGTCATTGTCCACGCATTTTTCCTCAGGCATCATTTTAAAGGCATTGTTCCTAATGCAACACCATTCAAGTATCAGATCTCATTACTTTAAAGCATCAAATGATGCCTGTCAAGCCTCGTTCAAGGTTTGGGTCAAGACTTCATGAATACTGTGATTTACCCTGTAATTCATTGTTACTATGACAGAACTGGTTATCTAGCTCGTACTTAGTATAAAATGTTATTTCTTTCCTTTTTTTTTTTGTATGTGTCTTAAAATAGACTAAAAATATAATTATTTTACTGACAAAGCACAAGGACAACCTAACGTTATTAGCATAGGGGTAGAATTAAATCAGAAACACTATATAAGGTAGTGTGTGCACAGAAAGGCAATTAAGCCAAGCGCTTATACCGTGTGTACTTTACTATATAGGATGAGCCGCAGCTGTAGGAATAAAATATTAAATTAATTCTATCCTTTTATCCTTTTCTATCCTGTGCTTTTTGAAGGGTGGGCGCAAGCAGATTTTAATATTAAAGTTTGCATCAATATTTAATGAGCTATCATTTTATTTTTTTAATCTGTGGACAATGTAAAATACTTTTATTTGCTGTGCTTTTAATGAAAAAATGTAAAGACCAATGTGCGACGAGAGCAGTGACTATTTCTCTAGGCTATAGATTCATAAGCTCAGAAAATAAACCCAATAATTTTTTTTTTTTAAATCATTTAGGGAGAAGAGTAAACAGTTATAAGTCACAAGCATCATGAGAACTAGCTGGATCCTAAGCAAGTTCTGCTTACATACATTTAATAACACATCAGTTATTTATTGAAAACACACACACACACACACATCACATGTACTTACTCACATTGTCATTGCTGCCGTTGTTGTCTTCATATTTTGTCTCTATGTGAATGGAAAACTTCGGCAAGAACGAACACTACAAAAGTGGGGAAAAAAACCCAAGATTAAGTCAAATCTACTAAAATTTTTAAAATAAGCTTCATTTACAAGTTTTAGTTTACTTTATTTACTGTTTACCTGTTTTTTTACATCGATTGCAGGTTTAACCTAAGTTATTTATTCAATATATAAATTATATATATAATCAAAGTAACTGCAGTGTAAATAATGCCTTACGGCTGTTTTTTATTGACAATAATAATAAAATTAATCAAGCAGGACTGGCTAAGTCTTTAATGCGGGCCTGAGTGGAACTTTATTTGGGGGTCCCTCTGTGCCACCTATATAACCTTTTTATGCATCCTGCATTACATTAACATAATATTGCATCGTTTTTTTCTATTTATTATTGCATTTTTGTATATTAACCATTAGTCGTTAACATTATAAATATATATAAATGATCTGCCATTGTATGTACTGTTGGGGGCCCCCTGTTGCCATGGGGGACCTAAGCAGCTGTTATACGATAAATGAATGTCATAGACATGGTTCTCTCCCACGAGAAAGCTAGAAAAAAAAATCTTTCTGGCTGTTTTAAGTCTCACCCAATGTATATAACCTCACCAAATACTTAAGGATATTGTACCAGATCTAATATAATAGAAGCCTTTATTTGTCATATATACAGTCTATACCAGCACAATTAAATTAGGGTTTTTGCATAGGAGGGCTCAGAGCGCTGGCTAAACCATGATACACCAGCCCTGGATCATAGAGAGGGTTAAGTGCTTTACTCAAGGGCCCAAATGTCATAGGTGGCAGTGGTGGGTCTTGAACACTGAT
Source organism: Bagarius yarrelli (assembly GCA_005784505.1). Classification (NCBI taxonomy): domain Eukaryota; kingdom Metazoa; phylum Chordata; class Actinopteri; order Siluriformes; family Sisoridae; genus Bagarius; species Bagarius yarrelli. The sequence continues at coordinate 3,740,966 of VCAZ01000020.1, forward strand.
TTTCTGATTAACACAGCAGAGCCTTAAACATTTAATCCACCACTGTGCAACTAAAATTTGGTTCAAGTTTTTTTTATTTTTTATTTTCTGTTAAACAAACTGCTCAACTCTGCTCGCATCGAATCGCAGCAACATTTCACAGGCTGGGTGTGTCAGTTGGCAGTAATGATGAGCTATTTTCCAGCATGTTAAATTTATAGCCTTACTTTCCTCTCTCATCATTTCTCACTCCTCCTTTTCCTCTTTACACGGCCCAGTGCTGCTGGAGTCCCTTGGAGAGCCAATAGTACTCTGATTAGATTAACTCCACTTACCGCAGTTAATGTGGTGATACACTGCTGTTCCAAAAAAAAGTCATTACCTAAATATAACTAAGCAAATAGGTAGGAGCCTCACATTGAATAATTACTGCATGAATGATTATTTTACCCTAACTGATGCATTAAGTAGCTTCTCATTTCCTAAACATCGATGTTGGAAGACAAGACACATCCTATGTTAGTGGAAAAGATGTTAATCTGTTTCAGAAGGGTCGAATTATTAGCATGCATCAAGCAAAAAAAACATTTTAGGAAATTTCTAAAACTATTAAAAATGGGTGGGTTAAGAACTGAAAGAATAGCGGGAACCATCACCTTTAAAGAAGAAATATGGTTTGGGAAAAAAAAAAAAAAAAACCCTGAATAATCATGATCAGCGATCACTTAACTATTTGGTGAAATCAAATCATAAAAAAACAACAGTAGATCTCACGGCTAGGTGTTTAATAGTGAAAAACTAAGAGAACGCAAAAGACTAGGACTAAACAGCTGTATAGGCTTAAAAAAAACACTTATCAGTGAGGCTAATCAGTAAAAAAAGGCTTCAATTTGCTAGGGATTCTGGAGCAATGGAAGAAGTAAGTAGAGCACATCGTCTAATGAGTCCAGATTTACCCTGTTCCAGAGTGATGGGGGCATCAGGGTAAGAAGAGAGTTGGAGAGTTGGAATAAAGTGATGCATCCATCATGTCTAGTTTTACCGTACAAGCATGTGGGGGGGGCAGTGCTATGATCTGTGGTTGCTGCAGTTGGTGGTCAGGTTTAGAACAACGTTATGTACCCCAAAGAATGAGATCAGCTGACTGCCTGACTATATGACCAGGTTATTCCATCAATGGATTTTTTTTTCTTCTTTGATGACACGGGTATATTCCAAGATGACAATGCCAGGATTAAATGGGCTCAAATTATGAAATAGGGAGAATGAGACATTATTTTTTACATATGGATTGGCCACCACAGACCTTAACCCCATTAAGAACATTTGGGATGTGCAGGAGAAGACTTTGCACAGCAGAAAGTCCGACTTTCCTATCATCTTGTCGAAAAAAAATTACACAAAACCTGAATTAGATTAAATGTTTGTTAGGACATTACAGATATTACTTGTGTTTTGGTTTGTTGAGTTTCTGTATCATCTGTATCGATATTATATGTTCCATCCACCGGACTTGTTTTGACATTTTCCCCTAGTGGTTTTTTAAAATTGTCATTACGTCATCAGTTTTGGCGCTTATATTGGTTCTTGGTTTGACAGTTGTCGTAGGACAAGTCACACTACAGGGAAGTACAAGGAAAATGAATGCAACGGTCATTAACTGCCTGTTAAGCTAGCCGTCAAAGACAACAGATTTTAGCACGTTTTTAAAATTTGTCGACTTAAAACAGGCTAAAAAAAGAAAAGACATCAGGCACTAATAAATGCGCAGTCATTCTTTAGTGTCCACTCACCGTTAACTGTGTGGCTCACTGACTTATGGGACTCAAAGAAAAAGAAAGAAATCAGAATGCAGGTGGAATAAATCTTTGGATGCAAACTGCTTTAGGAACAGGGATAGCAGAGCGACTGTATATCACATTGATTTAAAAAGCCTACACAGTGTCTCTGTGCTTAGTGCTGATGCAGACACTTCTGGCTGGATGATAGAAGCGTAGGCACACAGCCACCCAAATCAGTTGGCAGCCATACAGCAGCTCACTCTGCTAATCTACAATTCTATGTTCTGTGTGCACAGAAAACATGAAGTATTTCTGCGAAATTTTTTATACGAAATACAAGTTCTTTGAGTCCAAAGTCCAAAATCCGACAACATGAAATACAATACATTCAATCTGCAAAACAAATGATTGGTTTAGGAGACCAAATCAGACATCAATCCCAGTATATTGACACCCAAGTCACACTCGAGTCGACAGTCTCTCCTTTCAAGCACAGACGTATAGCACTGACTTATTAATATTAAAAAGAAATAGGATTTAAAATAATTCATATTCTTGGTCAATATGAATAAAAAAAGGTTTGCATTTATTGTCTAACTTTAATTTATTTTTAAGCAAATTTAAAACAACCATAGTTGATCAAAAGTGTTCTAAATAAACTATAAAACAAACAATAATAAAATATAGACTAAAAAACACAATACTCAGCTCTCAACTTGTGTTTAATGCCAAAAATATATAAATAAAATGTAGTTGTAATGAATCCCACTGAATCGAGCCGTATTTAGAACTAAAAGGTGCGGTTTATCATGACTTGGCTTAATTTGACTTATCCTAGCATAAGCTTTGCATTAGCTTAGCCTGAACATTAGCATAAACTTAAACAAAAAAAAAAATACATAAACCAGACTAGAGCAGACTTAACTTGACTTATCTTAACATGACCATGAACATGAAAATGAAAATGAACAGACTCACAAAAACAGTACATGGACAAACCAAAATCCACAACAAAGACAAAGGAAAACACAAGGGCTATAAATACACAAGACAGACCAATCGAGGCAAGAGGCAAGGGGATCACATGACTAGGAGCACATAAGGAACAAAGATCACGTGACACAGGACAAGGCAGTAAGTAAACAAAGGCATAAACAGTGAATACAAACATAAATATAATATTAAAATTAAACATAAACAATAAACATAAAACAGGAACCTAACAAGAACAAAAAACTGTGGTTAATCTATGCTAAATTAAAATCAAACAATCAATAGAAATTATACACCTACAGTCCACTTTATTAGAAACACCTGGTCATCTGCTTCTTTTTGCAGTTATACATTAAGTCAAGAAATTAGATAGTTTTAGAGTTTGGAAAATTACTGATCTGATGGTCTGGTCTAATGCACAACTTTTTTTTGCATCTACACAAACTATAATTTAATGAACAACCACAACCAAAAACATTTAGCGAATGGAGGTTGGTGGAAATGCCTAATTGATGAAAGAGGAAAGGCGGAGGTCAGAGTCGAAAATCCTGGAATATTTTAAATTGATAGAAAAATGAACAAAGTAGGATAGTCCTAATAACACGGTCTGTCTTTGTATATAGTTTTTGCAAATACCAAAAAAAACCCCAGCTTCACTATTTGTAAATTTTGTTTTGTTTTATTTTGGAGCTGGACAGTAGCATTTTTTGTAGCATTCTGGAAATTTCTCTTGAAGTAAACATACTGACATGCTGATAATCTGTACATTTGCATAATGCTTTCTATTTAAATCTGCTAGCATTGTGCTTATGTTAAGTTTGGCTGGTTACACTCTTCAGTGTCCAGAATTTAAATTCATCGCCTTTGCTGAAAATCAATCTTCCCAGCAGCATCTGACTTGGCAGCATGTCTTCTCTGTCCTCCTCACATTACTCACTGCATCACTTCTCCTTTCATACTGATACTTAATGCAGATTATGCTAATGCTGTTACCGCACACTGTGGTGCAGCGCAGCCAAATGAATCTACTGTGCTTTCAGCCTGGCTTAGAAATGATCTTCTCAACCTGACTGTTTAACAGATTAATCAAGACCTCCTGCAAACATTGTCCAACAGAAGGCTATTTATTATAAAAGGTTACATTTCTAATTAATGTATTATTTTTAGGTATTAGTTGTACAGGACATGTATATAATCTTGATATATATGAATATAAATAAAAAATGAATATGGGCCATAATTTAAAAAAATGCGTGGTAAAGGAAGATAGTATGGCAGTGCAAATAAATAGCGAATTCGCCAAATGTTCAAATTCAAATTTCAATATGCAAAATTCACAAATTATGATGGCTTTCTGTGTGTCCGGCAGCTGACTGATAGAGTTACCGGACAGCCACAGCCACTGGCATCCTGTGCATTGGAGTGGTCCACACTGAGGTGGCGATCGGGTCTTCAAACTGCCTGCACTACGCTGACATGCCAACTCACATGCTAAGGAGCCATTAGAATGTGGCATGCGGCAGCATCAGGGTAAGACCCACTGCCGCCACCAGGCTGCTGGTGAGCTCACCTCTACTAAGAGATAATGACAGTGCTTTGGGGTTTCATCGACTCCCACCTAGAGCCTTGTGTTCACTGGTCTCCTTCTCGGACGAGGGCCTTCTTCTTCATCCAGACCTGCTTTGCTGATGTGACAATGATGTCATAAACCCTTGAGAAGCAACCTCGAACTTGGGAATCTTATTGACAGATATTTAGAAGCAAGACTTGGGCTGGGATTCCCCCCAGAAATAGGTTAAGAGCAAGCTGGGCTCCTGGATTCTGGCAGAAGACTAACTAAAAGAAAAAGTAGAGGCCGCCAGTGACTTAGTGAGACAGTGAGAATGTTTTGGAACCATGTCAGGTATGCGGATGTGGACGTATTCGCCACAAGCGAGAACATGCGCTGCTCACTACCCAGGCATGGAAATCTATACACAGACAGAAACCCAATTGAAAGAACTTGACAGACCTGTAAGAATGAGGGGAACAGAGCGAGAAACCTGACTCTAGCCTTACTGCTGTTTGTTAGCAAGTCATGGAGAAAGTGCATGATGTAGTATGGTAAATTCAACCATGTCCACAGAGTAGATGACAGGAAAAGTGAGGTGCAGCTCAGGGAGAACACAACCCGGTGGAAGGAAAGCAATAACACACAACGCTTGAAGTACAGTACATCATTTCCTGGTGTACTTTCCCGTGATCCTTTTATGCAAAATATACATAATATACATTAAAAAACAAAACAAATTTTTTTTTTCTTGCAGTAAAACTGCAGTAAAGTAGACACACGCCAACACACACACACACACACAGTTGTTAAAGATAAAGGAAAGCTTTCCATGTCAGCACTCAGAGAACTGTGCACTGTAAACCTACTTTTCTGTCCAACAAACTGATTAACACACGGGGCTCTTGAGCAGACAACAGCTACAGTCTCAGACCAGACAAAAACATAAAACGAGAACAGCTATCCAGCACAAGGTATCACACCCACAGCTCAGGTAAAACAAGTTGATGATAAAGAAGGGGAAAAATAATGGTACTTACTGTGTACTCTGAATCATGCAGGCAGGTGCAGCCCAGAGGAGTGAGGTAAGACAGAGAAAAAGAGAGCGTGGTAAAAATCATGTAAAAAGCAAATAGGTCTTAAGTAAGATCTGAAAGAATGAGCTCTGTTATCTAATATTACTGTTTATAAAAAAATAGACCTCAGACTCACTTGAGATTTTAATTGTAAATGTAAAAAAAAAAGTGACTTTTGTTGTTTTTAGTGTCCTTGCAATTTTATAATTAAAGGTAAGTTATGGGCATACAAGTTGTGTATTAATGATTACATACAATTTAGAAGCTCTTCATCAGATTCATAGAAGATGCCTGAAGAAAATTTTTGCATATCTAATTAAAAATAATTGACGTTCATCTTTGGGATACTGTAAGAAATTAGTGGGACTAGTGACAGAAGCAGAATTGGTACAATCATCCAATTGCTTAATATTTTAATAATCGCTGCAAACACACGAGTACTGACTCATTATTTCTCATCATGTGTCAGTCCTACAGAACAATGGAGTGACTTTTGCGTCTTCGATACAGCTCATTTTATGTGTAATCCAAATTAATTTAAACCCTAAAGTTTAAATCTCATTTTAATCTATAACATAACATAACTTTCCTGTTTATTTCACTACACACATATGGATTTTTCAGGAAGTGTGTGTAAGAGCTTGTGGAGATGAACATCAATGAGAATTCAGACATGTTTTTTTTTAAGAAAGCAGATGAAAGGTTTTATAATGTATGCCTTTTTCCTGAATTTAAAGATAAGAAAATGCCTTTAAGATTCTATATTATCCATATAAAGGATACTGATGAATGTATATAATGTTCCGGGAAAAAACGAGAGGAAATAGATTAGCACTAAATGTAAATAGTCTCAATATAAAATAAAAAATAAAAACCATAACCCTAGGTTTCCTCTATTGCCTTTGGTTTATTATGTTTCTATGTAGAAAAGTATACTGTAAATAAAAACTATTATTTAACTGGATAATATTTATATTACCAGAAATAATACTTATTTCAAATGAAGAACCTTTTTGTGGATTTTTATCACGTCCTGAAACTACCAATATTTTCTCAGCAGGGCACCGACTCTGTAATCTAAGTGATTATCTCTTCTTTTCAATCGAAACAGTGTGATATGGTCGGCATGAGGCAATGAATATTTCACTTCAGAACACTCACAATAAAAAGATTATTTACATTATATAACTGATGTTGCTCACACACTCTGTGTAATGGTAAAATTGATGTCAGAATGTCTATTGTGTTATTGTCCGCCTTGTTATTTTTAAAAGCTGGTCAATACACAAGTGTGTAAGCCAGGCACCTATAATAATATATAAGTGATATAAAGATAGAATATAAAAAAGTATTTATTTCAGTTTTCTTTCAATTTAGAATTTTGGTTTATATAGTATATAGACAACATTTCTCAAACTGATATAATGGAGTCCCAAGATAGTAGAGTGAGAATAACGAATGTATGTCTCGATTCTCCACAGAATTGCTGTGGGATAATAGCTTGTAGTGTTCTTATCCATCTATCTAACCGTCATGGTGGATGAGTTACCTGTAACTGTGTATGGATAATAGTTCCATGCCTTCTCTGTCACATAGAAGATCTTGGGAACAACTGCTCGCGCCCAGCTGGGCAGCTTGCTATAAATGAGAAAAAAGATGAGAAAGATAAGAATGAGATTTTTTTCCCTGATGAAAAAGCAGAAAGGTATGGTAAAAAACCTGGCCATAATATATCTTTGATATATATGAAATACATGTAATGATTAATAAAATATATTGTTAAAATCAAAAATATATTTAATTTCAACCCAAATGTATTTAAGGTTCAAGAAAAAAATATTTTTTTAAACAGAATCAATCACTTTATATAATGAACAGATTTAATTTAGGCTTTTATCTAATCGTAACTTTGATCAGTAAACATAAACAGAGGCTCAATTATGTTTGCTTGATGTGCGGGATTCAGGTGACCTGGGTTGAATTCTGACCTGGGTGCCTTTTTTAACAAATATAAAAAAAAGTAAAATATATAAAATATGCAGTTGTACAAAGGATATGTATGTAAATATATTTTTGGATATATATTAAAATATATTAGATTATTTAAAGAAATATATTTTTATTGTATAGGAACTGTTGATGAACCGGCTAGGATTAAAACATGCAGTGAAGAGTCAAGTAATAGTCTGAATTCTGACATTGGATATTAAACTGGACAATAAAAGTTCTAGACAATAAAAGCTAAAACACACACTAAAACATATGAATATAATCACAATTACTATATAGAACTTACTTAAGTAAAAATAGTGGGATTTTAGTTTAAGGGTTACTTTCAGTGTAAAAGCAATGTAAATGAACAATAATTAAGATCCAGATTAAATGCAGAGGTAAAGTGGACACAGTCAGTGTGTGAATGACTTTGCACACCTGTGTTGGTTTAGCTGGATGAGCTCAGTTTAACGTAGCCTTTAAAAATGCAAATCAATTATAAAAACAGTGCCTGAATAAATCTGCATTGATTCTCTTTAAAATTGCAGCAGGGATTGATTGCAAACATATGCCTTTCTATACCTATCCATAGTTTCATAGATTTTTCTATATTTACTGTGACTATTCCACACTTTAGAAATGATAGTTAAATGTCAAATATCTAATACGGATACATCTCTTAAAATTAATTCTAAATGAGGCCTAACCTCAGCTGGCTGGCTTCCTGTATACTTTTGCAAATGGCTGCCACCCTTGACTTTTTTTTAATCTTTGAGTAGTCCTTTTGTTTCCCCACTGAGTTCTGTTAGTCCCCTGATTTGCATTTGCCGCTCTGCTCTTTTTAATTTGCATTCCTTTCATCCACCTTCCAATCCTTTTTTGTAGGTAGTATAATATCAGAAATCGACTCTAAAGAACAGCAGGACTTTTAACCTATAAACTGTATTAAACTATAATAAGATATTATGAGAATATAATGAAATATTTTTAAACTAAGGCACTTTGGGATATGTTATTGTTTATTGGCAAAGAAAAATCTGATTCTCATGTTTAGGAATCTGTTATTTCGAAAAATAATTCATGCAACTACTGCCAAATTGTTATTTAATTCATAAACCTTAAAACAGCTTACAATGCACACATAAATTTTCTTGAAGAGAGCATGTCCCCGAACCCCCATATCTCCCTAATCTCCATTTTTGGATATCGCAGTGGTTAAGGTGAGGTACTGCTAATTGGAAGATCTAAGTTTAAATTCTAGCACTAACAAGGTGCCAATGCTGGGCCCCTGAGCAAAGCCCTTAACCCATTTAGGTCTTAGTTGTATAAAACATAAATGTTAGTCGCTCTGGATAAGATTGTCTGCCAAATGCCGTAAATGTATAAAAATCTGCGTATGTCCCTGCTTTTGCATACTATAAATGTTACAGACTGTAATTTTTGGCATTGCTCGACTGGTCCCACTATTTTTCAGGCCACTAGAAAGGTATGTATCAAGACTCTTCTCTCCTTTGGCACCTACATGGTCTAATAAACTTTCCCTGACGTTTAGACAACTGAGTAAAAAGTTTTTAGCCAAGCCATGTCTAAATACATACCCTCTTTCTGAAGTATCTAAAATTATAACTTTATCTTGCATTACACAGACAATCAGCTGAACCTGAGGCAATGCTTCCTCTGCATTAACTGGAAATCAGGGTGTAAGGCTGTCACTGTCACAGGGTCTCTCAACCCTCATTGTTTTAGAACTTCTGTATCATGACTGACCCTTGGCTGTGTCTTAGAACATGCCTGATCCATGCTGATTCTGTTCTTCTGGTTGGAGTGTTGGTCGGAGGCGGTCACTGGCTGCAGCAATTGGTCTTGTGCTCGGGTTTTCATTATTGAATGTTTGGGAGGAATTTAGAGTTGAACCTGTGGTCAACTTAGAGTTACGATGATTTATTAGTTGATTAACATTATTAATAATCACAACCTGTTGTCTCCCAGATGCGGAGATTCCCCCTTGAGTCTGGTTTCTTTTAAATTTCTTCCTAACATCATCTTAAGGAGTTTTCCCTTGCCATCGTTTCCACAGTCTTAATCAATGGGAATAAATTAGAGCTTAATTTTAAAAATTGTGATTTTCTAATTAAATTTCAGTGTTTCCTGTAAAGCTGCTTTGAGACGATGTCTATTGTTAACAGTGCTATACAAATAAAGTTTGAATTGATCCTTTGCTCTGATCCCAACATTCTAAGCTGGATATGCAACCAAAAGAATTTTACTGGGCTGTAATGTATGTATGTAAAAAATGAAGGTATTTTCTTAGTTCTTCATCACATCCATTACATCATGCTTGTTCAATCTGTCAACAATTGTGCCTTTGTGGGTCTCTTTCTACCATGTTGGCTGGAGGCCAAACACAGAAAGTATTAGAAAGAGAAACATGGAAGGTATAGAACCTGCCGCAGAGGGTCCCGCTTGCTGAAAAACCTCACTCCAGTGCTTACAGCAAAAAATAAATTACACTAAAGTGCTTAGCACAGATCACAAATAGATTGTAGGGCCACTCCGTAAAAACCATATCGGTTCTTAAGCAGCAGTCCTGCCTGCGAAGTCTAAAAGGTCAAGAATTTTACTGAGGCTCAGATAGGGTGATAAGATGAGCTCAGGTGGTATGAAATGCTGTTGCCTACATTGCACACACAGACATAAATCATAAGTGTGCATGGCCCTCACATAATCCCTCTCTTATGACTGACATAAACGAGACACTGCTGACCTTTACCTCATCTGGGTGACACTTTAATTTCGAGTGTATTCCCAATGAGACAGGATATAAAAAAGGGTGAGCAGTTGTAGTATAAGTATCAGTTTGTATGCTGCTGTTATGTAATCTCAACAGCCCATTTCTGAATCATTGCCAAGTAACCCTACAACATTTATTGTAGAAGTCTTTATTTGACACAGTTATGTTACAGCACAGGGTAATTCTTTTCTTTGCATATCCTAGCTTGCCAGAGCACAGGATCAGCCATTCTACGATACCACTCAAGCAAAGTAGGTTAAAGGCCAAGCGCAAGGACGCAACAGTGCAAGCATTGAAGTATCGGCACTTAAACCCCTGACATTTTCAAAAGCAGCCTAGTGACTTACCTACTAAATCAATTTCACATTATAGTGACATAAGGCTTAAGTCAAAGAAGACAATATCTTCTGGGCTTATTGTAGCTCATCGTAGCTCACTGTATCTTAGAAAAGCCCACTGGGACAGGGACCAAGCTGCCCCTTGTTTAAAACAGGAACAATAAACAAAACATTTATTGTATTTTATTTTTAATTAAATATAATTATAAATTAATTTAGCAAGTATTAGCAGCAGGGGCATCACTAAGAGGGGGAAGTTAGGACGATTTCAAGGGTTTATATACTTAAGGGGGTTACCAGATATCTGTTTTATTAGTAATAACAGTGCGGAATGAGTGTGGTAGGGGGACCAACTTTATATTGTTTTATTCTTACATTTTCTATTGTAAGATATGTTACAACCGAGTTCCACAGAGTGCGGAATGAGGATTATGAAGTGGATAATGTGTGTGTGTCAATGTATCTCATGAAGGTCTGTCGTGATTTCATTAATTTTATCAAATAATTTTAGTTAGCTATCAAAACTAGGGATGCACTGGTATCGGGCTCAATACTAAGCTCACGTACTCATAAAAACACTCTCATATCAACTAACGATACTTTATTGGCAGAACTTTCAGTGCACAAAGCAGCGACAGATTGTCAGGCTCTTCATCAGGTGATGTGAAGATATTTTTGAATAAATAAGGACATCTTATGCGTGACAAACTGCAAACTTTGTTTTGCAAAAATATCAAGATACAAAATAACTACATAAAATATGAGTAATCCGATAAAACATGTGAAATGAAACCCTTGCAACAGATAAAACATGTGAAATGAAACCCTTGCAACAGAAGAGAAAATGAAAAGAGATAACCAACCAAACAAATAAACCCACAAAACTAAAAAATGTACAAAGAAATATCAGTACTTGTAAAATGATATCGGTGCATTACTTATTAAAACTGTTGTCAAGTTATATTACATGAATTCATTCCATTTAGATAAATGTCAAAATGCAGACTGTTCCTGTTACAGGAAAGCATTCACATGTTACCCACTTGTTAAGATAGACACGTTTCTCTGTGAACTGCCCAGAACCGTATACAGGGTCTTCATACGGCTCGTTCTGCACCACCTCTACACCCTCTCCTCGATCGCTCTGCTCATGGCTGTGTTTGCTGATCATGTACAGCTGCCCAATCCTGTACTGAAGACAAAAAACAGCACACACTTACAACTGCAGCCTGATCGAAAGAAACAAAGCTGTTTCTAACTAATGAGCAGTTCCTCAAATAACAGGATGATAATGAGAGAGAACCCATCATAAAGTTGCTGATAAAAACTATTGTTAATAGTTATATAATATATATAGATAATAATAAGAAAAGCAATTATATTAATAAAAATGTATTAATACATACAAAAACCCTATTATTCTTAGTTGTGAACTTTCAAAATGTGAGTCATATCCCAAATTAACACCAAAGTTCTTGATATTCTAGATATAATACTGAGAATATACTATGTTTCTTAATCAGTAGGCTTTAAACCTGTAACCTTCAAAAATGGAAAAAATAGTACACCTAGACACACACATTGTCTTCTTGATCATAAGGGAGGACAACAAGAGTACAGCGTACAGTGATACATGATCACTGAAGGTGATGTAAATTGCACAAAACACACATATTCATGAATGTGGAGCAGTAAAGTAGGAATTACCAGTAACTGTCATTTCTGCTCGATTTTCAGCATCTACATGTTGCTAATGAGTTAAGGGTACTGCTTAGTCTAAAACATCACCTTTTTTTATTGGTTAGATTTTGCTTTAATTGTATATACTACTGGAACCTGTGAATTTCCCACTGGGATGAATAAAAGTATCTATCTATCTATCTATCTATCTATCTATCTATCTATCTATCTATCTATCTATCTATCTATCTGTCTGTCTGTCTGTCTGTTTGTCTGTCTGTCTGTCTGTCTGTCTGTCTGTCTATCTATCTATCTATCTATCTATCTATCTGTCTATCTATCTATCTATCTATCTATCCATCCATCCATCCATCCATCTGGTAAACTAAAGAAAATCTCAGTTCTTAGATCTGCTTTAGATTCTAGTACAGATTGCTAGTGGGGAAATATTTAGCACAGCTAATAAAGAAAAGGACTATTAATCTATCCTGTATATTGTGGATAGAAAAAAATAATTTTTTTGACATAATTAAAAATGTATATAAATCAGAATTAAAGGACAAACAAAACAGTGTACAGAATTTTTCTTTTTTGACCCTCAGTCTTTCCACTTTATCAGAAGATTAGACCCTCAATAGTAAAAAAAATTAGCTTTGAATCCACATTAAACACCCAAATTCCTCATCCCTCACCTGTATTTAACTTTTATATTTACAGTATATGTTATATATTAGATATAAATGCAAAAACACAATCACAAATTTGTTTATTTTTCAGTTTTTTTCATATATAAAAATAATTAATAGAAAATAGACTGTGAACAAATAGACTGTAAGATTATGTAACTAAAGAAACAATCCCACTGACAGTTTGTACACTTTATAAACATCAATTTATAATATTTTTATTATTAACCGAGGTTCAGTATATTTAGGACGAAACTGCATCTAAAAGTGTCTTTCAGATTCAGCTGTTTAGTTCAGTGCACCTTTGTAGTTAGTGTTTCTGTTTTTGTTGTTATAATGAGTTATTGTCCTCTTTGCCTGCTCTCAAAAACCAAACCAAATTAATGGCAGGAGCCAAGCAGAAAAAAAAGAACAATGGTTAAAGGGGCAGTAAATTATTCATCATGTATCATTTTCTTTGTGTGTGCTGGACAGATGTGTAGAGAGACATGAGGAGCAGGGGGGATTCAATGAGTGGCAGATTAAAGCAAGTGTGGGGATCGTGGAGCTTCAAGTCAGCACGGTAGCCTAGTGGGTAGCGTGTTATGATTTATGGTGTTATTGCAAGTTTGAATTCTGTTTACCTTCCCAATTCCCAGCTTCTTTCTCTCTCTCTCTCTCTCTCTCTCTCTCTCTCTTTCTTTCACACACACTTCACTTACTGTACAATTCACTTAATAGAAGCAAAAATGACCAAAAAAGTCTTAAAAAAAAAGCCTTAAAATGTAAACGCCTAAAATGCGTGTTGGAATAAATGTTGAATTTTTTATATCTTTGCATCGGTAGAATTCTTTACTGTCTTGTCTCATAATGTCTCATGTATGTCGCCGACATGCTGCTTAGTAATATCTTGCGTCTGATCTTCTTTCCTGATTTCTCTAGTTTTCGTTAGAATCTCCCGGGCTCCATGCTCAAGTTCCTCTGTATCTGCTCTCCTCCGGTGCCTTGCTTCGAGTGGGTTTCGCCCAGTAACACCAAAGCTATCTCTCTCTTCTGCTTCCTGCCTGACTTCTGCACTTGTAAATAAAACGACCCGCTGGGTCGTATCATTATCTTTGGCTCCTGTCTCTAACACAAATATATAGAAGGTTGAACATAGAAAAGACAACATAACAATGTTTTTTAAGAGTTTACACTTTAGCCGCATAAAACTTTACAAGAACATTATTAGACGAGCCAATTTCCAAAGATTTATGTATAAAAAAAATACACTCATTCCTTCTGGAGGTGAAGTAGGAACATGAATAGTTGGTACAAATCATTTTTTCCGGCGTAACTTCTTAGCAAAACCTGCTTTATACTGACCGTCGTTTATAAAGAAGACAAAATGATTTGTGCAAACATGAACACATTTAGGTAAATTGGGGGCGAAATTCTGCTCCAACCTCAAACTAATAGCAAATATTTGACATTTCACTTTGGGCCAGGTTTGCCAGATTGGATTAAAAATCTCCAGCACAACTACAGCGTAAAACGCACCTGTTTAAAAAAAAATCAGTCCAAAATGTGTAGTGTTTGAACGGGGAAAAAAATAGATATATAAACTCCTGCCTGTTGTATTAAATAGCAACTGTAATGACTCCGCCCTGCCCACACCATCACCAGAGAGCCCCATCACCAGAGTACTAGCTCATCTGTAGCACTTCCATTGCCACTTCCTGGTTGGCTAGCTTAATAAGATAGTCCGCTAAGCCTCTCATGTTGCGAAGTATTGTCTAGCTATAATGACTCCGCCCTGCCCACACCATCACCAGAGAGCCCCATCACCAGAGTACTAGCTCATCTGTAGCACTTCCATTGCCACTTCCTGGTTGGCTAGCTTAATAAGCTAGCCGATAAGACTCTCATGTTGCGAAGTATTGTCTAGCTATAAATGACTCTGCCCTGCCCACACCATCACCAGAGAGCCCCATCACCAGAGTACTAGCTCATCTGTAGCACTTCCATTGCCACTTCCTGGTTGGCTAGCTTAATAAGCTAGCCGATAAGACTCTCATGTTGCGAAGTATTGTCTAGCTATGCTACATACCAATACTCTTGATTTCTGAATGTCTTTACGGTTACTGATCTCTGCCCCCCCACTCTTTGCAATATGGATTCCTCCCCTATTGATTCCTCACAGCAGCTCAAATTAACCAACCAAATGCATTACTTTTTTTTGTTCCGACGTGATAAAAAGAAGCTCAATCTGGCAACAATGCTTAAAGAAGGTCTATGCTAGAACAGCAGTGTCCATCAACAATCACTGGAAAAGGGGAAATTATTTAATGAAATTAAAACAATACACTGGCTGGATTTTGATCATTATAGGATGGTTGTGTACACACACTTCCAACACACATTTCAGTATAAACAACTTGTAAAAATGCATGACCCCTTTAACAGTGTAAAAATGCTCAAACTCAAATGTAAATTTGCAAATATTATGTACGGAGAAAATTTTATTTTGTAATGTTTTCGGTCAGGATCTACGTGAAGGAGAATGCATGACCTGCATAGCTGGCATGTACGTGTCAATAGCAAATAAAGATTCTAGCGACCCAGAAGCCCACATTGGCTCTGCAAACTTTAGCAGCTAAAACAGAAAAAAATTGGGGTTTTTTTAATCGCAACTGATTATTTAAAACCTGAACTACAGCCATAAATAAGAAAACAATGTCATATAAAACGTGTTAAAAGCTACACAGGTTTTAATTTATTTATTATATTGTTAAAGGCTGAGGGAAAAGCTGAATAGAAAAAGTGTGTTACTTTCAAAATATGGTCCTCCAGGTTTTTAAAAGGTTTTTAGCTTCCTAAAAGGTTTCAAAAAAAACCTTGACTACAGAATTAGCTACTTTACGGAAAATATATATATAAGATTTTTAACAACCATATGAAAAGATAATAGAATAAAACCAGAGTAAGCTTAACAAGAATTTTACAAGGTTATTGAATTTTTCGTCTGATTTTGCAGTGGGATTTAATTTTGTTCTGAGGGGAGAGTGCATACTTGTTCTATGCTAATAGTTCACTTGAATGGCCCTTTGAGCGGATTGAGAGAAGAAAAGCACACTATGTATGCTGAAAAGCTCACCCCTGTGTTACTAAACCTGCTCTGATAAACTCGAGGGTCTAGGAGGAATAAATGAAATAAATATTGGCTTGATGAAAATGTTTTATGTTTTTTTAACATAATTTATGTTATTTTAATGAACGGTTACTGGGTAAAAAGGCTTAATACTGTACATTAGGATTTATTTTACTCTTCTTTGTAAGCAGTGTGTGTTCAAAGTTTCTTTTTTGAGGTTTTAATTTATTCTTATTTATTGCTAATTAATTACATTTTTCAGTGAACTTACAGGTGCATTTTACAACATGTCCTAGACTGAGTTTAAATTCTTATTTAGTATTTTTAACCCACAGAGAACATCACCATCACTAACATCAGTGCTACAGTAAAAATCAGTATTTTCGTATTTTATTGATCCATTTATACAGAGGGGAAGGCAACACAATTTTGCTTATGTTCCTTTTTCAGGCTTGTTGTCTATCCCTGTCCAACGCTGCTCAGTACACTAATACTTCAGGTGCTGGTCCAGTAAGTTGTGTCTAAATACTTTTGGCTATAAACAGGGCTGTATGTTAACTTTTTTGCACATAGCACTGGTGATACAGAGGTTGAAAATTTTGTAGCAAACGACAAACAGTTGTAACACGTGTATCAAACATCTGTAGTAGCACCAAATGCTAGTACATTGGTTAAGTTGTTGGACTGATAATTGGAAGATCAGGGTTCGATTCCCAGCATCACCAATCTTCCACTGAGCAAAGCTCTTAAACCCTCAATTGCTTAGTCGTATAAAAAAATGTATGGCAGTTTCTCTGGATAAGGGCGTCTGCCAAATGCAGTGAATGTTAATGTAATAATGTCTAAAGCCGAACACAATTAATCGAGTTTATTCCTTAACTGGACGTTGATGTTCCATACAGAGCACTAAAAAATACAAACCATCTCAAAAAATGTTTCTAGACAAAGAGGGTTTATCTTCAATTTGTTATCAGGTTTTACAACTTAACTTTACACATCAATGTAGGGCAAAACATAACTTTGTGTTGTATCGCTACATTTTTTTGTTTCTTCTTACTATTATTTGGTAAAGTTGCTTTTGTCGTTATTAAAATACAGATTCATTTTCTTGTCAACTCGCCAAATTAGCAGTATAAATTATGAACGCATTACATAGGAATTCTGGGAAATGAAATTGAAAAAATAGACTCAGTCCCACAAAGTCAGAAAAAAAAAATCTTTTTTGCCTCGTAAAACAAACAAACAAAGAAAACACACAAAATGTCTAAAAAAATATATCTGTGTACAGATAAAACCGCTGAAACAGACCAGAGAAGATGTAGTAAACATGCCAGAGCAGTATGTGGTGCTGTAATTCTGCCACAGAGATACACAAAAAACAGAAAAGAAGACTTGAAGCATGCACATAAACTTTGCTCGCCGTACAATGATTTGTGGTTCACTGTAGTAGTAAAGGAGCAGAAGAAGATTCTGCTTTAAAAATTAAAGAGAATTTTAATTAAAGCAGTTAGTGAAGAGCAGCCGATTTAATCCCACAACCTCCTTGGGATAAATTTAGGCTTAATTGTGAGTACGAAGGTCTGGGATGCAGTCTGTGGGACACTCAAGTTTATACTATGTCATGTTCACACTATATAGGGAATATTGGAGTTTAGTTCCAATTTCAGGTCAATTCCTTTTTATTTGTATAGCGCTTATAACAGTGGGCATTGCCATGCAGTAAAAACAAAGGATTGTTCTTTTCAAGTGTAAGTTTGTCCCTAATAAGTAAACTGGTGGCGACTTAGATGAAACAAGAAAGAAACCTTAAGAGGAACTAGACACAAGAGGGAACCCATCTTTATCTGGGTGACACCGAATGTTTGTTTATTACAGCTTAATGATGTTAAGGTGTACAGTAATGGCAATCACATGCTAGCCTTGGGTCAATAGAGCAGGCGGAGTCCCTATCCATCCTTCTGTGTAGCTTCGTAATTGCATGGCTCCCCAGGCCAGTCATGAGAAACATTCCAAGCTGAGTGGCCTCCAATCAAAGAGAACACGACCCAGAGGTGTTCCACCTTTGAAGGGAACACCATCCGACCCTGCTCCAATACACATAACATGCAGTTCGTATGTTTTAGACAGCTGTGTGCTTCCAGCTTCATGACCACAGTTTGGGGAAGATACTTTTACGTATGTGCTGGTAATTTGTGTTCACAACTTACAAACAGCCAAACTCCACTTTCCACAGCAGATACACACACAACTGCATTCAGTTGTTCGGAATGCTGTCAAGGTTACGCTCAGTGCGCTTTCTGTTCTGATGTTTTTTAAAGCTGTTTTTTACATGCTTTTGTTGACTGGTCTTTGTTTACTGTGGGTTTGCTCTGCCTTTGCGTTTGTAAATATATTTTTGCATTTATTGATAGGACAGAGAGAGATAAAATGGGAAAAACAGAGGGGGTGGGGCTGGAAAGGGCTCGAGCTGGAATTGAACCCACAACCCACTACACCACAGCGCCGATCTGTCTTTGATCCCCTTCCGATATTTCTACCATGAAATCAGCTATTGTTTTTGATTCTTTGTTTGAATTGCCATTAAATCTGTCATATTTTTAAAGCAACCATTTTTAAGCAATTAACCTCTCTTAATAAAAAAAGCATAAGTATTGTTAGTCCTTTTACTTGTCTGGCATTTGTGAAGTGGTTTGCACTCATGTAATTATTAAACCTAAGTGAGTTACTTTCCAAGTCACACTGAGGAGGTGGGATGTGGTGTTACAGCACAAACTGTTCCTGCGTTTGCTATAATTTCCATTTTCCATCACCCAATTATTTTTTTATCTGTCCATAACACTGTGCTTTTTATATGAACATACTTGAAATACTGTTAAGGAGTCCAACAGGTTGTTGTGCCTCCTTATGCATTTTTTATTCATTTGATATATATAAGGAATAAGTCATATAAATTAAACATTGAACTTTCATGATGTAAAAACATGAGAAATTACAGTTTTCAATAAAAATAAACCTGTTTCTCTGGCTAAGTTGCCTCTTATGTGTCATTATGTCATTAGCATTAGCATGTTCGTGTGTACATAAAGTAAAGCCTTCAGTTATGTGTTCATGAAATTTATGTTAGCCTAAATGTGACGCTTGACTATTAGGACAGCATATAATTGTCGATCTGTTTTGTTTTGTGGCGATGTGATCGTGTCATAGTGATTAGTTTGGGATTTTCCTGTTCACTTTACAGCAAAATGAGCTGACAGTCTGTACCAGTTGTATGAGTGTGCGCTTGCACTGTATTGGATGTTTTTTTGCTTTGTGTTTGCTAGTTATTGTTGCTATTTGTGTGCCCCCTCGCTCTGTAAGTTATAGTCTGGCGACGGCTTTGATTGTATCCAAAGGATTTTCAGTGCAATTCCACCAAATTATAAACAGTTTTTGTGGTGGGTCATGACATTGTGTGGGCTTAAACCCTCAGATCATATTGCTGCACTATCTGGACAAATGTTTCTTCACAGCTTCTTCACATCTACATGGAAAATTTGACCTCCATATTGTAAAGTATAGCTGGGGGAATTTGCATATTTACTTAATAAATGATTAGTAAGTTAAGGCACTAATTAGAGGGAAGGTCGTCGGAAGTAGAAAGTAAGCTGAGGTCAAGATTTAGTGGGCTAGCACACATTTACTTAGCATGCTACCGTGGCATTGATGATTTTTCCGCACACAGGTCGCGCTTTATTTCATGTGGACACAATAACACATTATTATAATACACAAAAATGATTGATAACGCTATGACGCTATTTTATTATATAGTCACATGATCTTGGACCATAGCTGCTTACTCAAAAAAAAATTGAGAGAGAAAACAAATTCACTACAACTGGATCTGTTTAAATGATTTATTTCTCTGTAGGGTTTGTATGAGCTAAGGAAAGATGTTATCTACCTGTGCAAGTGTGTGTGTGTGTGTGTGTGAGCGTGTGTGTGTTGAGCATGGCGGTGAGGAAATGATTTGCTGTTGAAGGATACTGCAGCATTCATGCATGCACTGACAGAAGGCTGAAGGGGAATGATGAAGTGCGTTCGCCAGGAGGTTAGTAACATGGGGGTTGGAGAGGAAAGTGGTAGACTCACACAAGGTGTCTTTTTTCCCCTTTAAAATGTTGCCCATGTCAGTCAGCTGATTTCCTGTGCAAAGCACTGCTACCTGCAGCATATCCATCACTGCCCCGAGAGAGTGCATGGTCAGCACTAATGCGCTGCAGAACACAGTTCAGTGGACATGAGGAGAGTGAGAGGTAGTCTGCATGAAGGTGTGAATATGTATTCAGTGTGTGTGTGTGTGTGTGTGTGTGTTTTTCCAGTATGTTAGGTGTCCATGACAAGCATAATATGCTATAATTGATGCAAGCTAAATGAATTAAAGAGACATGATTCAGCCCAATGGGACAGGGGATACGAGGAGCAGAGTGTGATATTTGCAAGATGACAGGAAATCCAAAGAGACTCATTTTTAGATGTGTAGGACAAAAAAAGAGGTAAAAAAGAACTATGACAATACTGCTCTTATCATAACAACTGAAGCATCACTATAGCACAAGCCCTCAAGTCCTGGAAGCAATTCTTTCTGTTTAAATTACTGTCTGGACTGTCCTTCCCTTAACGTTAAAAAAAAAATACAAACGGACATATTTTCCAGTTCATTTAAGACACTGAACGAAGTAACTCTACTCTCTGTTGTAAAAGGAGACAAGAAAGACAGGGGCTGGTTTTTGATTGAAGGTAGCTCATGTAAAAAAAAAAACCACACACACACACACACACACAGCAGACGGTGTCACACCTGGGTTACAGCTTTAGCTATAGCACACAAGAAGGCTTGTTGCATAGCAACTGTACACAGCGACATCGCTGTTCCGCCTTTTCTGCAGGTGGACAACCCTTATGGACGAATCACAAGCATGACACTGGCTCGCTTCCACAGCTAGATAAATGTAGTGGCTTATATTTAACAATTATATGTTTGCCAGATGTATGAATTTGACACTGTCAACAAGATTCAAGGGAACAAGGTGGCTTAGTGGTTAGCATGTCTGCCTCACACCTATTTGATGCTTGCCTTAACCCTGTGTGCTTACATGCTCTTCCTGTTTTCTCCAATTTCTTTTTCAGTCCATACACTTGAAGATTGACCGACATCTATAAACTGTCTATAGTGTTTAAAGAAATGTGTATTGACTCCAGGCTTTCAACGACCTTGTGTAGGATAATTGGTAACGAAAACGGATGGAAAATTGGCTTTCAGTTGGGTAGGTCATCAGGGTGTATTGTGGTAGTTAATTAGCCGTGCTCTAATCATTTCATTTTATTAGAAGAGGCTTCAGTGTGTTGAGTTCAATTTATCAGTTTATCCACTGAAGTAGAAATTAATGCAAATCAGTCCAACATTATAGACAGTCTCTCCGTCCACAGCACGAGGACTTAGCGTATGAAAATCACATGATGCCTTTAAGTTTTACTATTGGTCTATATGATTTTGTCTCAGGAGAGAGTGTAAGTCTATAGCTGAATGCGCTGAAAGGGTACTGGTTGATGCAGCACACCTTAATTCACTCTCTGAACATGTGTGGGGTCGTGAGCTGAGCATTTTTTCAGTCCGTTCGTAGACAAAAAAAGGGAAAGATTTCAATGAGGATTAAGCCGGGTTTGGTCGACACACACTGATGACATCAGATGGTTATGACTGGTTGATTGAAATGTTGATTCTGGATCATTAAAGGATGATAATCCAGGATCACATGCTATATGGCAAGATCCCATCCACCTACCTTCGAAACAGCCAATCAGGGTGGGGTTAGGGGCACGATCAGGCAAAAACTTTAACATTTGATCAATTTAACATAACATTATTCATATATTCAACAACGTCTACAAAAGTGGTTAGAATTTACCAAATTCAGGTGGAAGGTTGTTGCTTGCAATGTAACACAATGATCATCTTTACTACTGTATACTCAGGCTTGCTAATTAGAGTGCATATTTAACATATGTTTTACTTACACATGTACTGGTATTCAACATTTTTTATTGAAAAAAATAAATAAATAAAAGAAATGATTGGGTTTCTGTTGGAAAGTTTTTATCTTAATATGGATTCACATTAAAGAGAATCTCAAACACACCAGGCACTGCAGCTGATTTCTCTCATTAATGTGCAACACCAGTAGAAAAATAGTGAAATTAAAAATTGACAAGCGTTTTAATTTCTTTTGAGATGTGAGCAGTAGAAGTCAGTGTTCCCCTGCTCTATGTAGCCTTTGCTCTCACACACTAATGAAGTCATTAACTAGAACAGCGTCAGTGAGTGTGCCATCGCACCGGTGGCCTTTTCTGGCCCGGCAGGAGGCATGTTTATTTTAAGATGTCAAATCGAGCTCATTGACTTTGGGGACACATTTTCTGCATAAAGCCTTTCATTGCTTGACTGCATTTATACATCTAAACATTATTAATATAAAACTATCACTGTTATACAATCGATATCTTTTGTATCAGAGCTAATTCTGGCTACAGTATAGAAATGCCAAGCTTATTAAATTTGGCCCATAAGTGAATCCTCTCAGATACGCTGGTCTGATTTATACCTCACACTCCTGTCATGTGATGTATTATTCATATACATCATAAAATCAGTGTCAGGGTGGGGGGGGGTATAAATAAAAAGCTGTCAGTGCAGACTGAATTTCAAGCCAACACACACACACACACTTAAGCACAAATAAGAAAATTCTTCAGTGTTACTTGGTTCCTCTAAAACAAAGATGATCACTATTACAGGGTCAATAGCATTTGGAAAAGCTTTAAGAATTGATTGTTTGGTCAGAAAGGGAACATTTGTCGATGTTTAGTGCCAGTGCTATTTATCACACAGGTAGCAGAGGGCGCTAAACAAAACAAGTATCTCTGTGCAGAATTTCAGGCTATAATTTAACCAAAATCATCAGAAGAAAGGCCATCAATTGAAACAACATGCCCTTTATAGGGTCTGTTGCACTGAACCTGAAAACACACAATAATCCAGTAAAATGCTATATTTAAGAATTGGCTTATTGACTTGTGTCCTCTGTAATGGACGTTTTGTTTTTATTGATAATTTTTACATTTTTTAGCTATCAGTTTCTGCTGTAATGGACAGAGGACATGTTGCCATATGTCATTTGATTGGCTGAGATGCTAAAAACTAGTTCTTACCCTGCATCCAATATGGCCACCATAAAAACAAGCACGCTTAATAGAGGACAGCACGGTGGCTTAGTGATTAGCACTGTTGCCTCACAGCAGGAAGGTTCCAGGTTAGGTAAAGTAATGCAAATGCCTTTTTTACAGCAAAGTGAAATTTGTTTCTTTGCATATCCCACCAGAGCGCAGGGTCAACTATGATATAGCACCCCTGGAGCAGGAAGGTTTAAGGGTCTTGCTCAAGGATCCAACAGTGGCTGGCTGGCAGTGCTGGGGGCTTGAACCCAGGTCTTCATGGTCTTTAGATCAACAACTCAGTGCCTTAAGCAACTGAGCCACCATCTAGTATTTTCAGCAGGCATTTCTGTGTGCAGTTTGCATGTTCTCTCTGTGCTTGTACGGTTTTACTCCGGGTAATTTAGTTCCTCAAAGTCCAAAAACATGTATATTGGGTTGATCTGTGATTCCAAATTTCCTGTAGGTGTGAATGTGAGTGGTTGTTTGTCTGTATGTGGCCCTGCAATGGACCGGTGACCTGTCCAGGTTGTAGCCCTGCCTTCCAACAAATGACAGCTGGGATGGACTCCAGCAGATCCCCATGATCCTGATTAGGAATAAGTGGGTATAGATACAAGATGGATGGAACTATCTTCGACTAAAAGTAGTAAATCACACAAAAGAAAAACAGTTTCCGACACTGTTATTCTTGGGTATCAGAAAGTTTATGCATTTAAAGTTACTTTAACCAGAACTGAGGGGTGAAGACTAACCCTCTTTCAGCATGACAGTGTTACTGTGCACAAAGTGAAATCTATAAAGACAGTTACCGATCCATACTGATCCTTTAGTAGAAACTAAAATACCAATTTTGCAGCATGCCTTCTTGTCTGATTCTAATAAACTTAATAAATACAAATTCCTATATTCTCAGTTACAAAGGCTTTGTTGAAAATTGCCATTTTTTACAGCAACAAAGAAGGAACGCCTTAATATTTATGGTCATGACTTTTAGAGGTAAATTTTTTAATATTCAAGTGTTTACATACAAATATTTATAAGTGTATACTTGCTATCAGGGTATACCCTAATAACCAGCAGATGCTGTTTGGGCTATTCTGCATATGTTTGCAATGCTGTGCCATCTGGATGTCACTGTGTCGTCTCATGTGAAGAGGGCACTGCAGATGCGCTCTGCTCAGTTACATAATCTACAGCTCATTACACCCAGATTCTTAGAAAGTCTAGGAATATGCAAGCTGTGTAAAAGGTGTCGTTTTTGCAAGGCACAGCTATTGTTGTGAGAAAAATAAGATGCCTTTTCTTATCATTCTCTTGTTCGCTCTTTTGTGTCATTGTGACATTTTTCCTGCTGTTGGTTTATGGGTTACCAGCTGCTTCAAAGCTCATTTTTTATTCACAGGGGGACAGAAATTCCAATAAGAGGCAGAATGTTATTGCATAATACTGCAAGGGCATGGAATAACATTTAATTGTGCTTTACAGCTGGAAATCACATTTAAAGTCCACTTTACTAAAGGACAAACACAGACTGTAATTAAAATCTTAAGACAGAATATTGCTAGTCTGAATTCAGACCGGTAGCTTTTTTTTTTCTATGTAAAGTATTTAAAGGACCTCATATTCACCTAAAATAATTGTAATATTTCCTTGACATTATTCCTTCACTAAGTTCACCGAGCTGGACCAAGATTTGTGCCGTGTCATGTCTAGGGATGTAGAAATGTCCACACAATAACACACGGGTATGCAATCATTGAAACTTTTAGACATCCAGAATTTAATCAATTTTGATTAAAGCTCATTTCCACTGTCTGCGGTTGTTTTCACTGTCAAGGGCAGCATTAAACAATGTGACACACACTTCTCATGAAAATCCTGCACAACCAGAGGATGACCTCAAAACTCCTTAAGTGTGCCTTATGCTTCACATGTTCAGCTAGCAGTCTGTCAGAGTGACGGCTGAAGCTGAGACTATGTAATTACTATCAAAACATTAACTTTGATGACTGAACAAATACATCTTAACTAAATAAATAAACAAATAATATACAACAATAATGTAAAAACTATAAAACCTAATAAACTTTCTACCACTGGGTAATATTTAGCATTAGGTCTTAAAAAAAGTTTGTGTTAACTAATGTGTGAGGTGGATACACAGTTCAAAATCTCCATCAGAGCATCCTGTGGTTTCAACAACTTTACCAAAGCATAAACACACTACAACACTTTAACACATTATGATAGATTGCTTAAAAAATATTTCTAAAATTATAGAAACAGCTACCAAAATGATCCCCTTAAGGAAAAATCTAAAACCTTTAAATGTAACGTTGTCCAGTTTACATTAAATATTTGATCCTCATGTCACAAAAAGCGCAACTGCAAGCCATTACGAAGACCTTTACAGGTTTTACAATGTATAAGACTTGTGTGAGAAAACGATCGATGTGATGAATGAATTTTATTCTGCTTGATCTGTGTATGCTTTGCCTACCCTTTGCATGACATTTAGGTGAAGTATTGACTGTGGAGATACTACAAATGTTTCCTTTCAAAACTGAAACAGTATACATGGAAGAGTAAACACTGACAGTGGATAAAATTCTGATAGTGTAACACTAAAAGGTCAGAGAAGAATAAGAGGACTTTGATAAGGAGAGATACAAAGTGTGTGTGTGAGAAAAAGAGAGAGAGAGAAAGAGAGAGAGAGAGAGAGCAAGAGCAAGAGAGAACAAGATACAAAAAAGAGAGAGTAATACAAAGTGAAAGAGAGAGAGAGAGTAATACAAAGTGAAAGAGAGAGAGAGAGTAATACAAAGTGAAAGAGAGAGAAAAATACATAGAGAGAGTGTAAGAGGGCACATGGAGAGAGGATGCGTAGGAAAGCTTTTATCCTCCCTCTTAGGGCGAAACCATAAGAGGATAAGGGCATTAACGATAGAGATATACATAATATGTTAATAATTACAGGATAAATATATAAACCAGGACGATTTTTATGTCCAATATGTAATTAATTATAATAAAGTTGCCCTGGCTGGGTAACCCATGTTTCTTAAGTTACTTTCATCTGCTTGTTTTCCAGCCCTACCCACTGCTGAATACTTGGTTTATGTATTATCAGTCATCAGAGGGTAAAATAAAACAAATGACCAGGTCTTCCCTCACTCCACTCTCACCTGAAATGGTATCCTCCAGCTTCTGATTGACTGACTGCCTAGGAATAATTTAGAAAACTGACAGTAATGAGAAAAGGTCGTCCAATTCATCGGTTTTGCTTATTTATCGCCACAGATAGTTGTTTGGCTGATCGGTTATATATCAGTGTCCTAAAAGAAAAGAAAACATGTAGATATATGAATATATATCGTATATATATGTAATTTCAGTGCTCTGGTCTTTGTGTAGTCTTTGAGCATGACCGTTATATAAAATGGTAATATTTTACTATATTTCTAATCCATATCTAACATCAACACAGGTTAATAAATGTTGTGAGATATCGTATATATTCAATAATACATTTGAAAATTAAGCATTACATTTTATATTATTTGTTGCACTCTGAACTGAAGGTACAATTGTACTGCTTAAATATTAATCCTTTTACTTTTTGTTTAATGATTATATTTGTTTCAATATTTGTTAATATAATAAATATTTTCATATTTTTTTATGTATTTCATTCAGCACATTTTTATGGTTCAGTGCTGCTTTTTTTATTTTATTTTATTTTATCGTCTAGTTTAAAAGCTATCAGTTAATAGTTTTTTACAGGTATTAGTAAATCCAAAATCGGTTAGGATAATAAAAGAAAGCAAAATTACTAAAAATATAGTATATTCTCTTTACTATATTCTCATTATACAATATTCTCATTAACATATTTTTATATTGTTTTAAAACAACTTATTTAACAGGAATGTTTGATGTCCTTTAGGTCATTTATCTTTCATTACAAGTGTTTGGTCTATCTAAGTCTGACCAGCCTCATTTTCTTGCCTGTGTGTTCCACAGGCTCCACATCATCATTAAGTATTGAACCCACCACCAGACGCTTGCCTGCTTCTCCTCTGGGCTGGTTCCAAAGCTGGGTCACAGTAACCCTAATTAAGCTACAGTACACTAGCATGTTGTTTGTAGATTTCTTGGAGGTCTAACCTTTTTGTCTGAGCGCTTCCCTCAGATCTAGTCTCCCTACTGGGATCATTAAGCTCAGGTTCACTGAAGCACACAAGCCCCTCCACCACAACAATGCCTCAACCCACAAAAGGGGTTTTAGTTAGATGTTCTTGCTATTTTTATCTTGCTCTGACCATGACTGTGACTGCAACTCTAATCTCCCTTTAATGCTTACCAAAAACACTGCAATATTAATGATAATTACAGTAACTATATGCAGTTCTGCTTTACCATGTTTCTATTGCCTCTATTCACTGTCTCTGCGAGGGGAAATAAAGTATTTTAAGGTTGTGCTGGGGAATACAGAGTAGATGTCATGAAATTCAAGTTCAAGGCTAGAATCTCGAATAACTAAGACATGCTGCTGCTTTTGCCATAGCCATTTTACAGTTCCAAATAACAATGAACACTATAACTTAATTATTGGAAACAACAATCTGCTTATTAATGCAATTATCTAAGTGTCAGTCGGTGGAAGGAGCTCTTTGCATGAAAGCAGGCAGATACGAGCCAGAAGCCTCAGGTAATGTTCGCATCAACCATGAGAATGACTGCCGATCTCCTGGGAATTTCGCACAAAGGTCTGTGTAAGTTTTTCCAGAATGCTGGAATAAGGAATCAACATGGAGTAGACAGCAGTTCTGCAGATAAAAATAGCTCACTGTAGTAATGCAACACTGTACAATTGTCGTTCAAACAAATGCATTCCAGTATCTACTGTATGTTAAACTTTTAGATAGATGGGCTACAATGTGTTTATGATCGTGTATGTCTTTTTGTGTGTGTCACAATTTAACAGGTTTTATTGAAGGTGTAATAAATGAGATTTATTTTTCGTTCTGCTAGTTGAATGTCTCCTCAGATCCTGATAGTAGTTATTAAGTTAGGTGGTTTAAATGTATTCATATGTATTTATATAGTCTGTGGAAATCAAAGGACCAAGAAATGTTCGTCTAATTAAAATGGTTGGTCCAAACGTTATAATAGACTTTCCTACCTGCCTGTCAACACATGTCTGTTCAATATCTCTGTGCACCCGTGTTCGTGCAGACATCACTGCATTTACGTACTGCGGAAAAGGCTTAATTAAAACACAGCAAAAGCTTGAATTATATCGGTGTTGTGTTTCCATGCTGGAGTCGTCTACAGAAGTTAAAGCGTCTGAGAGATGAAGTTATAGTTGCAGTATTTCTTTTGGGCAGGTAGGAATATGGTGTGATTTGATGGTAACACAAAGCTTATGTAGTCTATGTACCTTTATAAATTAACTCAACTATAGCTGCAGTGTGTAATCGGGTACTATTTTTATGTTTGGTATTTTAGTACTGTTACTAACTGAACTATAAAGATTTATCAGCGGTGAATGACACATGATGTATTGTTGTAATGTTGTCCCAGATTGCCTAGTCAGTGTACTTTCATGTGTTTAGAAGACATGGCTTGGCATGGCATTTTTTGTGCTATCATGCTACAGTTAACATTTTTCGAGATGTCCTGTTGCATCTTTAATTAGGCCCATTGATCGTCTATTTTTCCCAGTTTTTAGATCTGTCTCTAATCGAACACCTGGGATATAGTATTAGTATTAGGGTACAGTGTGTCTGTATTCTTTAGTGTGTGTCTGTATTTTCTTTACACTGTGTAACAAAATTGTACAGACCAGGTCCTCGACCAGTTACTCTTTGCATTATTTCAAAAATATGCAGTAGTTTACATTAAAAGAACTCTATAAATAAATTTCTGAATTAATTGTGTGAATGTTTGATGCTCTTGCTGTTTTGAAGACATCAGAAACCAATCAGTTTGTTTATATGGTACAAATTTAAGGTAATAATGGATTCTGCTACGAGCTCTTTTAATCATGCGCACACACACACACACACATTCCCACCAGTTGTGGTAACATATGCATGGAATAATTGAGTGCCCATGGCAATAACCTAATCAGCACAAATGACAACAGTCACTGCATGCCTACTGAGTAAAACAGCACAACTGCTAGAACATTCTCCCAAATCGCATCACAATCAATTTCACATCATTTAGTTCCACCAGTCACAATTCACAATTAACTTTTTAAGATCAAATCTAAACAAGCAAACCAATGTGAAGTGTCCAAATGACCATATTCATACAAATCGTTTGCGCTTTAATTTGATATGACTGATTAATCAGAAAAGAGATGAAGATTTAGAGAGGTTTATTTATGACAGCAGAAATACTGTGGATTATGTATACAGGCTGACCTGAAATAGACCTTTTAGGGGGTAACAGTGATGGCTGTTTGTGTCACTACAATTAAAACCTTTCCTCAATGAGACACTGCTTCACTGATGTCAGAATGTTCCCTTGGATTGTTGATGTCTTTTTTTTTAGTGTTTGAGCTGTTGACCTAAGCCTGGTTGTTTATACGTTGGTCACCAAGTAAGCTTAAGATTCGAGAGAGATTTTTAATTTCCCCAAGGCTGTTGTTGGTGGAAACAAGAAGTCTGTAATCTCATTGACACAGGGTAGTTAAATAATTAAACAAGGTTAGATCACAGATTTAAATATGTTCCCAATTTAGTCCATTCTGTTAAAAGTGGATGTGTTGGAATTGTTCTTTAATTATTCCAGATAGAACTGAGTTCCTAGTATTAACATGTCAATTTTATTATTTGGCTTTTTAAATATTTTAACAGTGATTTTTTTTTACTTTAAAAATATAGCAGAAACACTTCAAGCATTTACTTGACAGCTTAGTAAATGTTTTGCATAACTTATTTTGAGTGACTATATCTTGCCTGAAAATCTATACACAGAATCAGATGTATGTTCAGATGTAAAGAAGCAAAGCTTTTTGCAGACTTCAGGGTCACATGGTTATTTCCTGAAAGTTGTAGAAAAGATGCTCAGGTGCTCCGGAGACACATAAGACTGGAAATTAAAGCTGACACTAGAGAATTGTTACCTTAGACGTAATTAATTTGGCAATTCTTGCACATATAAGAAACAAATAACCATAGTACAGCCAATTTACATAGCTCTGTATTTAGGAAAATATCCCTCTAACCCATTGCTACTTTTTAAAGTTAAGTATTCAAGCCAAGCAAAAGTACAATGTACCCAAAACCTATTATTCCCCCAAAAAATCTTACAATTATGTCTAATGGTTACATATGTGGAGTTAAAACAATTATTTATCTATTATTGTTAGTTTAGTTTTTAAATTAGTTCTTATGGTTAAGTATGTGGAGTTAAATAAGTATTAGACAAAAATGACAAGTGGTCCATCCAAAGACAAACAATTGCTTAAGTGAAACTAAAAACCAGATAAAATAATTTATTTAAATCATCCCTAGTCGAAAGAAATCAGAAAATCGACTCTTGTATCTTTAAGGACTAAAAGATGAGTTCCAGCTCAGCAATCCTGTTGCCTCCTGGATAAGAAGCATTGCACAGGTGGCGATGTCAGCATGGTGTTTACATCGTGGACTCCATCTCGCCTACTCAGACATCTGCTCCCTTTTCTGTGGGGAGATGCGATCCAGCATGTATAGCAAAACAGAAATAATAAAGCCTAACATGACCTTGTTCCTGTTGTCTGGCTGATTGAAAGAGCTTTGTGTTAAGAAAGTTCCCAATTAACTTTAGTATTCTTTGTAACTAAGTGATCATAACTATTCACTTAAACTCACTCAGCTGCAGTAGAAGTAGAGTAGGTGTTTAGAAGATTAAAAAAAATGGCACTATTTTGTAAGTAAAGTGCAAAGTGAATCATGCCCTGCGAAAAAACACACAAACTGAACTCCTTTTAGCAAAGCCACATACTCACAGTTATCATTCTGTGGAACAAAGTAGAAAGGACTGCAAACAAATTGGAAATATTCCAAGCCAAAATGTCTGAGGGCTCAGGTGCCCGAGAGATGAACCAGCATTGCTATTTTAAATTTGCATTGCTGAATTTATTTTCTTGTCTATTCATTTCATCTTGTTTTTAGAATCTAATACATTTCCAAAGACCAAACCCACTTAAAAAAAGGTTTGTTTCAGGCAAGGCATGAAATTGAGGAACTTTTACTGTTATAATAACGTGGTACTATTTTCGTTAGGTACTATTTCTAATTCTGTGTTTATAGTATAATGTAAAGGTTTGTCAGTTTTACTTTTAATTTCATTACACTTTCAAAAGTCCACATCACCACCTTAAAGCTACTTTATTTTAAAAAAAATCACCAGACATCATTCATTTTCAACTCTTCAATCACCATTAATGTTTTTTCGCAAGCTATATGCTCATATACTCCTAAAGAAGCTGACTGAAATACACAGAAACTTGTGTACAAACAACATGATTTGTAACTCATTGCAGTTCACATCAAAGAATGCAATACTAGATATAGGAATACTATATATAGGGTAAGAAAGCTGTTCGATGTGTTATTACTATTATGATCATTTCTTTATTTTTGAAGTAAGTACAACATTACACATGTCTAGAATCTGAAACTCTAAACTCTTTACATTTCACTAGGCATATTTTTCTAAAAACAATATTATAGGGAGTGGAAGGAGTAATGAAAATTTCTACTGGAGTAAAAGTATTACTACTTTAAAAAAAAAAATCAACTGAGTACTAGGCTCATAATATGAGCCCAGAGCTGACAACTTGGTACTCCTCTATTATACATGCTGATGCCATAGGGCAGTGTTCCCATCTGTGCTTCAAATTTAACCTTAGAGAGGAACAGAAATGAGAAAGAAAGGGCAATCACAGGTCAGACTATGAAGCACTGATTTGATTGAAATCAAGCCACTTCATTAGATGGTTTTGTGAGGGACATCCCAGAACAACAATGAACATCAGCATAGAGTCAGCTCCTGCTCTCTCTTGTATTACAATCAGACTTAACCTAAGGATATTAATCATAAGTGCACAGAAACATATCCAAAATTAAAGGTGCAGCAGGACAGCTTGAAAAATGATAACAGTAGCCTGATAGCACTGAAAGTGTACGTCTCACGTTCATTGTTTAAAGCTGAGACAACATTACTACAATACATCATGTGTCATTCACCGCTGAGAAAACTTTAAAGTTCAAGTAGTAACAGTACTAAAATACCAAACATAAAAATAGACCCTGATTACACAATGCTGCTGTAGTAGAGATAATTCATAAATATATATGAAGATATCAAAACACATTCAAATTCAATCTTAACATATTCCTATCTGTCCAAAAGAAATACTGCAACCATGATGTCAAATTACAGACCCTTTGACTGCTGTGATTGGACTGAACCTTCTGATTGGTCCTACAGATTCCACAGACTGTATAAATACATATAAAGTCCATTTAGACTGCGTAACATAAAAATTGCTATCAGGATGTGATCCCCTTGTCAAACACCAAGCTCCCTCACTTATCAACACACTCAATCACCAGGTCCCTCCACCACTCAACTCACTCATTCCCCTGTATATTAATTAGTCACACCTGCAGCTCTTTTCCCACACACTCCCCTTTATAAGCGCACTATCCACACAAAGTCACTGTCTGCTCATGAATATGCAACAACTAGACTCACTTTCTATAACCTCTGTATTTTAACACTTAATCCAAGCCTTCCAAGCGCCTACCTGCCCTTCTCCGTAACATCTCCAGCGATGCACCCATCTGAGTTGAACCAACCATTGTCTTCAGTCTGGTTATACATTACACATTATTATACCTTTAATATTTTAAGAAGCGCTGTACCATAGTTGACCCTGCTCTCTGACCCTTACTTTGGGGCAGTGGTGGTTGTTAATTGGAGGACCAGGAAGACCTGGGTTCAAGTCCCATCTCAGCCAGGCTGCCACTGTTGGGTCCTTGAGCAAGACCCTTAACCCTATCTATCTAACAAAAAAAATCTATCTATCTAACAAAAAAATCTATCTACTAAACACAATCTGTTGCAAAACATATGCCAAAGAAATTTGAACTATTTTGTTAATTTGGGCTGTAACTGGTTTGGTAGAATATGATAACTGAGGTAGATAAACTGTGTTGAACACTGTGACATCAAATTTTATCCAAGTCCTTAATTGTGCTTCTATGCTTCTCTCTTTTTTCTTGCAGGATGCAGATTTCCTGCAGCTTTGGCAAAAGCTCACCACTGATACACTCGGCTAATTACGCCACCCTTTTTGGCTATGCGGTCGGCCCAGGGTGGTTCTGGTTTCATACCACACAGTGATCAGGTCTGTCAGGATGCTTTTAACGTCTAAACCTACAAAGATTATCTCAGTGTGTGTAAACCAAATTTAGTCTCTAAATATTTGAATTTCGAGAAGGCTAAATGATCTTATTTTCATTAACTGCCTCAATCTGGTCAGGGATTTTATGGTTCTGGAACCTGGAACAGAAACCTATTCCCAGAAAACAGCGGGGTGAGGCGAAAATAGACCCTGAATAGACAAGATAGCATGCATGCAGATATACTCACACAGACACACACATACCTAGAAATCATTTTAGTACATCATTTTGCTGCTGAAATGGGCCACATTTTCAACATATATTTGAATCTAATTAGTATAGGGTACAAACTGCACCTCTTAATAAAATGGCCTGTGTTGGTGTCTTGCTAAGATGTCATTAATTTGAGAAGCTGACCAGCTGCCCTTTGCTGAGATATATTTGGCTTCACACGCTCCATAAATATTTCCTATCCACATTTGCATCCCTTGTTTTCCTGTCATCTTGCCAGGAGGTATGCTGAAAACATGGTTTAAGGTTAAATGCTCCTCACTGGGCAACCCACAGGGACTGCAGCTGATGGAAACTTTCCCGAGACCACCGTGCTGTGATAGACAGACATTATCACCACCAGTCTGGCTATTCAACTCTTAATTCTCCAACTGGTCCTGTCTTGGCTATACTAGCTTTAGGGAAAACCGGTTCATAATGAATCCACCATGTCGCATCATGAGGCGCTGGGTCGGATAAGCCTGCATAAATGGAGTACATTGTAAAGCACAAAGGGTTTTGTATTCTACTAGTCTTTGTAGAATAACACAATGCGTAGGCATTCAATTAAGAACAGAATAGTAGAATTACTGACAAGTTAAGATTTGAGTCATATTTGATGCATCAATAAAAGAAAGCAGATTTTCTAGCAACGCAATGCCATTAACAATAATGGTTCTGAAAAGGTCAGGCTTTCTAACACAGCAGCAGATTAAATCATACTTTGGTTCTATTCAACTGAGTGGAAAAAAAGCTACATTATGCATTTCTTTGCCAGGAGGCATATGTAATTGAGAGGTTTTTTTACTGTAAATCGAAAACCTAAAGCTGTGGGCTTATTCAGTACAGGCAAAAAATCTAATACATTTTGGTTCCCTATTATTCTTGATGGGAAAATGGCAATTTTCCATTACAAGTTAATTGCAATGCACAAATAGTGCACTAGTATATTTATTCATTTATTCATTCATTCATTCATCTTCTATACCTGCGTATGCCCTAATTCAGGGTCACAGGGATCTGCTGGAGTCTATCCAAGCTGTCTCTGAAAGGGCGAAAGGCAGGAGGGGGATACCCTGGACAGGTCGCCAGTCCATCACAGGGCCACACACGCACTAGGGTTAGGGTTCATTGTTAGTTTGTGTGCAGAATTGAATAGAATAGGTTAGAGTGTTCAATAGAAGAATCAGGATTAAATTCAGAATTAGATGCCAGTTCATTATAGGGCACTTGTTTACACTGAGTTTATATAACAAAGCTTTAAATGCTTATGAATTGTTATGATTTTTGGACTTTTAAACCTTTAAAATCAACATCAGATGCTATCATGCTAATGGTGAATAGCTTGCTTTTACCCCATGGTCCTTTAAAACGTCCTAAATCTTAGCATCTTAATATGCTTGTGGTGCCACAACATTGTTAATGAATATTGTAGCTTTCAGCACTCTGACTCTGTGACATTAAGTGTCTATTAAAAAAAACACAACTTTTCAAACCATGCATAAGTCCCAATATAGTTATAAGGATTATTAAACAAGTCTGTTTGGACTTACTTAGAATTGGGGCAGTGGTGGCTCAAATGGTTAAGGCGCTATGTTAAGACCTCGGTTTAAACCCCACTGCTGCCCACCTACCACTGTTAGGGGGCTTAGGCAAGACACTTAACCCTTCCTGCTCTAGGGGTGCTGTGTCATAGTTAACCTTGTGCTCTAACCCCAAATTTCTAAGCTGG
This sequence comes from Bagarius yarrelli, assembly GCA_005784505.1. NCBI lineage: Eukaryota > Metazoa > Chordata > Actinopteri > Siluriformes > Sisoridae > Bagarius > Bagarius yarrelli. The sequence continues at coordinate 3,776,605 of VCAZ01000020.1, forward strand.
TATATGTAAAGAGACCAATTTTACTGTGCTGTAAAGTCTAAAGTGACGAATAGAGACATTTACATTATTTCATAAACGATGGCCTTCCTCACATGATGTGATTTACACACATTAAATCCATGGCTACGTGAGACAAAAATGTTCAACAACCTTTGCGTTTCACTTATTGTTTTCTATTAAAGAAATGTTACATTTAAAATCCTGTGAGAGACTCTAAAAAGCACCGTAGATCCTTTTGCATTGATGTGTCTTTGATTGGATCTTAATCTCTGGCGAGGGTCAGAAAACAGACAGAAGGATATAATTAAAAATGAGGTAAGTAAGGTAAAGGCAAAAACAGCACACTTTAAACACTACTGTGACTCACCCAAAATAAGAATAAATAATTAGACAGAGGATAATAAAGAGTGAGTGAGAAAAAGAGCTTAAATAAAGAATTATTGACTAAAACTGACTGGAAAAACAGGGCCAGTACGCAAATAAAAGGAAACCGTGACTTCACATTTGTGTAACAAGGCCTAGCAAGGAACAAGGGAAAAACAAGAGTCTTAAAATAGAAAAGACATACAATAGGAACTAAAAACTGCTCTATAGCAGGTTGAAATAGATGAATTGTTGTCAGTTAGATTATACTGACAAATCAAAGTTTTAGTGACAAGTGACAATTTTTTCTGCCACGATAATTTTTTTCTTTTATGTTTTTAATAATCTATAGCTTGTTTTTTAGCTTGATCAGTGTAAATAGTACAACAGGACAATGAATTAAATGACGAATCCATGGTATAATATATAGAAACGTTTGCTTAAGTCGGGTCTGTGGTAAGAAGTTGGGTTAAGGCTGTAGCTGTAACATAAAAACACGTTGTATGTTTATCATCTTCAATCAAGGTTTCAGTATCATCACATTCTTGTAACATTCTGCATTAAATCAATGCAGGAAAAGACCAGAGTGTATTAAACCCCCTATAGTATTAAATCTGTAACGCTGATGCTCCTTTTTTACTGATGGAGCGGAATTAGATTTACAGAACAAGTTAATTAAATTATCTCCTGTCACAAATCAGATAGAAAGTTAGTCAATTGACTTTCAGTGTGAGATGTTGTTATCTGTGTTTGGATAACCTCACATCAAATTTTAACAGTTGAGTCTGGATAGTTCAGATTTGGGATAATTAAGAATAAGAAATGTTTGATTATATTGGCATTTAATTGCTATAGTATAGTTATAAACATTGGTGGGAACACTGAGATCATTAAGATCAAGTCAATTAGAAATACCAAGGGTTCAATCTATTTAATCCTGCATTTACTGAATGAGCATTGTGCTACCATGGACTGCTAATTGGAAGATCAGAGGGTTCCAGTCGCAGCACTGCTAATGTACCACTGCTGGACCCCTGAGCAAGGCCTTTAACCCCCAATTGCTCAGTTGTATAAAAAAAAGATAAAAGTATCCCTGAATAAGGACGTCTGCTGAATGCAGTAGCTGTAAAAGCTACGTCTGAACTGTCTATAATCATTTCATATTTTTAACTGGTTTGATTTTTTTAAAATCTTTGTTTAATTTTAATTTCTTTGTTTTTACTGTTGTTATTTTTTTATGGCCATTTCAATTTCTCTTATGTAAAGCACTTTAAATTACCACTGTGTATTAAATGTGCTATAGAATTAAGAGCAGGTACAATGTGGCTCAGTAAAGCTTAGCGGGAGTTGAACCCTCACACTAGTGGTATAGTGGCAGAAGGTCATAATCACTATTTAATTAGTTCAAACTTCATTCAAATTTCAACATAATTATAGCCAACAGCCATGCTACCTATATGAACATGCACTACATTATCGTAGAGTAACTTTACTATAGAACATATAGTAAATATATGGTAAATGGTAAATTATGATGATGTGCTAATTTATTGTGGTAATTTTACTACATTTGTTATAGTAAGTCTACTATAGTAAAATAAACAAACTACTACATTAATTACCATAGTACATTTTCTATATTATACTGTATGTGTGATAACTTTTAAGCACAGATCAGAGCAAACAGTATCTCAATGCAATGCACACAAAATGAAAACCGTTAAGGCACATGTGCAGTTGCGCTCCAGTGACCCGGGTTTGATTCCCGCTTGGGTCTCTTCCGGTCTCACCCCCCTCTCTCTCCCCTATTTCATCTCTCTCTGTCCAATGATTAAAGGCAAAAAATGTCCAAAAATATCTTTAAAAAAATGGGAATCTGGCATTTTACACTGGAACACATTAGTAACTTTTTTTCAAATATTATTTATCAGTTCTACCGTTCTTTCTATAGTACGGTGTATATCTTAACAAAGAGTAAATACTCAAATTTTTTACATTTTTTAGTTTCCACTAGTTTGTGAAATATACTACAGTATTTACTACAGTTTATCAATTCACTAGAGTTAATACTATAGTGTGTTGTAGTAAGATGTAGTAAATACTGTAATATACTATAGTATACTACATACTGTATTAAATTCTGAAGTATTGTTTTCTTGTTGGTAGAATAAACCTTTAAGGAGAAAACAGCTCAAAACATAGCCAGTAGACAAAACACACAGCTACACGAGATGTAATGCAAGTCAAGCATTTCCGGGTTGCGAATGGGCCTCTTCTTACAATGGTTATAAACAAACATGCACACTCTCATAAACCCCAGGTACTACTTTGGGCTTTAGGTCTATTTCTGTCACAACAGTGCGGCTACCAGGAAGGTCAGTTATTCATATTTATACCTCATACGCAATGGCGGGCGGTGCATTTGGTACCTGGGCTTTAGTGGGGACTTACTATACTTACTATTTGTATACTATACAAATACGCAACATAACAACTGTGCCACATACATAATCTGGAGCAGTTCAGAATCAGTATTTATCTTATTATTAATATGAAATAAAATATATATTACATTTAAAGTCTGTAAGCCAGCATTATCAGCACTATTAACAGACGAGTTTTGCTAGTCAAACTAGGCTGTAACAATTTTACTCTGATCAACCAATCAAAGGACAGAAAAATGCTGACAGCATTGTGGGTCAGCTAGCTCGCACTGAAAGGCGAATATGATATCTGATTGGTTAAAGAAACAGTCTTTAACCAATTAGAAATCTGCCACTGTTAATATAGTTAAAGTTACATGGGCAGTACTACTGATTCCGAAGGCTTTGGCAGATTAGATTAACATGGCAGCACATAGAAACTGAAATCTGATTGGACAAAAAATCGAACATCCACATACACGTACTGGAAGCAGTGCAGCAAGAGAAACACTACAAAATGAAGAGAAAAAACTGTTGAAAATAAATTAATACATTTTAACAGATGGAACACAGGTACAAATATAAGAATTTCGGTTGTAAATGTAGGTCAGTTTCTAATAGTGTTTAGGCCAACAGAGAAGGCCTTGCTGACCCTGACTGCACACCACTGCACACACTTGTTTAAGGAATCGTATAGCAAGGAAAGGTAAGTAGCTCCACTCGTCACACTTTACGCAAAATGTTTCGAATGCATTGACTTCAATAAGTCACATTAAGCTTCAGTAGAATTTTTTTAACTCTTCATCAGCTACTTTAATTCTGCTTAATAAAGACATTCGTTATAATCTGTGTCTGTGTCTGGCTTGGAAAATGGTTTGCATTTAGAGCTTTTAAAGCTGCTAAAATTGTAAAGCGGCAGAGATTTTTTTTTCATCATGTTACGCTGTCTAACCTTAATTCAAAGGCTGTCATTTGATACTGAATGATGGCATGAATTTATAAGTTATAATGATGAGTAAATTTTTAATTGCTCGCCTTTGAGACGATTTATTCAAAGTTTTAGCAGAACACATTGAGCGCCATTTTAAACTGAGTTTATCGCACATTGTGGTGGACAGAATAACAGATATACTCCAATGCTGTCAATATTCAAAAGAAGTTCTTTATAAAACCTTGTCCTAAAAAAAGAAAATGATCTAATGCAAGAGTTTTACACAGGAAAGTATTTGTTAATGTACCTTTATATTTTAACTACACCAGAAATGTTTATTTTAGCAGCACACGTTTATAATTTAAAAATGAAAGATGGTGTCTTACTACAGTAGAAAAAACTGGCCACCCCATTTTGTATTCAATTCTGGACACCTGACCATCATACCGACATGTCTGTCCCCACCAGTGTATACTATGTGAGCGCAGTGGGCCGGCAGATAAATTAAAATTATTTTATAATTGTACAACTCCGGATTTTCTCTTTGCCGCTTTTCACTCACTCCTCGTTTCCTCCTCACTTCATGTTCACTCTATGGAAAAATTACTGCTTAATTCCTTCTCCACTTTTCCACTAAATTTCTTTTATATATTAAATAGAATTTAAGAATAATCGATCTTTTGCTGTATTCCCTCGGTTGTGTTTAACTGTTTAGCAACATATGAACTGTTTAGCAACATATGCTCTATAGCGTTAGTACTTGTGTAGCGCTCAGAGCAACAGAAAATAACTAAACTCAAAAACCTGCTTCAAACTGCGGGCAAAATCACACCTCGCTCGCTCCCATTCCGTTTACATACTCTGGTCCTCACCAAACTGTTTCCAAAAAGATAGACACGGAAACGTCCCTCCGACTGCTTTGTTAGTTGTAACATTACATTTTCCTACACTTTTTTTGTGTGTAAAGCAAGAAGATATGGTTTGCTAAGGATGGAATTAAAAACTCCAGGGTTGTGACCAGAGCCCTGACTTTAACACTATTGAGATAAACTGGATTTGCACCTCCTGACCTGACATGAGTGCCTAATCGCTCAACAACACAAATTCCCAAAGCCGGATTTTAAAAATCGATTGGAAAACACATATGAACGTAATGATCAGGTGACTCTATCAGAAAGATGTGATTTGCCAAAGCTTTGAAATAAAAACAGACACGAATAACAGCACGGAGACTAAATTGTCCTTACACAGGATCTTACATTTACCAGACGCACTTATCCAGAGCGACTTACATTTATTTATACGACTGAGCAATTGGGGGTTAAGGGCCTTGCTCATTGGCCCAGCAGTGGGGGGCATGGTGAAGCCGGGAATCAAACCCGGGATGGTAGTCCAACAGCTTAACCGTGAGCCACCACTTCCCTACGTTACTTTGTAATCACAACATTTCTTCAAGAATACTTGCTGTTGGCAACTTCCCAACAGAATTCTTTGTATCTGATATTAGTTTTTTTTTAAAAACCAATTAGCCTTTCATTACCTGAATGGACGTCCCTGCTGCAAGCAATGATGCCATTTACCAGAGATGCAGAACAGCAGATTGTCAATTCTATAAGAACAGGTGATTTTATGCACCAGGTACGAGGAATTAAATTTATTTAAGAGAAAATAGTGTGTGTACAGAAACTGCATACATCAAACATCAAAAAAAGAAGATTTTCTATATTGTACATAAAAACCGATTGACACTGGAGAAACGCAGAAACTTTTTAGAAATTCCACGAAACATTAAAAACAGGAAATAAAACAAAGTTTCTACAGAATTACTGATTTTAGTTGCTTAGAAAAAAGCATTCTTTTTGCTATTGTGGTTTTTGTAGCTCGCACTAGTAGCTTACAATGCACAAACACTATATCTATCTATATATATATACATACACACAAACACACACACACAATTCTTAGTGTAAATAATGTAAAATAATGTAAAGATTATATATATACTGCTTCAGGACAGATAACCCCAAAGGTTCAAGCACTAACTGTTGCTCAAAACAAATGCCTTTTCAATGTACACCGCCACTTAAGCATGATGATACTTGCTATGCATGATGTGATAGTTGTGTAATGTGTCTGAGATAAAGTTTGTGTAAAGTGTGTGTGAATGATCTGACCTACCCGAATATTTGATTTTTGCCTGAAGCACCTACTGTTCTTAAATCCACAATATTCTGTATCAAACCTTGTTAAAAACCCAGCCAGCTTAGTTTGACCAGCCACTAGTCTATTTCCCAGCTGGCTGGTCTGTTTTAGCTCAATAATAACTTAATTATTTGATAAATAAATGTTTAGGATTTCTTAAAATTGGCTTCTTTACAGTCGTCAGTGGTAATTAGTAAAGATAATTTAATCAAATTTCTTTTATACCGGCAGGCAAATATAATATTCAACTTCATTGTCCAAGGTACGTGTACAGAGCCGATGAAATGCATTTTTTGCATATCCCATCTTAGTAAGTTGGGGGTCAGAGCACAGGGTCAGCTATGATACAGCACCCCTGGAGCTTGCCAGTGGTGGGGTTTGAACCCAAGTGTTTCTGGTCTTCAGATCAGATCAGCACCTTAACCATTTGAGCCACCACTGCCCCCGTCAATCAGACCAATCATATGGACAATCAGCTTAACGAGCTTAGACTGTCCCTTGGAAGTTAATGGCAAGTCAAATTAATTTAATTTTAAAATGTAAAAATTTAAAGTAATAATTTCTTTGATTTTAAATAGTCAATCCAACGGTGTATCTTTAAGACAAAAAAAGCAGGTGATTACATTTACGTAATTTCGGCAGGGCGACTTACATTTATCTCTTTTATACAACTGAGCAACTGGGGCTTAAGGGCCTTGCTCAGGGGCCCAACATTGCAACTTTTGTGTTGGGAATCAAACCCTTATCTTCCAATAAGCAGTCCAACCCTTAAACCGCTAGGCTACTACTTTAATTACAAGTTGATCTAAGTATGGGGGGGGGGTCCCTAATGCCTCAAGAAAGTGACATATGTTCAACCAATGTTCCCGCTTGTAGTAAAGCATTTGAGCTTATGTAATTGTTCTGGAATTATAATTTAAAGAGTAAAAAAGGGCCCTGACACTAGATCTACATCTTTGTGTGTACAGTGGTGTAGCTAGGGGGTTGGGGGGGGGGGGGGGGGTTCCTTGGACGCAGCATCTGGGGGCAGCAAATTGATGTCACATAATTACGAGTAAATTTCAGTATGAAATGTTTTCCCTAATTATATCTTTAAATATATATTTTATATCACTTTTATATATATATTTTATATTATCTTCTTCATACCTGAAATATGACACGTATTGAGGGTTTTTATGTTCTAAAACTTAAACATTTCCAGGAAAGCATGATGGACGTGAAAGCTGACTTTGTCCCTAGGCGTTGAAAACCCCAGCTACGCCTCCGTGTGTGTGTGTGGTAGTGGTTAAACTGCCAACATCTGGTCCCTGAACAAGGCACTTAACCATCAACTGCTTAGATGTATCAATAAGTTAAATGCAGCATTTTGTAGATGTCCTTAGCCAAAGCGCTTACATTTATTTCATTTATACAGCAGTGAGCAAGGCCAGTTAGCAGTCCAACACCTTAACCAACCGCTACCACTTCCCCCCATAAGTGTTTTGTATGCTGGGTAACATTTTTCTCACTGCAAACATTCACAATGTCAATTATTATTCAAAATGTCTCTATTATTACTTCACAAAGTCGTCTACACTTTATCCTATATATGATGTAGTTGATATAGATAATATTTTAAATGATACAATATTAATATCATTCCCATTTATGTTCAAATAACGCTGCTTGGGGCAGAAAAGTTACAACAGCACCACCTTGTGGGCATCTACGTCAAAGCACTTTTCAAATAAGTTTAAGCGTCGGCTCTAAATATGTATCTACGGAGTAGTGTAAACAAATGGAGATACCTGATAGAACTGATGGGTAGATGGGCAAATCGGCTAAGTAACACCGTGATCACTGTAAGCAGATCGATTTTAATCTTTGCAATAATGCAGAATAAACAAAAAAAACCCCAGAATAAATGTTTAAAACTGTTTAAAAGACAATGTTGCAGAAAAATCTGCTCAGTGATTGGCTGTTATAGCATAAGAGCATCCTATAATAATATAATCTGTCTGTCTGAGTTATTGAGAAGAGTAAAACATCATCATGGGGACGTTACTGAACCTTACCTCTTCCACGGTGAGCGGCATGCAGATTCTGTATTCCTTCATCAACATCCTCCTCCTCCTCCTGTAGGTGTGTGAGCGAAGCTGCTTTGGAGTTCAGTACCACAGCTTATCTGCACGGTGGAGTTGAAGCATTTGTCGGTTTAAACATAAAACCAATCAGAGAAATCTGCGTTCCCGACCAGTCTGGAGAGGATCAGCGGGTGATCTCTTCATCAGACGTTCACGTTTTAGTGATTCGCCTAAAGAAAGAAGGAAAAAAACTATTCTATTGACACACTTCAGTAGTCTACTGATTCTTCAAGTACTGATTATTCCAGCTTTTAAGATCTTATCAACTCAGATCAGTGAAGGTTCTGCGCTCCTCACCTGTCCCGTTCTGGATACAGCGAAGGTTTGGAGTAAAATGTCAGCGGAGAAAAAGGAATAAAATTTGCGTTGGTTTGCCGTCGGTAATTTGTCGCTTTGACTTTCTCTTCTTTTGCTGTGAATAGAACAGCGGTGCGGTGACTGGTTCTCAGGTGCTCCGGGTCTGATGTGCATGCGAAAGAGTCGACACACTGCAGCGATCTGAGCAGTGCGGAGTGCAAAAACTACAGCGACCAGCAGGCGGCACCAAAATCTACTACTACTACTACTACTACTACTACTACTACTACTACTACTACTATTACTACTACTACTACTACTACTACTACTAAGGCTACTACCACTACCACTACTACTACTAATAATAATGATGATACTACTATTATTACTACTACTACTACTACTAATAATAATAATAATGATGATGATACTACTATTACTACTACTACTACTACTACTACTACTACTACTACTACTAATAATAATAATAATAATGATACTACTATTACTACTACTACTACTACTACTACTAATAATAATAATAATGATGGTACTACCACTATTATTACTACTACTACTACTACTAATAATATAATAATAATAATAATGATACTACTATTACTAATACTACTTCTGCTAATGAACATCATCATCATCATCATAATAATAATGATAAAAATAAAAAAATAATAATACCACTACTACCACTAGTACTACTACTATATTACTTACTACTTTACTACTACTACTACTACTACTACTACTACTACTACTAATAATAATAATAATGATACTACTACTTCTACTATTACTAAAAAATAATAATCATTATAAAAATCATCATCATAATAATAATAATACTGATCTCCCTAACCACTTCCATCCTTTTATCCAGAAAGCACAAGGAGCATTGAGCAGAAACAACCCGGACTGTTTGCCATTACACTGCCCTTACACACCCAGTCATATCCATTCACACACTTCAGACAACTTAAAAATGGCAGTCAGCCTACACGCTTAGGTAAAAAAACCAGACAAAAACCTCCCAGACATAGGAAGAACAACTCCACACAGAGGAAGAAATAAAACCTCCAGACTCAATTTTCTTCTTCTTCTATGTTTTCTTTTGTTCTTTATGTATTAATATTATTATTATTCACATTATTAGTAATAATAAGCATCATCATCACAATCATCGTCATAGTAATAAGATTTATTTATATAATACAGTTCCTACATCTAAAATGCAGTTAAAGTGCTTTATCAGAGGACTACTATAATAATAATAACAATAATAATAATAATAATAATAATAATTTATTATTATTATTATTATTATTATAATTAATAAATTATTATTATTTATTATTATAGGGAAAAAATGCAACAAAGTGTTAAATAGAAGTGTAAATGTACAATTAGTAGGAAACAAACTAATAATTCAAAGAAAAGAAATTATTAAAACCACATTACAATCAAAAACTTTTAGCTTTCAAAAATATTCCAAAACACCAAAATGCTGTGCTAGTGATATGTAAACAATGTTTTTTTTTGGGTCTCTTTCTCAATTGAGGAAGTTAAGAAACAGGAACCACTGGTCATGCCAAACTGAATGTGTGCTGAGACAGTGGAGATGCCTTGTTTTTCCATCACTAATACTGCACCATTCTTTAGATGGGTCAGTCCCCTATTGTTGAAATTATTAATTGCAGTTGTTGTAAATGAAGAGTAAAACAGCTCTGGTGGTGTAGAAGCACAGAATCTGGTGTTCTGTCCTGGTTTGGCTTTATACTTATACTTTATACTTATTTTTTTTAACATAAAAGTCTAAGCATTAGAGAGTTAATATTACTTTCTCTAATGTTTCATTGTCCCTGCCATTCTCCACTAGCCGCTCCCTTGAACACAGGACCAAGATTTTCTAGGGTAGCTAATAATAAAAAAAATCAATATAACTCTATTTTACCACTTATGTTCAATTTTGGGCTGTTAATAAATGTGTTAGAACAGCACTATTAATAAAGTGTGGGCTGAGGGTTGACTTCCTTCTGTTGTAGACTTGTTGAGCCTACGGTTAGGTCACATAATTACACAGAGTGACAGGCTGTTCAGATGTTAGTTCCAGTGGAGCTGATTTACGCACACTTTGCTGACACGCCTATAACCACCGGGTGTGATTGAGAAGACATTCATAATTTCTGCTGCTGGTATAATTCAATTTAGTTCAATATTATTTGTTTAGCGCTTTAAAAAAGCTTTACAGAAGTCAAGAAATATATACAAAAAATATATACAAAATATATACAAAAATGTATGTATCATTTTATCCCTAATCAGCAAGCCTAGGGTGTCTGTGGAGAAGTGGACTTTGAGAGGAACTAGGCCTGGGCAGGGTCTAGGATTATATTCTTAGGGGGCTTAGCCCTTGCTACTTTTAGTCACCATCTCATTATCATCGATCTATCCATTCATCCATCTATCTATCATCTATACCCGCATATTCCTAATCAGGGTCACAGGTATCTGCTGGAGTCTACCCTGGACAGGTCACCAGTTCTTCACAGGGCAAATACGGACAAACAACCACAAACACTCACACTCACTCCTTTGGGCAATTTAAAATCATCAATCAATCAAATCAAACCAGCTTAATGAAGAAATATAGACTTTATATAGACAGTCAATAAAAAAATGGATTGCTGTAGTTTGCAAGGTGTAATAACAATTATTAACTTCAGTATGGAAAATTTGTTCTTTTCACAACTCGTCATGTGCTGAGCTCCGTATATGGATAGCTGATATGAGATGACAAATTTCTGTAGAGACTGTACACATTGAATACATTAATGCCGGCTTAACAATTAAAAAAAATTAAAATACCTTCCATAACCGGGCAGCTTGGTGGCTTAGTGGTTAGCACAGTTGCCTCACAGCAAGAAGGACCTGGGTTCATTCCTGCGCAGGGGTTTGCATGTTCTCTCTGTGCTTGCATGGGTTTCCTTATGTGCCTAATTGCCCATAGGAGTGAGTGTGGCATTGTGATGGCCCAAGGGTGTAGCCCTCCTGCCCTTTGCCCTTGCACAGACGGCTGGGATAGGCTCCAGCAGACGCCTGTGACCCTGAATCGGCGAATGAGTGGGTATAGAAGATGACTGACTGACTGACCTCCTATAATGTTTTATAAAAGTGATTTTCTTGACATGATCTCCAGCAGAAGCTGCTGCACTTTCATTAAAGGGTTGTCACAAACACGCAGAATAGCAAAGAGAATAAAAAACACATGAATCTTTTTTTTACTCCACATGTACTGCACCGGTTTCATTTTTTTTTTTTTTTTTGAAAAGTGAAAATGATCCTTTGAATAAATTCTGGTAGTTTAATAGTTGATAGTTTTCATTGTATAGATAGAATCGATATTAACATCATTACTAACATCATAAAGACCGGACAGTGGTATTATAAATAATGTCTTTCCTATGTTAATGATAAAAGTTTATTTTTTCTATCAGATGTACATTAGGGGACAAATTGCAGACGCTTTATTTAGCACCTTTGGTATTCAGAGGAATGTAGCAATGTCTCCAGTAGGACATTATAAACTATAAACAATTAAAAAAAAGGACTTTGAACGCCATCTAAAAGTCATTTAGCATAAATATTTCTGCCTAACACTTAAAATGTTATTGTTTCACTATAGATTTTCCTGGTTAATGTGATACCTGGACATGATAATGGAATATCTGTATGATCAGTCTTTACTGCTAGTGAGACACTCTATTTGGACAGTTTTGGACAGGCTCAAAACTGGGTTCCCTTTAAACTTAAGCGTCCTTTATGTTGGGATGTATATTTTTACAAAACATATTTTATTCATGTTGGTAATGAATCTTGTAGTGGCTTAATTAAGGCCGCGAGGGTGACGCTAACGCAGCGCCTGATTGTTATAACGCTCCATGACGGTAGCTTTTCCAGGAAGGCGCGCGCAGTAAATATTTGACCATAATGCCGTGCGACAGGCTGACAAGTGGATTCAAGATGGCGTAGAAAGTGAAGCTAGGTAAGTGCAGACTTCCTCCGAGACCTTTTCACTGCGCTCCTCTCACATTAACAACATCGACTCGTATGCAATTTCTGCTGAAAGAACAGATGTCCGGTGTGTTAAGGAGGAATAAAGGATAAATAAGCCCTGTAAACCCGCTGCAGTAGGACTCGCTATACAAAAAAGGCCAGAACCGCAGCCCTACAAACTAGCGGCTAACGTTAGCGAAGATAGTTAGCGTCCGCTAGTTGGCTAAGCTTAGCTTGCTAGTTCAGACGTCCTGTCACTTCGTACTTAGACAGACTAGTTTTCAGTCTTAGGGCTGCAGTTGTTATTGTTGCAACGACTCATCAGGCATCGCGGACGTTCCGGGACATTGTACCAGACATTGCGTAAACACGACTACGGGGGCGTTAGTCGCTCAAGGCCAGGTAGCGGTATTTTTCCCACCCGTTTTTTGTTAGTCCCGCCCCCTGCGCTGTGATTAGCCAACAGTCTGTCGGGTGCCTGGCTGTCATTGCGTGGTATACAATTCAGTGCGTATGTTGACGAAGTGCTGGCCAATTGCATCTCTAGAGGCGGGACTTTGTCTAAATTTAGGTGCAGAAAAATAACGCATAGAGCTAGCTCTCTAGGCGACATCACAGTTCGGTAACTGTACACAACTGTAGCTAAACCGTTTCTGGTCGAGCTTCAGTTTATTGTACACTGCAGGAAATCCACGCTGATTTGTAGTTTAGAGCGACACCAGGATCTGAATTAGGTGTCGTGAAATTTGCTTTTGTGTCCCGTGTTACAATGAGGCTAGTTGTTGTTTTTCCTCGCCAGATGATGGAACATCTATTATTAACTGACCCGGAATCCAAATATAGGTCCTTTGTGTTTTTCGTAGTCCCCCTATAGCCTTTTTTGGTATGATTCCCGTTAATTAATATAAAGTTTAAATAACATTCGCGGGCGCTTCAGACTTGCATTGCCTTTGCTATCAGAGTCAAAGCGTTGCTTGTCCAGGACTAAAGCATGTCCTTTCCACACTGATGCTCACCTCAGGTTTATATACATTTAAAAACAACTTGTACACCCTGGTAGCACAGTGGCTAACGTGTTGGATTGCTAATTGGAAAATCAGGATTTGATTTCCAGCATCACCAAGTTAATTTCTTTAAGTGGGAAAATTGGGCCCCTAAGCAAGGCCCTTAACCCCCAATTGCTAAGTTGTTGTATAAAAGAGATAAATAAATAAGGGCATCCATCAAATGCTGTAGATGTATGTGATCGTTGCCCCAGTCTTTGTGTTAGAATTCAGGAATCTGCTCTGATGATGTACAGATAATCACTTGGAGTTTGTTTAGTCGACACCTATATTACAGCCTAAAACCGAAGAGTTAGTCCAAGTCCATGGTAGTCTGAGGCGAATTAAATAAATCCCATAAGGTAAATGCAACGTACACTATTGATACGGAACAGCTGAGCGGTACTGGATGGAGGAAACCAGTGCAGAAGACTGTCTCTAAACTGTCTGTCTGTCTGTATGGATGCAATTGTATCATCAGTGTGGGTAGAAAACCAAAGAAAGAAAAATGTTGTAGTAAAGATAAAAGAACACAGTGAGCTCTCTGGCTTGGCAGTATGCGCAAAAAATGTCTAATGCAAACCCTAATATTGTCTCTTGGAAATGAATGAAAAGCAATGGTCAAAGTAGTAGTTTTTCTCATGAATAAATGTTTCCTCTAGTTTTTTTTTACAATGAACAATCAAGATCCCACCACAGGAAGGCTTATTTATCATTCAGTGAAAGGCAGCATTCTAGTATAAGTTAAATATGTCACTCCGGCATCACATGGTTTCTTTGTATGTTGCATATTTTCGGTGAGCAGCACATCCTTCTTCTCCAACACTGCCCTGATAGACCTTAAAGAAAAGCTGTGTGTCTGCAGGACCAACTTTTCACCAGGGCTGGAGACTGAGCTGGAGTCTATTTGAGAACCCTGGCTGCACTTTCTGGGCAAGTGCAAGATCTTGGTTCTGAACCGGCCCCAAAACCTTGCTAGTCTTGGACAAGAAAACCTGAGATGTGTTTAGGCGGATCGTGTACTACAGACAGCAGTTTAAAATGTGCTATTTAATAAAGCCGTTAAAGTTCAGGTAGATAAACGCTAATTAAAAATGTCTGTAGCGCAGCGGTCGGCTGAAGAGTCCAACGCTTTCCTCAGTAGTGTGAGGAAAAGGCAAGGTTGAGCTACCCTGCTGACAAGGAAGTTAACAAATTAAAAAAAAAAAGAATAACGGTACAGAAATCAAACAGATGGAGAAACGGGTGAAATCAAACCATGTTGGCAGTGGACGGAGCAATTCTGACCTTATTTTTTTGTGATCTAAAGTGGTTTTGCTTTGTATCAGTGAAGGGGAAAAAAAAAAAGAAAAAAAAAGAAATGCGCTGGCTCCGGGAGCAACCCTGGTGAAACAGTGGAATCGATGTTTATGGGCGGTTTAGTTACACTGTGATTAAGTAAAGCAACCGTTCCAGGGGCAACGGGATTTTAATATAACTTTTTACTGGTCAGTGACCTCTTCGTGCTGCTTTTCCTCTCAAATACCTCCTAACCGGCAAACAGTCACTGATGGAATGAAGGTGACTGTTGTGTTAAATTTAATTGTAGCAGCAGCAGTCCGAACTCGAACTCTACAATTTGTTGTAGTAATGATGTCAATTTGGGGGAATTAAGGGGGAAGTGGTGGCTCAGTGGTTAAGGTGTTGGACTGATACCAGAAAAACCGGGGTTTGATTTCCAGCACCACCAAGCCACCGCTGTGCTGTGGCCCCTGAGCAAGATCCTTAACCCCTAATTGCTAAGTTCTATAAAAGAGATAAATGTAAGTCGGTCCGAATAAGAGCGTCCGCCAAATGTCGTAAATGTAGAATTAATTAATTTACTTGTATGTATATTATTTATGTTGACTGGTACTTCCTATTTTAGTTGAGCTGTGTTTTGGCATGAAATTTCAGATTTTAGTTGATGTAGACTTCAAGGGTAATGTTCATTCTTATGGTGAGGCTAGAAACTAAAGCTGCACGATTCTGGAAAAAAAACGGACATTGATTTTTTTTTTTTGGTTATATATGTGGCTATATAAAAAAATTTCACATTTTACAATTTTCCAGATGACTCGAATCGTGCTATTCATTATTTTTAGAATGACTGGGGTGATTTTGTAAATGTGAAATATACACAAATGATAAGCAGAAATGAGTACAAAAGAACAAAATAAAAATAATCAGTGCTTTGTGTTTTTCTGGCAATTCAGAAACAGAAATTCAATGAATAATCAGATGTAAAATCACATTATATAGACTGCACCGTATATTTGAGTACAATTAATCTTTGTTAAAACTTTAAAAGTTTTTGATGCTTAACTTTTACTATATTATTAAAACTTTACAATGAATAAATATATCATAATTTCTAAACTGTAGTGCAGTCAAATATGACCCTCACTCGACATTACACATCCTGTATCGTGACTATTGCAGATACACACGTTGGGATGTCGATGCTTAAACGTTTGAACAGTTTTTACACAAACTCAAAGAAATATATATATATATATACCTGATATTTAAAAGCACAGAATTGTTGCTTGATTTCCTCCATGGATGAGCACCAAGCACGACCATTTTTTTGCAGTGCTGGAAAAAACCTATACAAATCCAGCGGTGCTAGAACTTTATAAAGTAATTGGTAATGAGTCATTTACATTTGCCTGAATGTTGTTTTAGTAGTAAACTGCACTGTGATATAGTGCAAATTCTACAGAGTAAGTGAATACAAAGGCTTTGGGTGGTTCACCCAGGAAACCAGGAGTTGATCCACCTGAGGAAAAAATTGTAAGCATTTATTCCTAAATTCAATGAGAACACCTAGTGTAAGACTGGGATACATTGTGGATGGGATGTGGGGTGTTTCATTCAGGGGGCCTTTACATTTACATTCTCAATTTAGAGTTGCTGGAAAGTGGTAGCCCAGTGGTTAAGGTGTTGGACTGCTAATTTAAGGATCGGGGTTCGAGTCCCAGCATCAATGCTGGGACCCAGAGCAAAGCCGTTAACCCTTACTTGCTCGGTTATATAAAAGATATAAATGTAAGTCAGTCTGGATAAGTGGATCTCTGCCGAATTCCATAAATGTACCAACCAACACGTGAGTTGAAAGAAACCCGTGAACCTGATAAAAACCCGTGTAGACACAGGGAGAGCATACAGAACTCTACACAGACTGTAACCTGAGTGCAGCATCCAGCCTTTCAGTCAAAGGAAAATGTGGCTGTATGTAACTGAATTTCAAGTGTAATCGCATGATAATTGTATGATGAGGTTTCCTGAAACTGTAATTTTATCTAGATACAGTCGAGTGTGTACAACCATTCCAGGAAATCTGAAAAACTCTCTGTCCTTGATGGTGGCCATTGCTCTAACACCTTGCTCTCTATCTCCTCCTCAGATACTCTGTCCCAGAGTCATGGAGGATAGGAGGCCCCAGAAGTCATGTGAAGAGGCCATTGGATCAATAGTAAGGCAGGAGTATGAGGCAGCGGTGGCCCACAGCACGGAGGCCCTATTGGCCCTGGGATCAACCCCACTCACCCCCAACGCAACCCTTCTCCGCAAGTGTGCATTGCTCTACCGGATGGCAGCCCTGCTCCAGTTGGTGCGCTCCCAACATTCTTACCATTTATATAGATTTTGGCAGAAACTCGAGCATACTGTCTAATCTCCTGTTATTAGCATACGGTCTAATCTCTTTTTAGTATAGTTTTTTTATGTTTTAATTCCAACTGACTACAAGTCATAAGCAGCACTTGACCTGTAGAAAAAAATTAAGGAATATAAAAATGCATGGGACAGATGTATTTACAGTATCTCTCAAAATTGAGTACATCCCTCTAACTTTAGCAAACATTTTATAAATCTTCTTAACAGACAATACTATAGAAATGAAACTTGGATATATTTTAGAGTAGTCAATGTGCATCTTATATAACAGTATAGCTTTAGAGTCCTGCGAAAATAACTCAACATACAGCCGTTAATGTAAATATAGCAGGCAACAAAAGTGATAACAGTTGTACATGCAAAGCCTGCATAACAGGACCATACAAATTTGTGTATCTTATATTGGAGCATTCAGTATTTTGTGTTTTGAGTACAATTTACTCCTACTGACCACTGGATGATCAACATGACGCCTCATGGCAAAGGACTCTCAGAGGACTTGATGAATAGTATTGAGTTTACAGTACACTGGCCAGGGTTATACAAAGGTTTTTCAAGACACAATCATTAGGTTGCAGAAGCAGGAGGTCAGCTTGTCATTGCTCAGACTATACACTGCACACTGCAACAAGTTAGTTTGCATGGCCGTCATCCCAGAAGGAAGCCGCTTCTGTAGCTAGCTTACAAAAAAGCCTGCAAGCCTGAGACCAAGATAAACCTTTTTTGGGTCAGATGGTGTCCAGAATGTGTGGCAACGCCCTGGTGAGGAATACCAAGACATTTTTATGCCTAACCTTAAGCATGGTGGTGAATGTAGCCAATGGCCATGTGCCTAACATTTAGCAGCTCTGTGATATCATTATGGAGGCGTGGAAGAGGGTCCCGGCAACAACATGTGCAGCTCTGGTGAATTCCATTCCCAGACGGGTTAAGATAACAGTCTGTGCTAGATAACAATGGTTCCCACACAGAATATTGACAATTTAGACACAGTTTTTCACTTTTTTTTTTTTTTTGGTCAGGTTTTCAGAGGACATTAAATCTATACAGTTATTTAAACTGCACATTGGCTACTCTAAAGTATATTCAAGTTTCTTTTTATAGTATTGTCCTTTGAGAAGATATACTAAACATTTGAGAAGAGGGGTGACTTACTTTTGTGAGATACTGGACATAGTCCGTATAAGAGGGTGAACCCGGAGTTGATTTTTCAAACCTCTTCCGTCCCACTTCCACCAAAAAAAATAAAAAAGAATACCATCCCGTCCCCATCTTATGGAAAAAACACTGGGGGAAAAATTCCATTCCTCAAGCTAAAATCTAGCCTCTATCTTTCATCACTGACTTCATATTTATTATGATTTTTCGCTGCTACAAATTGCACGAGCAAGCCGCCGTCTTCTCTTTTTTCTTATATTTTCTTATATTTTTGGCATACAGATTCGGTGTATTACCGCTGCCAGCTGTTATGGGTGT
Source organism: Bagarius yarrelli (assembly GCA_005784505.1). Taxonomy (NCBI): domain Eukaryota; kingdom Metazoa; phylum Chordata; class Actinopteri; order Siluriformes; family Sisoridae; genus Bagarius; species Bagarius yarrelli. The sequence continues at coordinate 3,795,233 of VCAZ01000020.1, forward strand.
GGCGCTTAACCAGCCAAACCAAACTAAAGCAAACAAAAAGTCACTAAGCTGATGGGCTTTAAGCAGGGAAAACACTAAAATATGTGAAAAAGCTAAGATCATCTTAAAAGTATTCATTACAATTGACATGATCAGCACCGCTCTTAAATGACCTTCTAATTGCAAGTGACTTTCAAATAAAAGTGTAAATTTGGACTTTAAATTTGGAATATAATAGGATACGTCACAGATTCAGTCAGAAATTAAGATTGTGTCACAATATAAGGGTAAAAGAACATTCGTTCTAACTGGAAGTGGGGTTGCGCAATAATAAAGTGATCAGGATGATGTAACAATAGCTAATAAAAGCGTTAGTGTGCAATTTAATAAGGTTTTAAAGGGAATCAGCAAATAAATCCATAGCTACAAGTCAACATTAATAAATAAGACCACACTGGGGAGGGACTTTGATTTGAAAGAACCTAGGGCAAGTGGAAGCAAGCCAAACCAGCTAACTTCTAACAAACTTTATTAAACTGTGAAGCACAAAATTAAACAAATTCGCGTAGTGACGTCTAATTTAAGGTATTGAGGAACAGCTAAACTAGCACAAATTAGTGACCTTTATTGCGGAAAGACGGCTTTCTGTTGGTTAGTGAACATTGGATTGTAAAAAAAAAAAAAAGGATTACTCGACTTATCTTAACCAAATTTCTTGGTTAACAAGACTTTTCTTTCTACATGTTGGCTTTGCCATTTTAGTCCAGGCCACTATAGTTCCAACACAACATAGTTAAACATTGTGTCAACTGAGCGACAGGAGAAGCTTGTACCAATAAAAAAAAACGCAATAAATTGTAAAGGTAATATTAAAAAAAAAAAATAAACAAACCTTCAGAAAAAAAAATCGCTCATTTATTGCTATTAAGGTAAAATGTTAAAAAAAATTAAGGTTTTAATTTTAGGTCATTTCGCCCAGCCATCATTCACTAATTTAAATGACAATAAATGCATTGATTATTGAGTTGGTGTGGCTGGTTGATGGTCGTGCCTCATGGAGTTCCATCTAATTTAGACTTGTCCTGGATGTGAACAGTGGTGCGTTGCTTTGGTGCACTTTTGTTAAAATGTCTTTTATAATTCCTTTTGTACCATTAACTGTAACAAAACATAGTGGTACTTTTTAAGGGTTAATTATACGGGTTATTTTAATCTGAAAAGAAATGGAAAAGTCAAAGAGTTCTGGGAGTCAAAATGTAAGTAGTTTTTTGGGAGGGGGCACCCTGATTTTTTTTTTTTTTTTTTTTTGTTAAAAAATATTTGTTTATTTAACTTTTACATAATTAAGCACACACAATCTAATATTGTTTTACTAGCAAATTCTATTAAAGTATGTGCCACAACACCACATGCCTTTTCTGCAGTTCAGTTCTGTTTTTTTACACAGATCTAAAATAACTAACTCGTCTATACAGTATGTGTAAACATAAACACCCTGCTGCGTACTGCTCCGTCAGCTGACTGGTGATGTCTGTTTTTTTTTTCACTTCTCTCTTCAGAAGAAGTACGATCAAGCTGATGAAGACTGTAAGCATGGTGAGTTAAAAAAAACTCAGCTTTTCTTTTAAATGCATGAGCAGCATCGACTTCAATCAAAGACTGAGCTTAAGTGAGATTCGTTGCAGGTGTCTAAGGCTTTCTTATATCTGCCCATCTCTCTGTGGTGTGTGTGTGTGTGTGTAGTGCTGGCTGATGAGCTGGGTATAGGTGAGGGAAGTTTCAGAGCTGGTTTGCAGAAAATGATGCTGGATGGAAGCCTACAGGAAGTCTATACCATTCTTTCTAAAGCTCTGTATGGAGAACCGCTGGTAAATCCATCCACATCTTTCTGTACGTTTCGTTTCTGACTTATTTAAGATGATCCGAGACTTGACCCGAGTACCTTTGCTTTGTTAAAGAATGGTATCATGGCGAAGGATATGACGAGGTTAAAGATACTCCTTTCAGAAATGGAGGTAATCTAGTTTTTTTTTTTTTTCTTCCTCTGTCTGTGTTAGTTATTCTTGAGTTTTGGTGCATGTTTAAACATGTTTTACACTCAAGCTTTCACATTTCTTTTGTGAAGAGGGATTGTTTTATTCTAGCTGTAATAAATGACCTTTATTAGAATATTTAATTAACTTGTATTCATTTAATTTACTGATAATTATGTTTGTTTTGGCAGGTTGTAAGCAGTAAAATAGTAACCGAACCGCAGGGAGAAACAGAAGAGGGTAAGTTTCCTTAAACTGTGGAGTGTAGCAATAGCACAATCAATTCAAGGAATTCTATTTAGTTCCTGACGTATTTCTTGGGTAGCTGTTTGGATATAGATGCTGGCGTGTTTTACCGACTTTCTCTTTCTGTTCTCCTTTATTATTATTATTTTTTTTTGTTTGCTTAAATGTTGGAACAGACGTTCAAGAAGGTTGGCAGTTTCGGCCTCCACCCAGAGGGGTCACTAGCAGCGAGGAGTACACGTTGTGTAAAAGGTATAGTTGACTGCTGTTCAACTGCTGTGTTTTTGAAATAAAACACAGACATAATTAATCAGAGTACAACATGCAGTGAAATTCTTTCTATGACTGTTCCAATAGGGCTGTGCGAAGAAGGAAAATATCTAAATGCGAATTGCTTTTCAGTCATCTTAATATTGTGCACATTTTATAGATTCCTTAATTCCAGCAGAGTCTAGCAGATGCAGTGTGCCTTTCTACCAAATAGATAGTTAGCTTTTTGCTGCTATTAATCAGTCAGTGCTGCCTAAATGCATTTTAGTTAAAAAAAACAAACAGAAAAGATATATTATTCCAACGTTTATTCATTAAAAAAAAGCCATGAAACAAAATATATTTTTCTTCTAGTGCAAATCACTTCCAATACAAACAAAAAATGACCTTTTCTTCTGTAAATAAACTCTTTTGAAATGAGGTGGGTAGTGTAGCTATCAGTAGTTCTGCATGAGGCTTTAGTTGGGAGTCAGCACTAATATAATGCACAGTATGTAGTATATAATACTAATATAGTGCACAGTAAAACTGAGATACGGTTCGGTCGTCCGGTTAAATCGCAGGTCTGTTATAGTGTAATATTCTGCCTGAACTTTATTATATTATAATATTATACTTATATTTAGTGTAAAGATGTTGGATTGCAAACAGCTAAAATATGTGCGAGATGGATTTTTATATCTCCTATCCAGCGCTCTCGGATAAGGAATTTAAAGCCCCTCGGTTGTCGCAGCATTAAGGGTGCTGTGTCTTTAGTGAGGTAATGAATATATTGCTAGGAGGATGTTTAGAAATGAAGCTACCAGGCAGAAGGCATAGAGGAAGACTAAAGAGGAGGTATATGAATGCGATAAACGAGGAGGGACATGGAGTTAGTGGGTGTGGGGTGAAGAGGATGTATTTGAATAGGGGTCAGGTGGAGACAGATGATTCGCTGTGGCGACCCCTGAAAGGGAACAGCCGAAAGGAGAAGTCGTCTTTAGTGAGGTAGTGGGTTATTGCCGTTAGTTAACCTCTTGGTATTTTTTGTAACATCTTTGTGCCGTAACAGCCGCAAACAATTCTAAAATTGTGCTTTGTTGCCTGCTTGAGTGTCGGCGGCGATACTACTTGCAGACAGCTGCCTGTGGTGCTGTTTTCTCTCTCTCTTTTTTTTTTTTCGAAATAATCCCATATTACAGACGTGCTGTTTTTTTTTTTTTTTTTTGGTACTAATTAGCGAAATGATCCCTTGAAAGATTAGCTAATTGCTGTGTTTTCAAATCCCGATTCGATTTCAATTAATCGTTCAGCCCTACTGTCCATCATGTGAACATGGAAGTAAAAGTGTGTAAAATAAAAATAAAAAATATAAAAATAATAAGTATAAGTATAAAAAAATATAACTATTAAAGTATGGGATGAATATGTATATGCAGATATTGATAGAAGTACTAAAGTGTGTTTGTGCTAGATTAGAAAGTGTTTTAAAGTGACTCTGTGCTGTACCAGTCCAGTGTTTGTTAAGTGTCGGTTGTGCAAATGTGCTAATACGGTGTTTATGTATTTCTTGATTAGTGTGCTATAATGCAGTTTTAGGTTATTTAGGTTATAGCAGTTGCTTTAATCTCAATCTGTACTTCTGCGTGCTGACTTTATACTTTAAATACAGTTGTGATTTTTGGTGGCTTTGTTTCATGGTTTTTAGTCATCAGAAGACCCCACCATTAAATGTATTTTCTTTTTTTTTGTAACTTTTTAGAGTCACTATCGATTATTTTTAAAATGGATGTTTATGACTATCTATTTTTGTAAGGGATGCATATTTAGGATTTTACTACGTAATTGTGCAATTTTTGTGAGAACAGTAGGTGTTTTTGTAACTGACGTTCCGTTCATCTTTTTGGACGCGAGTGTAACCCCTGTGATTTCCTGCAGGTTTTTAGAGCAGGGTCTGTGTCGGTACGGTGCACAGTGTACCTCAGCCCACTCTCAAGAGGAACTGACCGAATGGCAGCAGCGCTATGCCTCCAGACTCATCCGTCTCAAAGCAGCAACAAGATGGGAAGCATTACAGCGAGAACTACACGGAGGCCCTTATCGAAAAGTGGATCAACTCTCTCACACACACCTGAGAAAGAAGTGGTATGGTGTCTAACAAAAAAAATGGTATTTAGTAAAAAAGTGTTTGTAAATAAGTTGTCATTTGTCAGCATTCTTTGAACACGGGTAAAAAAAATCTAGTTCCGCATTTAGGGATGAACATTAGGATGAACATTACTCAGACTGGATATGTAATATTTGTTAAATATTTAAATACAGATGTGGTTAGAAGGAGCAGGAGTCTTCATTACCCGAGACCATCTACCCATGTGTTACATTCACAGCATTTGGCAGACGCCCTTATCCAGAGCCACCTGCATTTATCTCTCTTTTTATACAAACTGAGCAATTAGGGGTTAAGGGCCTGCCCTTGCCCAGGGGCCCAGCAGTGGGAACTTGCGAATCGAACTACGATCTTCCAATTTGCAGTCAAACACCTTAACCGCTGTAACTCTACTAAACCGTTCTGTTCTACTTTCTACCACTTTCTGTCTTTTAACTTCTTGCCACTTTTTTGGTGGTAAAATCTCTTGTTTTATAAGAGAAACTTATTTTTGACTCGATATACAAGCTTTTTTTGTGTCTTTTAAAATGGCATTTAAATGATGTTTATGGCATTTTAAGCATTGTTTTTAAGGCTTTTGCATCTTAGTTTGACAATTTTTTTCATTTTCAAAGCCCGAATCCACAACTAAGATTTGAGTTTTCCTTCAACATTGTTTTGTGTATGATGTTTCTAACCAACAAGAGGTCAGACAGGTGTAATGTAACAAAATGATTTTACTTTATTAAGTATTTTTTGGAAAAAAATAAAAAAAAAAAGAAAAAGAATCTGTATTTTACTTGAGTTTTAGTTTTCCACGTTTAATATTCTTATTTTGTTCCTGTGGTAAAGTATTTTTTAAAAGAATCTGCCTTTTACTTGAGTTTTTAGTTTTCCACATTTAATTCACATTTAATATTCTTATTTTGTTCCTGTGGTAAATTTTGGTCACGTAACGTTTGCTTTCCTTGAAGATTTTTGGACAACAAATTTTTTGCAAGTCATTTTAAATAGTTTAATAGTAAAGTAAACTATTTTTTGTTTTGTTAATGTTTTTATTATTATTATGTGCCATAAATTTAAGATAAAAAATGTAAACTTTTTCTTTTCCTTTTTACTTTCAATTCCTAACATTTTAAGCTAAATATATTTTCATACTGAAGTAAAATACATGTCACATACTTCGAAAAGTGATATTCTAACTAGTGACCTGAACGTTTACCGGAGTCCGGTTTTATTTCTCCAGTAAAATAACTATCCTTTTTATCTGCTAACTAGCAACTATCGTCAGCCGAAGTTCCAAAAGCAAGTAGAACTAAATGTTCTAAGTTTCTGTACCAAACGCAGCCTTTTGTGGCTTTGGAAGTTGCTGTGTTTTAAAAAGCTGCTCGTAAGGTTGTGCGTTGAGGATTAGAATGATTCTGTTTTTCTATCTACACTATTATTACTTGCTCTGACCTCTTCGAGCTGTTCGAAAGGGTTTTAATATTCTTTTCTCTGTCTTTTCTTTCTCTCGTTTGTCTTTGCAGCTTAATGACTGTGTAGATGGAGTTACGGTGGAACATAACTCAGATCTTTCAGTCACCGTCAACACCAAGAAGTCATCCCATTCCTGGATATTTTTACTTTACTGTGAGGTAAGAATACTGATTTAATCACCGGCTGTGTTTAGACTCATCCCATGTTGCTCGTGTTTAATTAAACAACACATTTTTATTTGGTTCTTTATTGTAGCAAGCCGTTAATTAGACTGGCTAGCGGGACTTTTGGTAATTTTTAAAGAAATGCTTCGCTTTCATTTTTCTGTCAATTCTAATGTTGTTGTTGAACACCATGAGAGAAGAACACGGGTTCTGTAACGGTGCATTATTTTGTAGTATGCAATGCAATAAGGATGTAATTAAGAGACCTTTTTTTTTAATTGTCAGACAAAAGTAATAATTAGGACTGTTAAAGACTTTTTTAATAAGATGGGCCGAAAGAAACGTTTGCAGTAAATTTAAAGAATATTTTATAAAATTTCATGTGCAAATTTTTTTAATAGCTTTTATTAATACATTTTTTTTGTAGTATTTTGTTTAGTATTGTAAATGTATAATTTGTTTCAATTAAATTAAAATTATTTTGATAACCCTAAAAACATTGTGGAATTCTGGAAATCTGTAAAATCACATTTCCCCCTCGTAATATTTTAAGTGTCTTGATATCTTGTTCAGTAGAATATGTACCAGTCCACCTGCATTATCCAACCTCTCTTTTCTGTGCTGCTTTTCATGCCCAGCCTGCCCGCATGTTGCACCGCATCGCACTGCTCTATGATGCCAACCGTCCCCACTTCTCCATAACAGCCGTGTCAGCAGGTGACCCCTCCACCCAGGTACCTCAGCAGGTATGTGAAGGTGGCTGTCAAGAGTGGACTGGAGTAGACCTGCTGCAGAACGGCATGGATCACTGCCTCTACACTGTGGAGGTGGCTTTTAAAACCGAGATCTTTGGCACTTTCCGCCAGACAGTAGTGTTTGATTTCGGCTCTGAGCCTGTGCTGATGCAGAGAGTGATGGTGGACGCAGCGTCAATTGAAGGTAACATTCTTTTAGTTGCAGTTGAACTTTATATGATAGGGTTACAGTCTTTAGAGATGAAGCAAAATCAGTTTTTGATACTCATTATTTATATTGTGCATATATTTTTGTATCATGGGTGTTTTATTTATTTCCCTGGTTGGTCAACATAATTCTTTTGGTAACATTCAAAGCTAAATTATACTATGACGTACGATCACACGTAAGTGTAGCTTAGGACATGTTTACAGTCAGTTACAGTGCAAAACTGTTCCTGTACTTTTCAATTTTTTGGTATCACAGTATGCTTTTATATATTTTTAAAACTAATTTAATAGAAAAAAATAATTATTAGGGAAAATGTTTAAAAAGACAATAAAACAACACAAATGTCTGTTACAGGTTTATTCATGTCAAAATTAAAACATTTCTCATGATAAACACTTTTTTAACAACTGCACTATAACCTGTTTGCAATAGCCACTAAAAAGCAATCATGCTAAAATGTTGAACATATTTCTCTAAATACCGTCTCATTAATACCAATATTACACCTACTAACCCTATGACTTCACCCCCTTGTAGACCTGGAACATTTGATGCAGGCCCGGCAGCAGCTTCTTATGACAGCGAAACGCTGGGACTCCACCTGCAAGACCATCGTGGATTTTGTACCCAACGAGAACATGGAGCTGGAGCGCAGTCTGCTTAGCCGCTATCAGATCCCACTGTCGGCTGACCAGCTCTTTACTCAGTCTGTATTAGACAAGACTCTAACCCGTGAGAACTACCAGCCCCGGCTGCATGACCTGCTCTACATCGAGGAGATTGCACAGTACAAAGAAGTTAGCAAGTGAGTATCTTTTATTTTAGACATGCATTGATGAAGGACATCCGGTTGCAGGTATTTTGTAAATTATGTGCAAAAGGAAAGAAAAAATATTGTTTCCCAGAGTTACTGACTTGCTTTATATTCTAGTGAATTTGCTGTCTCTTGCTACTAGAGGTCGCACTTGAATCATCTTTATTTTGTTAAAGAATACCACTGCTTTTGTCCCAAATTGTTTTACTTTTTAAGAAAAGACGTTCATCTTATGTAATTGGAAACTTATTTTAAATACGCTTTAGAATGTTTGTAATGCGATTCTACAGGCAGTTTTAGTAGGAATTCAGTAGCAACATAGCACTGTAATTGAGGGCCCTGTTCGAAATGACATACTTCAATACTAAACAGTAGGCAAAACTAAGTAGGCGAGACGAATAGCATGTCAGATTTTCATGAAAAAGTTCTTGGATAATCTACTATTCCCGTCCGGATTTTGAAGTATGCATATGATGAGCGCTTTAATATGAGGCCACGAAAAAGACGATCCGTTATATGCGGAAGTGGTGGAAAGCGCTAATGCAGCACTTTTCAGATGCTTGAATTGCACTCGTTTATTATTATCCAACTTTAAATTTGCGCTGTTGTGTCATTGTCTGTCACATGTCAGTCAAACAATAGCGGCTGTAGTACGTCTGAATTTTATCCATACTACTTGCAACCATACTATAAGACTGTACTTTTTAAACAGTTAAATGTGGCAGTATCTGATTTGAGAACGCTTGCTTATAATATTTAACACATTAAACCATTCTGCAGTTCTCCGGACACCTGGAAAAACCAACCGGAAGTGCTTCTACCCCTGCATTTCTTGTCTTTATTTGGGGGGGGAAACCCTTAAAAACCCTTTTGTTTTTCCAGGTTCAATATCAAGGTGAACCTGCAGCTGGTTTCCAGCTTCATGCTGACTGGAATATCTGGGGGTGCTAAATATGCCCAAAACGGTGAGCTGTATGCCCGCTTCAAGCTAACAGAGACACTGTCTGAGGACACACTGGCAGGACGGCTGGTAATGACAAAGGTGAACTCGGTGCTGCTACTACCTCTGAGCCGGGATCGTCAAGGCCAGCCAGCCAGCGCCAAGGAGCGCGTCTATGAGGCCGGGATTGAGGAGAAGACTAAGGACTACATCTTCCTGCGCATCTGCAAGGACTGCTGCGAGGAGCTCCATCTGATGCCTGACAGGGAGCTGCAGGTGGGATTCTAAATGGCTTGTCAGCCAGATTTGTATAATTGTTCCAGCGTTGATTCCCAACATTGCCAGGCATGATTTTATATGCAGCTATACACTGAATGTTTCTGTTTTACTTATAAGTAAGATTTAATTCCCTGTCAGTGCTTCCCAAAACAGTAGCTCAACATGCAGGACAGGACACATTTCTGGCATTGTGTATCCTGACATCGATCCCACTGTAACGAAGCACTTTTTGTTCCCATAAGCCAGCTCTTAAACAGCTGGCATGGTTGAAAGCCAGTAATTGAATTGTGATGGCAGAATCCCAGAGCCCTTTTGTTGTTGGTCAATCTCTATAGACCAGGCTTTGCTCTAAATTGCTTTTGCGTCCTCTATTAAAGACACCACGGAGATCCCATTGGTTACAGCCGCTCCCCCATCTTCTACATCCTCTACAGTACTACAAGCTCTTTTTTTGTGTGAAATCCCTCACAGCTGTCTGCGGTCATTTTAAAAGGCTCATGCATCAGATTCCTGTAGATTTTTGCATATGAGATCCTGGTTAGAGGGTTTGCTAGTTAGGACTGTGTGAAAACTTCATAGAAGATAGCTTTGTTTAAACAGATGATTTGCTGCTCGAAAAGGGTCATCACAACATTCCTCTCTGATCCACTAGGTGGAGCTACAGTTTCAGCTCAACAGGCTTCCGTTGTGCGAGATGCACTATGCTTTAGACCGCCTACGTGACAACGGCATCCTTTTTCCTGACATCAGCCTAACGCCAATAATCCCTTGGAGCCCTAACAGGTAAAAGACGGAATGTTTTCACACACGTCAACATTTATTAATGTCCTGGGTTTGTACACTACATGCCACTGTATTTGTAAATCTACAGTATATGGCCTTGTTCCTACAACCACATTCCATAATCTAGTGGAAAGCCTCTCCTGAATAGTGGAAACTGTGTGTGTGTATGTGTGTGTGTGTGTGTGCGTGAGAGACAGCACAAGGAGGACTGAAGTTGAAATGGGATGTCCAAAAAACCTCATACAAATGTTAGTCAGGTCACCACAGATTTTATAGTTTTTCACAGGCAAAGCAAATCTGTAAACCTGTCCAAACATTTGTGCTTTATCGTTCAGGCAGTGGGATGAGCAGTTGGACCCTCGTTTGAATGCTAAGCAAAAGGAGGCCATTTTGGCCATCACCACTCCACTGTCAATCAGTCTCCCTCCAGTACTAATCATCGGACCCTACGGTACAGGAAAAACATTCACACTGGCACAGGCAGTGAAACACATCCTCAAACAGCCTGACACACGGTGAGTACATGCATGCATTTAATCAGGAACCTACATAAGGAGCTGTTTACATATCGGGCCTTAAAACACATTTAAAGGCAGGCAGGGTGTGTCCTTCTTTTTAAAGCACTTGGTTTTTGCACTCTGAAGGAGTTAGGTGTTGCTAAGCAACCATCAGCTGCACTCTCCATTACAACAAGGAAATATCAGCAATAGATTTCCATCCTTGCTGTACCTCTGCTAAAAGTTTTTGTTACAAAAATAAATAAATTGCAATAAGGAGCTGCCCCTCCATTTTTCTGCTGAGGTTTCAGTGTAATGAAAAGGTGAGGAAGCTGATTGGTTGGTTCTTGTCACATAACTGGGGGGTGTGTTTGCGACATTGCGAAAAGTTGAACGCCGCAATAGATGTTATATGTAAACATTTCTCTTATTTCTGCTTATTAGCTTATTTTTTTTAGTTCACTTACTCCCAGTGACGATACTTCTAGGTCTGAACTAGTTTTAATTTGAGGATTTTTTTTGTTAGTTGAGTTGTTTGTAGTTATTGACTTACTTGGAGATGTTATACAAAGGAAACTTCAATTTGTATTTAATCATTTGTATTAATTATTGCCACACAGGGTCCTCATCTGCACCCATTCAAACAGCGCAGCAGATCTCTACATAAAGGACTACCTGCATCCATATGTGGAGGCGGGCAATTCGCATGCAAGACCTCTCAGGTACCCGCTGCAGTATAAGATGAACTCAGTAACATATTGGCTTGTGTACAGCCCGCATAAGTGTTGTCAGTTTATCTTTTACAATTTTTTTTTTAGGAAGTTAAACAAATTATGTTGTTCTGTGCAAATGAAAAACGGAGTCATTTCCTGAAGTCGTGTTAATGATTTTTAAAAACTTCATTCACAGTTTGTATTACACAAAATCTTTTCCTTAAAAACACAGGCATTCGTTCATCACAAAGGCTTCACTATAAACAGTTACCTTTTTTTAATAGAAATTGAGTCACTCACACTTAAAGATGTGATGTTGATATTATATAATTTTTCCCAAGCAACAGAAGGTTTTGAAATTAATTTATTATTAATTACAACTTAATGTCTAATAATTTTTTTTTGTTGTTATTTAACTTCGTCATTGTAATAATGTGTATTTTCGTATTCATTTTACTAATTAAACAAAACAGCACTGGTAATATAGTGGAATCTCGGTGTGCAAATGCCCCTTTATTACAAATTTTCAACCCTAAGAATTTAATTTTTTTCTAAAATTTTACGTCCTGGAGCTGTTTCCAAACTTGTTTGTGTCGGTGAAAAGCCAACCTACGCGAATTTACAATTATTTTTTTTTTTATTAATCCAAAAGCTGTTTTGAAAGGGTCGACCTACAGGTTTAAAACCTGTATGAATTTTTTGCAGTTTAATTGGTGGCGTAGGCAATATTTTACTGCATTTACAGTCTCCTCTCTTCTTTTTAACCACAAGGGGCAGTGTGTAGCTTTTTGTACATGACTGATGGTGTTTCATAGCAGCATCTTCCTTAAATACCCGTGTTGTACGTTGAACATGCAACGACACTTTATAAATCTTGGTAGCTTGTGACTACTGCTAAAGCAGCAGGTATTCTATCCTACATAGCTTGAGATGTCCTCCTTTAGTTACAATCACTGCTATTTTTTTCTTTATTTTGCAACTATTAATAACTATTACTGTTTTTGAGTAGCACATAATAATAACCTGGCTACCCCCTTGACATACCTTGCACAGCTTATTTTTCAGCCGGATTCAAACATTCTTAAGCTCAGTGGTGACCGTCAAACACAAGTTCTATAAAACATCTAATGAATTTAGGGAATAGAGCATAAATGATCAGCTTGTTGGAAGACCAAGTGATTCAGTTGTACTATATTTAGTGGACCATCAAGGTGTTGTCTGGTGTACCATTATTTATGCAACACATTGTACTGAAATTAAACTCTGCATGTGTGTGTGAGTGTAGGGTGTACTTCAGGAACCGCTGGGTAAAAACGGTGCATCCAGTGGTGCAGCAGTATTGCCTGATTTCCGGAGCTTACCTCACCTTCCAGATGCCGACTCGGCAGGACATAGAGCGCCACCGAGTTGTGGTAGTGACTCTTAGTACCTCCCAGTACCTCTGTCAGCTTGATCTGGAACCTGGTGAGTATGTACACACACGTACACACACACACACATACCCACACGCAGCGACATTATCTATCTATCAACATGATAATTTCTACATCCATGCTAAAAATGATTTAAAGGTTTTTGTGCCGAATATCTCTGATTTACATATGTCTACCCTGTAGTGCAGTCATGGATTAACCACAAATATTCTTTGTTTTTTTTCTATTCCTATGTGTGTTTTTTTTTGTTGTTGTTTTTTTGTTTTTGACACTCTCGTTTTACCCCTGCTCGCTCAGGTTATTTCTCTCGAGAGGCTTCGCTAGAACTGACCCCCACCACTGAAACTGGCTTAATTTATCAAGTCTAAAGCTGTAATAAAGACATTTTTTAAACGATGTCCCACAGGGCATGCTGTTAAACTCCCCCTCTACCTGAAAAAAAACCTCCTCCATTCAGTGTTGGGGTCTGTAACACTTTATTATGAGAAGCTAATTTCTGCCATGTACGTGTCTGCTCACAGGGTCATCTGTTGCTAAGAGACCCAGCTTGCCTGTCTAACATGCTCAGCATCATTAGCTTCCACTGTCATCTCTTTATTTTTTTTTCTCCTGCTCTTCCCACATTTAGCTTTTTTTTTTTTTTTTTTTCTTTTCTTGCCTGTTTTACTGTTCAGTAACAGCCAGCACTGCAGGAGTAACATAACGAAGAAGCCCTGCAGATTTTTTTCTAAAGGTGTTTAAGGTGATAGAATCACCGTTTTTGGTGTGAGCTATTGAGAATAGGGCAAAAAAGACAAACAGGTTTAAAGTGTATTTACACTTCTAAGACTGTATTTCATGCTGTTATTGAAACGGATACACACTGATATGAATTACCGTGCTAAGTTTGTGCGGGCTATTTCCTGTTTAACAGTGACATCATTTCACCAGAACAGAACATTTGGCAAAGTTCATTTTTTTGTATGATGCTGCATGAACTACAAATTATTACTTCCTGTTCAAATCCTATTATGAAACGCAAATGAGACACTTGGATGCATTTTGTTGTAACAGGGGACTGAATTCAATATGGCGGATTTTTCATTACATAATCCAATTTCATGCCCAGTGAAAGTGTAAAATTGGTTAATTCTAAATGATATATTAGAACTGCAGTTAAGCATTTATAGCAGACGAATGCCTTTAGGCAACAGGCACTAATACCCAATAATTAATTGTTTTTGTAATCGCATGTAATATTGACTTTTTTTTGGACATGTTGCACTTGCACCACAACACAAAGCTTTTGTTTACATGGGATGACTCATTTTGTGGAAGTGTAGGGTGTGCAGCATCTAGGATCAAGATTTTAGCATTTATTTTCAGAAACATTTTTTGGGTCTGCTGTTTTAAAGTCTCTTCACGTCCCGATAGCAAACATTACATGAAGCGGTCTAAATGTATTTCTATATTCTGTGGAAGGAGGACCAAGAAATGTTCGACCCAATTATTATGATAGGCTTTTTAACCTGTCTGTTAACATGAATGCGCAAACCTCAGCACACCCTGTTTGATAGGTCATTCACACGTTCATGTACTGCAAAAAAAAAAAAGGCTACATCAAAACAGAGTGAGAACCCGAAATAATTTGGGTGTTGGGTTTCCACACTGGAGTCGACAAGGGTCTAAAAGATGATGTCATAGATTATTTCTTTTGGACAGGTAGAAATATGGTGTGATTCGATTTTGGTGTGTTTTGATAGTAACACACATGGTATGTAGTTTATGTACCTTTACGAATGAGCTCGACTACAGCAGCAGTGTGTAATCCGGTTTGTTTTTATGGTTGGGATTTTAGTACTGTTACTTACTGTACTTTAACGTTTTCTCACCACTGAATGACACATGATGTAGTAATGTTGCCTCTGGTCATTTAGTCTGTAAGCGTTTATGCGTTAAGAAGGCGTGGCTTTGGATGGCAAGGTTGGGACGTACACTTTCGTTGCTATCTGGCTTGTTTGACCCCGGTGCAGTTTGACGCTTTCCTGACCGCTTTTGAGCACTTTAGAAGGCTATAGTGACTCAAACAGACTGTTTTCTCTAGTGATTTTTTTCTCTGACCTTTTTCAGCACCACTGCCTTCAAATCTGCAGATCTACCGTTTATGAAAAGCTGTTTGTTCACTGTACTGTTTAAATGCTTAAGACCATTGTGTGTGTGTGTGTGTGTGTGTGTGTGAAAACCACAGGAGATCTGCCTGTCCCAATACCAGTACCAATAACCATAACATGGTCAAAGCTACTGGTGTCATATTTTTCCCTATTTTTAAATAATTGATCTGAAAATTAACAATGTTTTGAGTTGTATCTGTATAAATCTTTTTATTTTCAAAGCTCACAAATCTTTAAATACCTGGTAGCCCTTCGGGCAGGCATGCTTTAGTTTTTAGCCCAAAATATATTTGATCAGCCTGAATAGTGTATAATAGTGTAAAGGAGACAATCAAATCAAAAACCTTTACAAAACAAATAACAATGATATAAAATAAGATGAATGAATTAAGTACCTAACTGAACATCCTATTCCAGATGTCGTTCTTTTGCAATTCTCTTCACTGCGCATGTGTGTATCTCAGGTACATGTTTAAGCTTTCTGCGTGAGATTTGATGACTGACAGGACGATGTTACAGGAAAGGGTGAGCAACAGATCCGGACTTATGATGACTGAAAAATATACTGTAAAATCAATGATGCAGTTTGCACGATTGTCGACTGATCCAGGTTGCACACATGCACTTTATGTTGCTAGGACATTAGCTTGTTATCTCTGTGTTGTTTCATGTAGCACCATGGTCCTGGAGAAGTTTTAATGCTGTGTACTGCGTCTTCTTTATACGGTTGAAATGACTATTAAAAAAGCTTCTGACTGACTTCTGAAAGTGAAAGTAAAGGGAGCGCGTGTTCAAATGTGATTTCATCACCCCGCATATTTAAAGCGACTCCATAGTGCCTGAAAATTACATACATTATGGTAGACTGGGGGACGCAATAGCTAGCAAGCCCCAATTTCCTTATAATTGGCTGGTTGGAAAGTAAAGAAAGTAACATGTGAGTCTATCATCAATTTATCAGCAGTTCACCTACATACTGTTGCTAAATCATTCACAACTTTTTTTTTTTTTTTTACTTTTTTTTTTAACCTATTTTGCCATTAGTGATTCTCTTTAATATGTACATTCCAAGTATAATCTTACACACACTAGCTGTTTTAATGCTGAACCCTGTTTTACCGCCGTCTTTGCATTACAGTGTAGGGAAAAAAATAGAAGGTAGACCTATTGTTGTGTTTCATTGTGCGTGTGTGTGTGTGTTTCTAAAGGGCTCTTCACACACATACTATTGGACGAGGCGGCTCAGGCAATGGAGTGTGAGACTATTATGCCCTTGGCACTGGCTAATAAGAGTACACGCATCGTCCTTGCTGGAGACCACATGCAGGTATGACAACAATAACTTTTTTTTTTTTTTTCCGTTTTTTCACTAGATGGTGCAACACACATTGTTATTAGGTTCTCCATACTTTTAATTTGATTAATTTCTGAATTTATTAGTGAATAACAATAAATGAATTGAAAAAAGATTGTAGCGAGACGGGTAGTATGTGTCCCTGCAGACAGATTTCTGGACACTAAACAGGCTGCTAATAAACTGCCATGTAAAACCCAAACTCTTGCGTCCTCTCTTTACTACCCCCCCGCTTTATTTATTCAGCTCTTGCCTGTCTCACATGTCTGGTTTTGTGTAAATGAGATCATCTATGGGGGAGTATCGTTTCTGCAGCAGAAATCACGTATTCAGAATCAAAAAGAGTTTTGCTGGCAAGTAGGTTTGCACTTACAAGAAATTTGCTCTGGTGACAGAAACCTCCAGTTGTGCATTTTTAAGTAAAATAGAATATAGAGAAAGAGTAAGAGTAAATAAAACACAATAAGGTTATTGCACATTTTTAATATAAAAAAATAGAGTAGTATTGCTAAGAAAAGTACAGTGGTATTGTAGCGCGCAAATATATAAGCGGACGGATGGATATATGGATGGACGGAAGGTTGGATATATAGATGGATAGAAGTTTGGATGGATGGAGAGATGGATAGATATATGCATGGATGAATATATGGATGAATGGATAGTATTTTTAAGAAAATCCATCTGTAATTGTGTTTATATGTCTAGCAACATGAATTTGTTCATGCTTTACGCAGTCGCGTTATGGGTTGTTAATGTGTTCTGCTCATGTTGGTGGAGCGCTCAGTGACAGAAATGCGTTCTGCTTGTGTTGGTGAAGCGCTCGGAGTGAAAGAAAAACCGCATTGCTTCCACTTTTTAAAAAAACATTCGGACTTTGCAGAGTCTCTGCAGTTTGAGTTTGATTCCACAGAAAGGCGATTAATACCAGGAACTCTGTGCAGCATCAAGTGTACCTATAAATAAATGACATTTCGGAATTTAATTAGATCAGGATTGCTTTTGGCACATCGGTTGTTTTATTTGTTGTATGTGAGGGTATAAGTGGTAACTTGAGCCTCATTTCGATCGTCCTTTTCTCTCCGCAGCTCAGTCCATTTGTGTACAGTGAATTTGCACGGGAGAGGAACCTCCATGTGTCTCTGCTGGACCGGCTGTATGAGCACTATCCCCCTGACTACCCCTGCAGGATCCTGCTGTGTGAAAACTATCGCTCCCATGAGGCAATCATCAAGTAGGTGTGAACTTTTTCGCATCGCTTTTCCTAAGGAGAGAGATGTGGAAAAAAAAAAATAACAGTGGTGTGCGCTGGTATTTGTACGCAGGAAACGTGCTCAACCCGAACATAAACATTCTGTCTGATGTTTTAATATACTTTTTGACTAATCGTCGTCTATCACGGTTCCCAAACTGTGGGAAGGAACGAAAGAAAAAAATAGCAGTAATTTTAGCTGAATATATAGTATATATACACACACACCATGCTGTGCCGCACCGGCCGGCAGTGTTCATTGCATTGTTTTTTTTTCTCTCTTTCTAGCTGTCATTACTGTCCGGTTGTGACGCTAATCTCAATATTCCACTCTATGAATGGTCTTTCCATTAAGTTGCTCATTGCTCAAATGAACACTTTAATCGTTTACAGCTCGTGTTCAATGAAAAAAGTTTGCTCAAATAACACGGTGACGGGAAATTTCTACAATGCTGTTAAAAAATCTGTTCAATACTGTTATATAATAGTGAAAGAATAGTAAAAGCTGCAGGGAAAGCATTATGCATTATTGAATTACAGTGATTGAGTTAAATCCTTCTGAAGTGTCTCTGTCTCACGGTTTGTGTAGGGAGGTGGAATTTATTATTATTATTTTTTTTTTATTCCGCAAAAGCCGTCCTGGCAGGAAAAAGTCTGAGAACCACCAGTCTAGCAACTTAAACACAATTCGTTCTATCGCTTGACCTTCTCACGAGTGTGTGCTGGAAGCGATGGCTGACGAAACACGGCAGGAAAATAAATTCACAGCGCAGAGACCTGATTAATGCAGCTGTTCTTAAACGTTCAGTCCTTTTCCCTTCTTAGGATGAAGTCGTCCTTGATCTGCTTAGGTGCTAAAAAGTTAATTAAAGCAGAGTTTTTTTTTTCTGCACAGCATTTGGCTGTAATGAATCGTTTATCATAAAATCTACATACATTGTGTTGTGGTAAAGTTTCTCTAGGTAATTATAGAGTATAATACTTAAACTTTATAAAATTTATTTTATCTTTTAAATGTTTTATAACATTTTTATTAAAATAAAGTTATAGACAGGTCATATACAGGAATTTATTATGCTTAGTATTAGAAAACACGCATTATATTTATCACATTTTATATTGTGTGTGTTTGACAGCTTGTATTCTTATAAAATGTGTAAAATGGTATATAGGTTTAATAGGCTGTTGTGTGGTGATAGTTGTTATAGTTATAGTATATTCTAGTGTAGAAAGGTCTTAGCCTGTTGAGTGACCTTCTTGAAGCAACCAGTGCTGACTCTGTAGTTTGCTCCCGGCGGCTGCAGCTACACATCGGAGCTGTTCTATGAGGGCAAACTGATGGCCAGCGGCAAGCAGCCCCCACATAAGGACTTCTACCCTCTGACCTTCTTCACGGCTCGCGGGGAGGACGTGCAGGAGAAGAACAGCACGGCGTACTACAACAATGCTGAGGTAGCATTGCATGGAAACCTCATAACAGTATTTTAAAGTGGCTAAAAATGATGTACATCTAATTTACAGATATGAGGTCATTTATGCTTCATGGTGAATAATTAAAGAAAAGTTTAGATCAAGCCATGAAAACTTTTCTACAGTAAGTGTGATTGCGTGTGCAGGTGTTTGAGATTGTCGAGCGTGTGGAGGAAATAAGGAAGAAGTGGCCAGTAGCGTGGGGGAAACTGGACGAAGGCAGCATCGGCGTTGTGTCCCCATACGCAGACCAGGTGTTTCGCATTCGAGCCGAACTCCGCAAAAAGCGCATGCCTGAGGTCAGCGTGGAGCGAGTGCTTAACGTCCAGGGTGAGTAGAAGAGCTGAACGCATGTCGGGCACCTGTGCTGAGCACCGAGTCTGAATCATGTTGGCATAAAACATAAATTGGGATTGTGCCAAATTACCAAAAAGAATACAAAAAACCCATGCAAACTGATTGCCTACGCTAAAACATTTGTAACCTAGCACAAGAGAGAGCATTTTCAGAATAAAGACTTCCGTTATAATTAGTCAATAGTTCACGTAATGTTTTTTTTTTTTTTTTTTATTTATAGGACCTGAACACCTAAATTATATAGGTTTAATAAGATCTAATGTCACAAATATTACTTTAAAGTTTTTATTTGTCCATCAACAGTTTTTCTTTGCTCTATTTGCTTAGTGAGTCCCAAAGCAGAGGCTCTCAGTTTCAGTGCTAAAAACAAGCTGTACTCCACAGCTTTCAATTTTTACTGTGCTAAAAAAAATGGCTGGATAATCAGCTATATATGGTGGATTAGAAAGACGAAAATTAACAGTTGAGAGGGCAGCAGATCACCAGGACTGGAACGATAAAGAAGTTCCGATGATTTTTGATTAAAGATGTATGCTTTATGTTCATGATAGGTCATAGTTTATATAATGAGAGCTTTATATCAAAAGAAAGGTTGCCTCACATCATATTACTGTTACCCTGCATAACAATTCTAAATACTTAGTAGTTTAAAACGCATGATTAGGAATCATAATTTAAAAAAAGTGGTTCTGCCGCATCCAAATGCTGTTAAATCGGTTTATAATGAACATCGTGTTTGTCGATTTGTTCTGCGCCACTGACTGCAGTTCGTTTGACATTTATATGGAAATAAATAAATGTTGTCAATGAATGTGAGTCCACAAAACCTTATTCCAGACCAGCATGTAAAGAGTCGCCGCAAGAGACGACTAAGGGGGAGAACCGTGCGACTGAAATCTCCTAAGCGCTGCCGGTTTCATCACACTAGCACGGGGCAGTGATGGTTGAAGCACTAGATTAGTTTGTGCATAATTGATGAGATGTTTGACTACTTGGGCAATTTCACTGAAATTGCCTCTTGAAGGAGTGCAGGTCCTCAGGTGCTCATTCCCCTCAGTGATTGATGGGAAATAATCCTTTCTATTGTCCCACAGTAACGAAGTCTCACATCAAACTCAATCAGTCGCACGTCTCAAAGCTTTGTCTCTTGGAAAACAGTCTCTGAAGCAACAGTTTTATTTGTATGATAAAGAGCGTCCCAATCAGCCTCTTATAAACACTTTTATTTTGATTTACATTTTGAAAGGGGTGGTTGGTTGTAGTACGATTCACTCATTAGAACTTGTTGTGTGTTGTAAGGTGTGGATGCATCAGAACAGATCTTGTTATAAATAGTCTTGACTAAGTTTTTGTCTTCTTTCACTACCAATTAAAATGTACATCTAAATGGAGAATCTGTAACGCTGTGTTGCATGCTAGGGCGTTCTCACCGCCTTTCTGAAAGGTCCACGCTCGGCTAGTGTTGATGATAATAATATACTGTTTTGTAAAATTTTGATGGAGAGGGGATTACATGGAGAAGTAAAGAAAAAGGGGGCCGACTTGGACAAATAAAAATGTCAATGCCAAGCAACGGTATTACGAACAGTGAAAGACAATTAGCGACAGATCCATAGGAGTTTCCAGCATAGGAATAGATTGTAGATCCTGAAGCACCGCTTCAAATCACATGTCTGCAAACAACAGCATGTCATGCTGACAGGAACCTCTTAAAAAAATGTTTTTACCACAAAAAACTGTGGTATGTGTCTTTATACAAATGGTAACCAAAGAGCTAAGCGATAACATGGCATCACTATAAAACAGCCATGGTTCATTTTCAGGGGAATTCTGGGGAATTTCGTGAAATCAGCAAGTTGTGGTTCTACGTTTGCTGTTTTTACCCCAGATTAAATCCAATACTGCACTCGCACAGGTTTAAGAAAAGTAAATTGCACCAGTGGGGAAAATTTACTCACCATCACAACCCTAGTCATTGCCATTGTTTTGTCTTAAATGCACAACAGGAATGCGGTGTTTACACGTTGGATAAAAAATGAATAAAACATCAAATTGTTCATTTTTTTGTGTGACTTGCTGTTGCAGGTTTTAATGCAGCAGAAATGACCTCCAGTAGTAAAGAAAAAACATCTGAAATTGGGGTACTGTCGCTTTTTGCTTTTAAATGGTGCAACAGAAATACATAAAATGTTCCCCCTGTCATTGGGGGGTGACGCAACAAGGAAGAAAAAACGTGCTGTGTTGTTTGGGTGGAAGGGATGGTATATCTCAGCCAATCCTGTGCCTTTGGGAGCTCATGTACCGAGAATAGCGCTGTCTGTCTTTGCTGTACTATAACTCTCACCTCTTTCCTGTAGGTAAGCAGTTCCGGGTGCTGTTTCTCAGCACGGTTCGCACTCGACACACCTGTAAGCACAAGCAGACAGCCATCAAAAGGAAGGAACAGCTGGTAGAAGACTCCACCGAGGACCTGGACTATGGCTTCCTATCCAACTACAAACTCCTGAACACTGCCATTACACGAGCTCAGTCCCTGGTGGCCGTGGTGGGAGACCCCATAGCGCTCTGCTCGGTGGGCCGCTGCAGGTAATCGCACACTTTCAGCACAGTCGATGAAACTGCCTATAATTCAAAGAGCCAGTTTACTAATGAGAGTTAATATTTAAAAGGCTGTTTTGTTTAGTTGAGCTGAACAATGATTACACAAAAGCTTTGGGGGACATTGTGTGTGGTGTGGTGGTGTGTGTGTGGAGGTGGAAAATCCTTTAAAGCATCAGGCTGACCACATGGTTTTGGTGCTCACCGTGGAAAATCAAAGTTTTATTTATATTAGCTGCTGCATTGTTCAGCTAACAACAAAATGATTGTGCTAAGTGTAATTTTTCAAGTTATGCAGTTTAAACAGTGTCTAAATATTTTATAAATGACTGATTTCAAGAAAAACATACAAAATGACACTCTTGATTTGGTCCACAGTTATTTAATCTTTATTACAGTCTTGAATATGGCTAGTATCAACATTGACTTTAATGCATAATAAATTATAAGTTTTTGTACATTTACTGTTGGATGTTTTTACCCCCTGACTGTCATTATAGCGAATGTTTTGAACTCTGTAATCATGGTTTGGGAATTAAAATACACAATACTACTTATTTTTAATATAAAAAATAAATCTGGGCTGGATTTTTGTGCCGCTTCAGATTTAATGTTTTTTCTCACAAATCCTTGGCTCTTTTCGCCTCATTCACTTCCAATATACAGACGTTTTTTTGTTTTTTTTTTTAATTGCAACAAATGATTTTGCGAAGTATTTAAAAAAATTACTTTATTTTTTATTTGTTTTCATTAGTGGAAAGAAATAAAATTGGTACACACACACACACACACACAAATATCCTGATATGCTCCATATATGCTCAAAAAAAGTAACCTTTCTATGCACAGAGTTTAACTCCAACTTTAATCAAACACACCAGAACCTAAGTCTTACTTAAGACACCAGGCCTCCAGCACTACCTGGTGATCAACAGTAAAAATGACAGATTCTACCTCCTCCCACTAGAGGGGGAAAATTTATAAATGCACCATTTTTTTTGTGTTAGTAATTAAAAAAAAATGTTGTTGTAATAAAAGCCAAATATATGTTAAAATAAGGTTTGTCACCAAAAAGCATTCAATTTGCTAAAATGTAGTAATGGCCAAATAAAGAGTGAAAAACTGCTGGAGCCTGCAACATGCACAAGGGTTAATAGAAAGTTTAACGCCAACTGCACTGAAATAAGTACATAGTGCTGTAAATTGTACCCGGAATATAGTGACCCTTGTCAGTAGAAGCGTGTGTGATGATTTATCCCACAAAATGTATCGTTTTCTCAAGCACTGTTAAAGTCTGCTATAATTCAATCATAACTAGTGCTCGTGGTTTGATCATGATGCAGCAGACACGCCTATAAGATGTAACTGGCTCGTTCTAAAGGAGTTGATTTAAAAATAAAAAATAAAAAGGTGTCGTATTAATTAGTCTTCTGTTTATTGTAAATAGTTATTATTGTCCATTTTTTTTTTATGTTAGCTAAGTGTGGTGATGCTCTGAAAGCTGATTTTCAAAGAGAACGTGTATCTGGCATCAGCTTGCTCAGTGCACTAGTCTGAAGATGGCCCGGCGTTCATGGCTTCCCCGGGGAAAGTCCTAGCTTTCAGTCAGCCTGGCACACTCCAGCTTTATTCTCTGCTCTTTAGAGCCAGGGGATGGGAGGAAGATGCAAATGTGCTCGGCATTTTTCCTTCATGCATGTGTGGGAGATAGTGTGTGGAGTGTGGAGCTTCTTTACTTGTTGTTACTGCTTTTATTTGTGTGTCCATAGACTTACGGTCTGACATTGAACCAGCTCTATATTATCAACGTAAAAGATATACCTCTGTATTGGCAAACAAATAATTGTTTTTTAAATAACTCGGGTCAGTTCTCTGATGCTGAGACAGCATGTCGATACACACTTCTCTAGAGCATTGCCTATTAGCCCCTGCTCCCCAATCTCTATTTTCTCCAGCTTGCAGCTCCGCTGTCGCTATGGTGACTGCCTTAAGTCAGATATTCACTAGAGCCAAGCTACAGAAAATGTCAGGCCCAAAGGCCCAGCAATTAAATCAATCACAGGATGTGTGTTTTCATGTTGTGTTAGGAGGAGACGCAATGCTCTGTGCTAGTGTTATTCTCAGTACTCTGCTTAACACACAGCTTTGAAGCATCAGTATGTTAAATAAGCAGAAATTCAGAGGGAAATCTGGAGACTCTCCGGGGACAGTAAAGCATATTGTTGTTTCTATATGTGGACATAGGGCTGTGCCATTGATCGATCGATGTCATATCGAATCGCAATAAAATTTGTCTATAACGATAACTGTCTATAATCCCTGTAAAATTAGACTATAACGATGAAGCTCTATTCATTTCTAAAACCTAGGGTGCCGCACTGATTAGTGGAATGTCCTCACAGTGGGGCACTGCGTTCTATGAGTAAAAATCTTCGTGTCGTGTCATACAGCACTCGGGAAGCAAAAAGCTAAACGTTTTACGTATTTTTGGAAAGCTGAGATTCTTGTGACTGAAAGATGAAAAGCGTTTTGATATACAATCAACATTGGATACAATAAGCGTCATTGTCAGACCACCAACAGCCCAACATCCATTCAGAAAAACTTGCCTATAAAGCCAGTAATCCCCCCCAAAAAAAATTAATAAATTCAGTAAAATATGTAGTCTAGACACGTGTGTGTCTTTAAACGTCCCCAAAGGTAGTTCAGAATGCGAGTCTGAATCTTGTTGTCTGTGCTAACAATATGGCTGCTGCCTTTGACTTGTCGTTTTGGTTAAACATAGCATTTAGATTTTTTAATAAATAAATAAATAAAAGTACAGATTCATTACACCAAACAGACAGCTTTTATCACAGGTTAATATTAAAGTAACATTATATATATAATAATAAAGTTGACTCTTTAAAGGCAGATGTTTAATTTTGTTTGTTAATAAGCTGTTCTTTAGCAGCATTGCCAATTTTTGTATCAAAATTCATATCGTATCAATCAATATGGAAGAATAATTACATTTTTGCCATATCGCCCAGCCCTCTGTGGACGCATAAACTGTAGCATGATTCAAAAGCAACTGCAAACTGTTTTGTGAAACTAGCGTGACTGCCCAAAAAACAAATGAAATCGCAAGCCACTTTGGCATTTGCATTTACAAAGCCTTTTTAGTAAAACCTGTCAATCAGTGTCAGGGGTGGGACTTTACTATGGGACATGTTTCTATTCACAAATGGGTTTCCCCAGGGATTTCCTAGGGTTTCGCACACTGTTGCAGGTGTTTGAGCGAAGGTACAGTGTGCCCTTACAGCATTATTCAAGTGTTCGGTTTTTTTTATTATTGTCATAATAGTTAAATGATTTGATGTTTTATTCAGAGCTTGTTTATCTTTAACACAACTTTATTAAGAGAGAATTTATGAAAGCAATTCATGTTTTTAAAGATGGATGACATCGTCATACAGAAATTTCAACTATGTAAACATGTATTTACACAGCCGAAGAATTAGAAAAAAAAGTGTAGCTTTAGGAAACGATTTTGAAATCGGATTGTGACTTCCAGAATCGGAATCGGGATCGGATGCTAAAGTACCTAAAGATTCCCTTCCTTACTAAATAAAGCATTTAAGATCAGTTAATTGCTCCGAATAATCTAAAAGATGGAGGTAATCTGTGAAATTTTGGAGGCTGTTATCTTTAACTTTAAATATCCGGCAGTGATACCTCGGTATCCATGTTTCATGTTTGGTTCGATTTAAATGACAAGTGCGATTGTTCAGTTTGTACGGTTCATTTGAGTAAGTGTCAACGTTGACATACGAACCCCGGTGCGCACCAAACAAACTCGATTCGGTTGATCTATGAATGCTAGATCTAATTAGACCAAAAACAGGACAAGATCCAGGGCAGATTCTTAGACTAGCAATAAAAGGCTGTAAACATTTCTAACGGTAATGGCCGAAATAGTCGTAATAGTGAGAATATCTAATAAATGTCAAGGGAAATTTATCATGCATAATGTAATATGTACGTTTTTTTTTTTTTATATTTAACGTTCACCAGAATCAACTCGATTAACCCAACAAACCAAATCATGTTTCACACCTGAAAACTCTGGTTCTTTACTTTAAACTTGACCAAAATAACTACGAATGTATGAACAAGTATTAAATTTTATCCATTTGTATCCATCATTTTCTTTTGCTTAAACTAATGTATTCCACTATCTTTTCAAACTCGATCACTCTGTTTTGATATGCAGATTAGAGTTATAAATATGCAAATGAGCGCATTGGCACCATTTAGCAGCTTCTCGTGACCTTTTATTTAAAAAGCGTACATTACCTGCTTCTTTTTGAAGCGAATAGACGGAGAGACACAAAAACAAAATCCTTTTCGGGTGAGAGGCTGTTGTGTCAACTTGACCTGGCATTAATGAGTCTGCGCTCCTGAATTCACTCAGAAGAGAGTGCGGGATGATGGCGTCTAGACCGTGACGCAAACATGCTTCATACTCTGCATTAACATCATCAATTACAACAATAATTGTCCCAAATAGCAGTGAAACTCAAACTCTACCTCCCTGCAACGTAAGCCCTGTCAGCTATCTGGGAGACGTTTGATGTCTATGAGCACTTAGTTTGAGTGCATAGTGTTTTTGCACATTTGAGTCCTGTATGAGACTCTGTCTAGACAAGCCAGTGAATTTCCCTTTTTTTTTTTTGCTGTCGTCTTCTGCTTATATTAGATCAGGTTTTTAAATATTTTTTTAAAGCTCATGTTTACACTCATTTGAAAGCATTTCAGGATGATGTGGACTTGTAGCCAAGCCATGTTATAGTCTGTCACTGCAATTATTAATGATTCACATATCAGGGCTTTGCAATAAATTCCTTACACCTCAGTCCTTAAATGATCTAAACCATAAAATGGCTGCAGCCTGTGATTGAGTGAGTGATATGGTACGGTGGAATTATGTGACATTAAACAGTATTTGCACGAGGAAGAAAACACTCGGATGAGTAATACGCTCTCAATCCTACTCCTAAAGCAGGAGGGAGATGGAATAAAAAAAACTCTAGAGAATGCTGGCTCCTTCGGTTGCAGAAACTTCTGTTTTTGCTTTTACTTATTCCCGATAAACATTTTAAAGCATTTACTGTCCTTTTGTCTTTAGCGTTCTTGCTTTTTTCTCATTTAATTTGGATTTTTTTTCTCTCCAAACCAATTTGTCTTTAGATTAAAAATATACCCTTTGGCCTGATTGGCTATAATATTTTTGTACCATTCAGAATGACCTTCACGAAAGCTTTGGAAAGCTTTTTTAGAAGAAGCACATGTGCTACTAAATTGGACAAAAACTTGTGTATAAAGCCATTGATCCATACAGTTTCAACAAAAATTATGTGGTTACTCTGGTAAGGATCCAAAGTATCAAGTTCAGTAAAATATATAGATGCATGTAGATTTATGTGTCGATAAACATCTACGAATGAATCTTAAGCTGAGCTCAAAATAGAAGCCATGACGTCTGTGCTAACACGAGGCGATTAAAAAAATCTAATGCCTTGTATGTTACATTGTGTTTCAGTTGTCTTACATTTTTTCAATAATAAGTCTGTTTTTAATAATCAGCTGTACTTTTAAAACATAATTATTAAACCCTCTGATTTCGTGGCTTCAGTCATTGTTGAGATACTTGTTTAAAGCTGGCAGCAACAACAAATTATATTTCGCATTATATATTGTTAATTATCAATATAGGAAAAAAATATCAAGATTACATTTTTGCCATATCGTCCAGCTCCAAGTTTACATGCATTCCTATGTTTCTATTCTGGAATTCTAGGGAAGGCCATCTTGCATAGCATGTCAGTTTGTGCTTGGCTTTTGTGTACTAGCTAGTTGCACAGCTGAAATGTTGTTGTGTCCCAGTTAAACAGATTAGATCTCCACCTAAGAGCAACATTTGTCATAGCAGCATAGCTTCAGGGTTTAAAGTAGATTTTAGGTTTTTCTTGTTCTGTTGGGTTTGGGATTTCTGGTCCCCTTTCTGGTTCGTTAAGCATTTATTACTTCATTTTGATCCATAAATAATAGTTGTTTACTTGTTTATTGAGATACTTCAGCTAATATCTTTATCTCTCTGGCTGTTTTTGTACAGAAAATTCTGGGAAACGTTCATCTCCATTTGCCATTATAACAACAGTCTGCATGGAATTACATTCGAGCAAATTAAAGCCCAGTTGGAGGCTCTGGAGCTCAAGAAGACCTACGTGCTAAATCCACTGGCTCCTGAGTTTATTCCCCGAGCCCTGAGAGCGCAGCATCCACAGGGACCCGGCAAACACCAGCACTCCCCTCCCAAGGTTTGTATAGAAAATGCATTTACACATCAAGCCTTTAGCAGCACTAGTAGTTTTATTGACCGATCTAGACGTCCTCAGTTGGTATGGATACCTTGTTAAATCTTCATAAATCCCACAATTTGCATAAACCTAAACATGTTTTTGGAATTATTCATTCTGGTAAATTGACTCTTTCTGCTGTATGTAGAGCATCAGCTCACCTCAAAGTCTATGAATTAATGTTGTTGTCAGTGTGAGCTTAGGCTTTGAATGGCCCTATTACTGCTATTTCTGCCTTTTCTAGTTAGAAAGCTAATCGTTTCAAATCCACATGCTACAGACGGTCAGATTGGTAGTTATCTTGCTATTTTGAATGCTACAGTAAACATTTAAATACTTTTTATTTTAATGTTTTATATTTCAAACAAGTTTCAATCATTCAAAACTAAAGGAACAACAACTTTTGTAGCTTTAACAAATTTCATTGTACGAAATTTATACAATAAAGAGAATACAGTGTGATTTTTACATTTGATTATTTAATTTCTGTATCTGAATCTCCAGGGAAAAACATAAAACATTTATCTGTGCTTATAATTTGTGTATTATATTTTATACAAATGCAGTCACTTACGAAAATCACCGAAATTAATGAATTCTTTTAAATAAAGCGATTCAAGGCATCTGGTGAAATTTCTTTACATATTGCAATATGTATCGCAAAAAAACCCCCTGAATTATTGCAGTGTCAGTTTTTCCTGAAGCCCTAGTAAGGATATTTAGGGCAGGTAGTTATAGAACACTAACAGTTATAACAGCTATACAAAGTAACACTAAAGCACCATTAAGGACACTGGATAATTTGACACACTTGCCATAAAACCAGTACCGGTAACCTAAATGCTGTAGATATGAAAAATAATAATAAAAAAAGACCAGTAATTGAGCAAAAGAAACTGAAAAAATTGCTTTGCAATAAATACCTTCAATACCTTAAATGATCTAAACCATAAAATGGCTGCAGCCTGTGATTGAGTGAGTGATATGGTACGGTGGAATTATGTGACATTAAACAGTATTTGCATAAAGAAAAAAACACTCAGATGAGTAATACACTTTCAATCCTACTCCTAAAGCAGGAGGGAGATCAAAAAAAAAAAAAGGCACTAAAATATGCTGGCTCCTTCGGCGACAGACCCTTATTTTGCTTTCACTTATATCCTATAAACATTTTTAAGCATTCGTTGTTCTCCTGTCTTCAGCGCTCTTGCTTTTTTTTTTTGTTAAATAGCTGCTGTTTTCTTCTGTTGTTGTGTCCCAGTTAAACAGATTAGATCTCCACCTAAGAGCAAAATTTGTCATAGCAGCATAGCTTCAGGGTTTAAAGTAGATTTTAGGTTTTTCTTGTTCTGTTGGGTTTGGGATTATCCTGATGTCATTATGTGGTCCCCTTTCTGGTTCGTTAAGCATTTATTACTTCATTTTGATCCATAAATAATAGTTTACTTGTTTATTGAGATACTTCAGCTAATATCTTTATCTCTTTTTTGTTAAATAGCTGCTGTTTTCTTCTTTTTTCCCACAAACCAATTTGTCTTTAGATTAAAAATATCCCCTTTGCCCCCCAGTTGGCCTGATTGGCTGTAATATTTGTGTACTATTTAAAAAAAAAAAATAAAGTCTACTAGTGTGATAAGTGCCCTGCTTCAAAGACTATCAGTATCTAACACTGATCGTGATGACACTCGAATAAAGCAGTTCCTTCCTCCAATTGGAGTTATTCCTCCCCGGAGCCGAATAATAGGTCAGACCTTGAAGTGCATTGAGAAAGTCCCTCTAAAATGTATTTGAGTTTATTCAATTCTATGATTAATAAGCACTGTCGCCATGGTAACTGTCCTTTAAAGCCAAAGTAACTTTTCTAAATAATAAAAAAAAAAACCCATGAATGAGCAAAAACAGGCTTCAGTGTATCCACACAGTGATCTCTCGCAGGTAACAGTTTGCCAAGTGGCCCATAGTTCAGTGCTGCCTACAGTACCTCTGAATCACACACACTCTTGTTCTGATGCAGAACAATAGCCATAATTAAGTTTGTTTTTGGGCCATTTGGTTAGCGGGAGATCTTCATGTTGTTAGAATATAAAGACGAAATAACGAACCCAAAATAGTATTTGATTAAATAGATATTTATTTGATTAAGATAAGATATTTTTAAACTACTAGGCTACCAATTTAGAACATCTATTAGTAGTTAAAAAAGGTTTACAGAAATGTAGCAAATTCCCTGATAATTTATGTAGGCTATACTGTATCATGGCTTTGGGTAAAATGTCAGGATGGATTTATTCCTAACTGAGTGCAAAATACAGGACCTGGAGGACTATTACTGCAAGAGGGAAAAGGCATGATTGATATCCCAGTAAATTCCCACTAAATTAGGGACTTGAAAATGTGTATTTACTATACAGGTGAAACAAATTTAACAGGTGAAAAATAAACTCCAAACCAAATCCGTTTTCCCTTTCTAGTATAACACGGACACATTCACACACTCAATCCTGTTTGCTTTGTTTATTCTTCAGCTCGCTTAAGTGGCAGCTGCCTCTGTCACTGTCGCTGTGCAGTCACACTTTCCAGCCTGAGGTTTGGGTGTGATGATTGATGTATCCAAACTGGCGTATGACATATTCATACAGCTAAAAAAAATCTGGGCTCAGTGTAATAGAATTAAAAGAAAACGACTAGTTATTTTAACTTTTACGACATATGGCAGACACCCTTACCCAGCTTGAATTTAATTATTTATCCAGCTAAACAGTTAAGGATTAAGGGCTTTGCTCAGTAGCTCAGCAGTGGAAACAGTCTCAAACCCCTAACCACCAAGATTCTTTTTCTCATTAGACTGTGTTTATTTAATATTTTGGTTTTTGGGATAAAAAGTTTAATCCATGTGCGCCATGCCTTTATAATACTAAAATCTTTTTTAGATCCTACAATACTAAGATTTCATCACCCTGTTTTTAAGGGGATTTTAATCGCATCAGAAATGAGTGGTGGAAACGGCAATTTGCTGAGTAAATTCTGACATAGCAAATGTTAAACCCATGTGATTAATTGGCTGTTTGCACTTAATAATGCCGGTCTTGTTTTAATTACTTCCTGTTAGTAGGTTACCAATACCACTGTCAGACGCTTGAATAACACTCGATTGAGACGCACCCAAATCGCATTTTTTTTTTTTTTTTTTGTGAACTTTGATAAGATTCGCTTTATATTAGGATGGAACCAAAAAATGGGTCATATTACAATTCTTAAGCACTGCAATCTGTAACCAGCGATTTGCAGAGTGGCTTCATCGGTGATTGAACTGACCGCAGCATTCGAATGAGCGCAATCACATAATCGGTCATCGATGCCTTGCCGTGTCATTCTGCATGCACATGAATGGCATTGATCTGTTGTTTAAAAAAAAAAAAAAAAAAAAAAAAAAAAAAAGGAATGCCTTCCTCCCGGATTACATCAATGGCCTCTGATTTCACACTGTGAAGACAGGAATTGTTCGGCATGTAAGCAGTAAACGAGGCTCTGCTCTCCCAGTGGTGCTTTTGACATTGTTCCCATTCCCAACTCTCCGTTGTTCGAAGCCTATTCAACTATTCGTCCTACTGTTGTCTCAGTCAGTTGTTCCAGTAAAGCATTGTATTTGCCACAATGCTGTATTGAGGAGTCGGTTGTCTCCCGTGTCAATGAATAAGGTTTTGGGAGTGAAAGTTTGCTCCTGAAATTGGATTGCGCTGCCCTAAAGTCATTTGTTTTCTGTTTTAATATCTTGCTGCATGACCCGGAAATCGAGCTAATTACCCCCATTACATTTATAACCTCAAACACCCCACTGTTAAGCAGTAAATGCTTGCCTTCTCTTAACTCAGCCTTTCCCTGATTTGCAGGTAAAAGGACCGCTTGCCAATCATGCAGACCATTTTCCTCCAGAAGGATTCGGTAAGTTTTACCCATCCATCCACACAGCCATTAATAGAGTAGTAATCAGTAGAGAATAGTGCTTTTCAAAGAAAATATTGTGCAGTGAATTATTTGTAGTCCTTAAGCTGGGCTTGCACTGTGTGATTTTCAGTCGTCTGCGACAAATTCTGAAATCCTAAAATAAAATCTCTTTCATCGCAAGTTCGACATGTTTACCGACAGCAGATTAATAACCGCTGCCTTCAGTTCTTTTCCCTCGGATGTGAGGTTTCCTCAACTGTGTAAAATGTGACGGTGTTAAAATATTTAGGAAACATGTCTGGTGAAGAGTAAAACAAAAAGAAAATCTTAGTGTGTTATGAAGGGGAAATGAGTGTGTGTGTGTGTCCGTGTGTCTCTGTCCGTGGGTGACCGAGGTATTTGTTTATCGCTTGTAAGATTTATCTTATTCACCACTTATTCACCTTAAACCTGTGCACATTGTTTAAGGTAAATTTCACTGTTTTAAATTAGAGCTGTATAAAATGAAAATAAACATCTAAAATACAGCATATGTCCAAAAATGTTTGGACACCATTGCACAGTAGAGGTAAAAGGGTGAAAAAGATGTCCAGTGCTGCCAAGCATTAATGATAAACTGGTACTCCGACTTTACACTGGGACTTCGCACGTAACATTAGTAACTGACTTCACTGCTCGTATGGCTGATATTAACAGCAGGTTGAGGGGTTGTTTGTGGTAAAGTAGGACAGTATAGTCAGGTTGGTAAGGGCAGGTCAGTTAAAGCTGCATTTGCTAAAGACCTGTGCTAAAAGCCACTTGTTGAGTTTTAATCGTAATTCCTAGATGTCGACAGTTTTAAAGTATTTGGTACTCAATTAACAATCGTTAGTTGATTTATTGTGTGCATATTATATACTACATGAATTGATCCAGCATTAACAGTCACATTCTGCATTACCATTCCTTCTGTGATGCTACTGTACTCAAGCTACTTGCCTTTGCTCCGGTTCTCTGTGTTGTGTAGTTCAGCCCAGCGCTGCTGTGTTAATGGGGAATCCCATCCAGGCTTTCACTCCAACAGCTGGAGGAGCACCATCCTCCGGCAAATCCCCCAGTCCTGTACAGCGCATTGACCCTCACACTGGAGCCAGCATCCTGTATGTCCCTGCTGTGTATGGGGGAAACATGGTCATGCCTATGTCTCTGCCGGTGAGTGTTTCCTCTGTGGTGTACAGGATTTTATCCCGTGAAATTCTGATTGGTGCTTGGATTTTAATATTGTCTGTCAGATACATTTCCCGATGTTGAGGAAGTCCATGCTGTTATCTAATCAGCCAGACGCGTGTGGGTTTTATCATTGAGACATCACTCAGTGCTTTGCTTTTTACACTATATTGCTAAACCTGTGGCCTCAGAGCAACCACATTATTTAGCTTATATGTTAAGTCAGTATACAGATGTGCCTAATTAAGTGTTTTGTGTGTATACTAGGTAAAGTCTGGTAATTAAAGGAAAGCAAAAAAGATTTTGCAGAAGTGTTTTTTGTTTTTCTGTAGAATTGACCACTTTTTTGTGCATCTTGGTTATCAGTTTAAACACAGACGATTGGCATAGAAGATGCCATATCCAGTGCACTTTCTGTGAAAATTTAGACTACTTTGACTGACATTTAAACAGCTGGAAAAATAGGAATAATAGATATTTATAGATAATAATAGAATTATTTGAACTAAACAAATAGGAAAATTGACTAAATAAATAAAAATCAAATTTAGTTCATTTGTCAAAAACAAAATAATACATAGTTCAATATGCAGTGACTGTCCACTTAAGTACATTAACAGTATTATTAAAATGTAGCACATTAGAGCACATCCTGGCTTGTATTCTGTTAAACCCTTTTTTATAAAAGTTTTATTTTTATGCATGCACGATTACAACCTCTGCTAAGCCTCTTTTGTCGCAATATTTTTCAGTTGCCATGGCCAGGCTATCAGAACCGCTTTGCTATGGACCCTCGCATCATGAGTCACCAGGCAGCCATGGCAGCCTATAATCTGAATCTGCGACCCGCAGTCAGTCGGGCATCACCCGTGCTATATGGTCTGAACCAACCATCCTCACTTGGCATTGGCCAACTTCCGTCCACCGACAAGGACTTGCTGCAGGAACCTACTGCCAATGGTACCGTAATCCCCAAATGGTCGTTTATAATACCTGTGCTTTTCTGTGTTCTCCGATTTAAATAGGTCTCTTAGTACCTGACGGTAGCCACAAAAATATTTACACAGGTAAAAGTTTAGGCGGATATGTAGTTCTTATATTATAATATTATTATTATCTTATATTCTGAAATATGTATTCTAGTTGCTTTTGCACACATGACAAAATGTTGTTTTTAAATCTGTAAATATCAATAGATATTGATTTTGAAGTCTACAATTTATGTATCCTGGAGGGCTTTGCAAGTTTAGGAACCAATTTTTTTCCGGCTTGAGCTGTGTTCTCTAGGTGCATTTTAATATTTCTAAAAAAAAAAAATAGGTGAGAATCGTTTCTGTTTATTTTTTTTACCAGCTTTATCAACAAATGTTGGTGTAGTGTTCCTGGGAGAATTTCTTTATGTACTGCTCAGATTTTATATTTAAAATGTTCTGATGTTTTTTACAGGAAAAGTTGACATGAATGGAAAAGTGGAACATAGCAGGCTATTGACACCTGAAAGAAAAGCTCCTGAGCTGAAGGACAAACCGGTATGCATCCAGCTATTTATCTATTAAGCGATTTTATCCTAAGACAAGTGGTGTATAAGTTGTTTTAATACACACTGTTATAAGCTGATCAGTTGTCATAAGACTTATATCGGTTGCACTTGTTCCCAGGGAGAGCCTGAACCAGTTCAGAACAAAAGCCCTGAAGCCCATGCCGGCCTAATGTTCCCCCCAAGCCGTTTGCTGCGTAAAGACCCACCCGCTCAGCGTCCCCCACTCAGCTTTCCTTTACCCCCTCCTCATCCTGCATTTGCCCCTACTGGCCCCCTGGCACATTATGGCCTTCCTAGACCTCCCCTTCGCGTGCAGACCCAACAGCCACAGCCGGCTGCCTTCCCTCCCTCATTTTTTGGTGGCCATCCTCTGGCCCAGCGCACCTTGCACTCTCCAGTGCTGGATGGCCTTGATGGAGGGGAGAGCCTGATGGGCACTGTGCCTGATGAACTGAAGAACGTTGTGAGAGGAATACCTCCTCAACACCAGCCCCATCAGCAGCCAATGCGCCTCAACAGTTTCGGGGAGGAAAGCCTCGACTCGCTGCTTGGTGACTCTCTGGGTGTGTATGCTCTCTGTGCTGTTTTTTTTCAAATCAGTATTGGCTTTTCTACCTTCCAACTGAATCTGACAGTATCAAGGGCCTGAGGTGGCATAATTTTATCATGAACATCTAGTACAAGACAAACATTTCTACATAATAAATACAAATAGAAACTCAAGCAATGTATTTAAATGTGACATTTAATTAGATTTCCTGTTCATGTTGTTTTTATGATGTGGTTTAATCTGAAAATATTTTGTAAAAGTAAATATTTGTGTTATAATGTTTTTTAATTGTTTTCCCCTAATAAATATGCCCCACTTTGGCTGTGTGTAATGCAGGACAATTTTGCTGTAAAATCCGATGGTCCATCTGCCTTTTAATTTAATTAGCAACAGCTTTTTCTGATCCTTGCCAGGCAGCTTTTTTTTTTTTTTTTTTTTTTTTTGCTAGTTCGTATTTGCCTTCACTGCATTTGCCGTCACAAATTCTCAACAAAATTATGGCTTTTAATAAAAATAAGTATTGATGCCTGTTTCATGTTTTTGCCTGTTTTGAACACCCATTTACACACGCTCAATCTGAACCCTGCTTTTTGTATTCAGATGGTCAGAGCTGTTCGGGCATGGACACACTGCCTCCCCAACCGCAGCAGCAGCCCATGCGTATAGGTCAGTGGAACGAGCCTGGACCCTTTCTGCAAGGTGCTGTGCCTCCTTTCACCTTGGCTCAGCAGTTAGCACACCTGAGTCAGCCAGGCATGCGGATCCCCCCGCAGCTGCTTCGTGCCAGCTGGGGCCTGGGCACCACTGCTGACAACGAGCCTCGAGCACCAATGCCCAGGTCAGTTTTTGGAAAACGTTCAACTTAATTGTGAATAAAACGATTTGTTTACTGTGTCTTGTTTTGTTCGAATGACCCCATAATGGGTAAGTATTACAGGTATAAAACCATAAATGGACTCTTTTTCCTCTTGCTTGGTTGCAGAGACTGTTTTCACCTTATAGTCATTACAAATTAGGTTTTTAATAAATAAAATTTGAATGTAGGCTTCATCTTTTATCCCATAAATCTGCAGGTATCCTGGTCTCCCACGTGAGGCACTCCCTCATGAGTCGTATGATCCACGTGAAGCTGCCGAAATGCCCCCTCCTCAGTCACGCCTGCTACAGTACCGGCAGGTGCAGCAGCCCCACGTTCCCGGAGAGCTGCCATCACCTTCCGCTGCTTCCTCTGTCCTCCCTTCATCCACCCCCAGCAGTTCCAACAACCACAACCATACTCCATCATCGGGTCCTTTCCCTTTCCCGGAGACCAACCGTGATCTCCCTTTTCACCAGCAACAGGCCTTCAGCCAGGCCGCTCTCCCTCTACCCCCAGAGCATGTGCCCGTCAAATACCTTCTGCCTGAGGCCCACTGGCATCATCCCGGGACGCAGCAGTCCCAGGCGCTGCCGTTTAACCTGCAGCAGGGCCCTTTTACACAGCTTCAGCTTCAACAGCACAAACAGCAACAGCAGCAGCTCCAGGCCTCACACAATGCCCTGCACAGTCTAGAAGAGGTGAGAAACTTTTTCTTTCAGCTACATTTGTGCACACTTTAACTGCAGTGTGTGCTTTAAAAAAAAAAAAATCCTGTTTTATTACTGTTTACTTGAACCAGAAGTCCAGAAATATTTTGTTAATTATATAGATTTTTTTCCTTAATTTATCTAAATTTACCAAAATTTATTTGAAAAAACGTAGGCAGTCCTAATATTAGAAAAATAGAAAATGTTTTTACGGCATTTGGCAGACGCCCTTATCCAGAGCGACCTATATTTATCTCTTCTATACAACTAAGCAACTGGGGATTAAGGGTCTTGCGCAGGAGCCCAACAGTGGTACAGGGTGACGCTGGAAAATAAACCCCGATCATTAAATTAGCAGCACATACTTTTACTGTCAGGCTAAATATTATGCAACTCTTTATCCTTCTGTTTCTCAGTATGAACCGCGAGGGCCCGGGCGGCCCCTGTACCAGAGGCGGATATCCTCCAGCTCTCCTCAGCCATACGGGGAGAGTGTGGTGCAGTGTAAGGAGTCTCAGGATCCCATAGCCTGTTTCACATACCCCCCTGCAGACCTGTGGCCCAGCCCAGGCCCCGCTCCATTCCACAACATTCCATGCAATGGAGCGAGTCACCTCGTCCCTCAGAGGGATATTTTAGGTGAGTTAGTACAACATTTAATATATAGTTAGGGTATTTTTATATATAATATTAGTTTTTTTTTTTGTTTTGTTTTTTATAAGAATGTTTAAATGTAAAGATTTACTTAGAATTTGACTTGACAAGGAAGCACATTTTTAATGTCATGTCAATTTTTTACAGTCTGCTTAAACATTTATTTGTCAGATGACCTTATCCAAAGCGACCTACATTTATCTATTCTTCATACAACTGAGCAGTTATGGGTTAAGAGCCTTGCTCAAGGGCCCAGCAGTGGCAGCTTGGTGGTTCTTGGAATTGAACCAACAATCTATTATCAGCAGTCCAACATCTTAACCTCTGAGCTACCACTACCGTAATAAAGTCTGCGTGCAAGGCTGGGAGGACGAATACTGACACAAACACAAATGGATTAAGGTCTCCCCATTATAATGCCAGGGAAATGATGAAATTCTCAACCTAGATTAATAAGTGCTTTAACATTGCAGGTCAGCTTTACCTAATGAATTCGACCAAATGTAGCTGCCTTAATAAGTGTAATTTTAACAGTCACATTAATGTTGAAAATCACTTTCTTTCAATCTTTTTTTTTTCTCTGTGATTGTTTTTAGATTTTAGACTCCGATAACCAAAGACAAATCATTAAATATAAGCTTCTCGCTCTTTCAGCCGCTTCGTAGTAGCGGCAGTCGGCAGCAGTTCAGGAAGGGCTGCCGCCTACAGGTGAATTCTGGAACAGCAGCGCATAAAATACTGAATTCTACTGTGTTTTACAAAGATAATACTTACTGGTATTTTTCCAGTACTGCGCATCCCAAGTTTAGTATAAAAAAGCAGACTAGAAGAGCAGCAAAGTCGTTTTGTTCCTTTTAAGGGTTTTTTTTTTATGTAATACTGTAAATATGTTTAATATTAATCATTCTGGGCCGATCTCTTTTTAGTTTCTAAGGCGGTGAATGCTACAGAGGAACACACCCAGGCTGAGTGTGTGCAGCAGCCTCCTCACCCCGCAGGCCTTGCAGCGCTTCAGCAGCATGGACAGTTTCCAGCTCTCCTGCCCAGCAAGCAGACCCCCCCAGACCCAGGAGGAGTGGGCTCCATGCCAGCCTCGAGTCACAGCAAACCCCCTGCCATGTCCTATGCCAGCGCTCTTCGAGCTCCCCCCAAACCCCGCTGCCCGCTACCTGAGCAGACCAAAAAGAACACCGACCCCATCTCTCTGTTACAAGACCTTAGCATAGGGAGTTCCAACAGTAGCAATGGCTATTACTCGTATTTTAAGTAAGTGAATATATAAATATATACGAATTATATATACCCTATTGAGTAAAAACGATAAAAAAAATCGAATAACAATCTACAAAAAAAATTTAAACAATAAAAAAAAAACCCAGTTTTTGATTTTGGTCAGATAGTTAGCCTTTTGTGTTTTATTATTTTTTACCTAATTTTAGTTAGTCGATTCTTTTACAGTTTGTCATTTGTGGTTTTACAAATGGAAATCACACACACACACACACACACACACATTATATATATAATGTTGGAAAAAAAAAAACACAAAAGTACATAAAAACCAAACAAAAAAAAAAAGATTTTTAAGCCTATATAAATTGGTTGACCACTTAGCTGCCCGTCTTTTATTCTAATTATGTCTGCTCTCTTTGTATCTATGATCTAAAGTAAAGTCGTTGAAGTGATTTTAGTTCCCAGCTGGCTTTTTAATGATGAGTTCACTAATCATTATCAGTGTGTTTTCTTGTGCCAGCAGCTGAGTGGTGAACCGACTCGGACAAAAAAAAAAAAAAAAAAATTATTATAAAAAGTTGTATAGCTGTAGACAAACTTTTCTCAGACTGTATATAAGAATAAATAAATAAAAGATAAAATCTGTGTGTTTTTGTTTAAATTACACCACAGTTAGATCTTGTTTACGGTTGTGGTCATTAAAAAAAATTTTTAAAAAGTTGAGCATTTTCTCTATATAATATAAACATGTTTCTGATTTATAGACTGAATTTATAGACTGTGTATATGAAACCTGGGCGGTGCTTAAAAAAAAACAACATTTTTAATTTTAATAAGGAAAATAAGGAAATGATTTGACATTTTAAGTAACTTACGGTAACATACGGTTAACAATTATTATTGCATGTGTAAATTCACAATATAAAGGTGATTTCAGCTGATTATAACTATAAGGTACAAAAATCATTTAAACTTCTTAGTGTTGCAAATCTTTTAGAAAGACCAAAATGAATGCATGTCTGTTTCACCAGAATTCCCCAACCTTTTTTCAGTGAGGGCCACATCATTGTTTTTCTTTTAAAACAAAAATCAGTACATCAATAAATAATATAATAAATAAAACACATCAGAGATGACGTGGGGGAAGAGAAAGAGGGGTGGGACCGGAAACGACCCGAACTGTAATCGTAACCCGGGTCTCCGGAGCGCAATAGTGCTACACCACAGCGCCGGCCGTTTCTTTTTTTTTTTATATGGGGTGGGTTGGTCTGTGACAAAAACTGACATGGGCCAGAGTGACTTCCAGGATTATTGTGAAAATTTCCAAAAGCATGCGAGTTTATTTTTCGTTAATAGTATAGAGACAAATGAGCATTATGTTTTCAAGAGATATTAAAATCTCTCTATATTAATATTATATGAATAATATATGAAAGCCATAATACGAATATTGAAAGATGGCAGTTGAGACAGACAGTCATTTCTTTGTATTGAACAAAAATAATCACTCGTCCACTTTTGGTTAAATTTACTGCATTCTGAATTAACTTTTCTCTCTCCAGTTCATTTTATTTTCTTAGATTTTTCTTGCTGGTTAATTGGTTTAACCGGTTAAAACAAATTAATTAATTGACCTTAATAACTAAAGTAATTTTAGGTTAAAAAAGTCACCTTTATTATCAAACCATAGATATGAATATACAGTAATTTGGCATTAATTAAGGGCTGGTTCACATATGACTCTGGGCCATAACCAGTTCCCTGCTTGTAGTTTGGGGATCTATGTGTTAAAATTTGGGTACCAGTGCCATCACAGCCGACTTGCTCCCAGCATTAGAGCTCCGGTTCTCTGTTCATCAGTTGAGCTTAGACATTGTTTACTCCTGAAAAAACTACCTTCGGTATTCTGTTTCGGTAAGTCAACTAATACTGGGGTTTGACATGTTCTACTAAATCTAGTTAGAAAGATTACAGATTTACCTTAACCGAAAAATGTTTTTAGCGCCCTCACCAGCCTGTTAAGTCATTTGGTATTTACTCACAAGACCCATCACTCAATTCTCAATTCTCACTGCTACTGAAACGAACATTGATTTGTTAACTAAATTACTGGACTTGGTCATGTGACTGCACAGATGTTTCACTATGGCAGGTTAACTATCCTAAAAACTCCTCTGTTCAGGCAGAATGATTGCATTAATCACTTAGTTTGTTAATCTGGAGCCCAACTTGGTTTTCGGTAAAACAAACTAGTCAATAGAGCTGTGTATTAGCAAGAGCCTTACCATACAATACATATGACGATACGTGGGTCACAATACACAACAAATTGCATAACAATTGCACTGTTTAAAAAAAATGTAAAACAAATCGTTACAACAAATAAAAAATACAATTTTTTTTGCTATTAATGCTTCTAAGACAATGGCCGTATGTGTCAGCAACATCGACAGGAGCGGAGGAGGAAGTGTTTTGACTTAAATAAAATAATTTAAAGTATTACCAAAATTGTCAATAAGTTGAAAATGTACTGTTAATACTAAAAGTTAGAATATTAATACTATCGTAAAAAAAAAAAAACATTGCGATAGATGACCATATCGATATTTTTAAACATAATTGTTTTAACTGAAATGATGTAAGTAAAGTTTGTAGCCCCTTCACCAATCATGCCTGTGTGCTTGGTAAACATCCCACATATATATTCCTATATTGTTAGGAAAAACATCTACCGTCCTGGGAAAGCTTTCGTTACAGGGTGAACAAAAGAGCTCAACATTCTGCAAGTTAAAAGCTACAATAGATAATTGTCTCCACAAACATTTTTTTTTCTGCTGATTTAAAGTCTCTTTACGTCCTGATAGCAATCATTTGGTGGACTAAACGTATTTATATGTATTATAAATTCTGTGGAAGGTGTAGGACCAAAATATGTTTCCAATTAAAATATTAAGTCTAAACAATATGCTTTGAAAGATGACATCGTGGTTGCAGTATTACTTTTGGGCAGGTAGCGTGGTTTAATTTTGATAGTAACACATAGCTTATGTAGTTCATGTACCTTTATGAATTAGCTCAACTACAGTAATCGGAGACGACTTTTATGTGTGCTAGTTTAGTACTGTTACTAACTGTTAAAGACTATTTTCCCAGTTATCTAGTCTGTGCATGGTTATGCTTCCAGGAGACATGGTTTTAGACCAGGGGTGTCAAACTTAGTTCCCAGAGGGCCAAAGCCCTGCACAGTTTAGTTTCAATCTTATGCCAAACCACAAAACAAAAAAAAGGATTTTTAAACAAGCTGAAAAGATGATTAGCTGAATCAGGTGCAGTTAATTAGGGTTGAAGCTAAACTCAGCAGGGCGTCGACCCTCCAGGAACTGAGTTCAGCGCTTGTGCTTTAGATGCTGAGGATGGAATCAACACTTTTAGTGCTATCAGGCTTCATTCATGATGCACATTTAAGAAAACACTGTAAACAGCACGGACCACAACGGAAATTGTGCCAAACCTGTCAGGGACCTACTGGACAATTGGTCA
Organism: Bagarius yarrelli; assembly: GCA_005784505.1. Lineage (NCBI taxonomy): Eukaryota > Metazoa > Chordata > Actinopteri > Siluriformes > Sisoridae > Bagarius > Bagarius yarrelli. The sequence goes on from VCAZ01000020.1 coordinate 3,837,770, forward strand.
GTGGTTTTGTCTGTGAACTAAAAGGTCAATATTTTGTTTATTTTAACAAACTAATTATATGATTTCCAAGTCTTTTGGATATTAGTAGCCTAAAGAATTTAACACAATTACCTGTGTAATTAAATAAATACCTGCAGATCCCAGCTGGGTTTGTTACTTTTTTCTGTTCCCCTTAAAAAATTTCGACCTGTTGGCAGTGTGTTTTCCTTATTTTGTGAGGATTTGTAGCGCGTGTGTGTTGACCAACTGATGGTCAGCATGCTGAGCTCTCGGACACAGTTAAGCTTAAAAGGCCCAGCAGCAGCTTGGTTTTAATTACCAATCAGTGTTGATGCAATTGTGGGAATGTGTAATAATTCAACCACCTCATCATTTATGAGGTCAAGGAACAAATGATAATCAGAGACGTCTGGCATGTTGTCATGTTCCTGGGCATCCTATAAGGTTTTACAGAAGCTGCTCAGGGTTCAGCAAGTTCTTTTGCACCACCTTAGACGAACCATATATTGCTGTAGTTCGCTTGTAAAGGGTAGTTTCATTGCAGAAACAGTTCCAGTGACGAAAAACCTCAATACTCAATACATATAAACCCATTCTATATATTTAAAAAAAAAAAGACGACACAAGGAACATTTTTCCGTTAAAAGTGTCAATATTACAATATTTTGTATTGCCGTCTGTGTCCTGATGAGCTCTAATCTGCTCTTCTTTCCAGTTCTAGACAATTCTGTGAATCACTTTGAGGCAGCCGTGTGAAGAAATCCCACATATAGCTGTAATAATCAGGCTTTAAAATTCAGACCTCCTTTTGTGGTGTATTATATGGTTGACATATCATGTCATATGGTTTCTAAAACAAACAACCAAAAAATTTAAACTGGAAGAAAGTATTTTTCTAAAATTCAGTAATGGCAGCTGGTCCACATCACCACACAGTTATTATTCTCGAGGAAGAAATGTTTCATACATCTCAAACTCTCAGCTGTTTAGTTATAATGATGAATAATGGTGTCGTAATCTAAAGCAACCTTAATTATCCTTGATTATAAGCCATTACTAAATGATTTAACTATTTAAAGAAATATCCAGAGAACTGGGCTAAATGAGTAATGGAAACGGCATACTTGCATCATCATTCCACTTTGCATAGCATAGTGAACCTTAAAAAAAAGATTTCTGAACTACACAACCCTTAACGCTAAAGCATCACATATGGAAATTCTGAACACTGGATGAAATGCTACAGTTGTTCAAAACAGAAGACTGAACTTCCTCTAATCATCAATGCATTTGCTTCCAATAAACACAACCTTTTAACCTTTAAACAACACATTGCATGTCATGCTTCCTCAATCAGGCATTCTCATTCTCACTGTTTGCCAAACAGGCGCTCGGCTAGTCCATAGGCTCAGGATCAGCATCCATGCAGGTCTCCCACGGGTTCCTGGGCATGTGAGGCATAGAGATGATCAGCAGGCTGATACCGCTGATAAACAAAAGGATAAAGGCGGCGCAGGCGCATGCAAACGACCAGGAGTAGTAGTACTCGATCCAGATGGTTTCATCGCTGTCGATCATGCGTTTGACCGACTGTCTCATGACCTCCACTGAAATGACAATGCAGAGACCTGAAAAAAGGTCATGCAGACATTAGGGAAAGAAGGAGAACGCTTGCGGTTGCTTTGGTTTGCAGAATATTGATTCAGTAAGCGCTGTATTGTGTAAGATTATTGATTTATTGAGCTCTACAGCTTTAATGACCTCTATGTTGATCCAAAAATAAAAGTTAGCTTTACTGTAAGAGATGTTAAAAACTAATCTCACCTGCAAAGGCAAAGAACATGCCAGCTGGTCTTAGGAGGTATTCTCTGCTCTTCCCAAAGGCACCTAGGAGACACAGACTGCCCAGTGTCATGAAGGCGAGACCGAAGATGGCTATGGCGGCAGCCGAGATGTTATACTCTAGAATGTTAAACAACAGCACAACAGTCAGTATTAACAGATACAAAAGAAAAGAATGCGTTAAATTTTTCATCAAACAAAGCCATCACAGTAATGCAGATTTTATGTCCATGTCCTAGTTATGCCGTCTATATATTTTCTCTGTCTGTCCGTGTAGCCCAATCTCCGTTAAACAGGTGGCTTCAGTTATCACCTTACATCGAATCATCACATTAATCAGCCTGTTCTCCAGACTGTCATTGCTTTTAATGCGTCAGAAACAGGAATACAGCTTATGAAACCGGCAATAGATTTTTGCCCGAAGAGTGTAAAGTGCTTGAAAATGGGCCACGTCTTTAATCTAATGTGTTCATAGATCAAAATGAGAAGAGTCTTGCTTTAAAAACAAACAACCTGCGCCTGAAAACTAGATGCTAAAAAGTTACACAGCGGTTAAAGTGATAAAAAGTCGCTTTCTGAGATTAAAAGTATGGAATAATATTAAAACGTTGATTATGTTATTGATTGGTTCTCCTTCTTCCTTGTGTGGACCCCCGACAAGATTCAACACCCTGAAAGAGGCGGTAATTTAAGTAAAAGCGACCCAACGATACGCTTGCAATGACTTTTTTTTTTTTTGTGAAATTAGATTCAATCTAATAGTTTAGGCTTCTCACCCAGGTTATCATTTAAAAATGTACATATTTTCTAAAACAAACAAAAAAAATGCTTATAAACACATAAGCAAGGGAACCTGCTGTAGTGCACTAATAACTATCTCATCCAATTCTAAGTTTAATAACAAAACACCACCAGCTCCAGCTGTTTAATGCTTTTCTAATGGCTTAACGAGTTACACATTACAATTAAGGGTGAATTTCACATTTACATTTTTTGATTAAATATTAATGCATTCGGTATATTTTTTAAATCAATGTTATGATGAACTGACCAATAGCATGGCATTTGGAAGACTATTTCAGCTAAAACGAGACAAAAAACAACTATTTCAGCTTAAACAACACAAAAAAAAAGACTTAATTTATCTCTATTTCAATTTACTATTGTTTAGTTTTAATTTTTTCTCTTGTTATAGTATGTGTGGAAGACTGTTCTATTCATGTGGTGTCTTTTTTTCAAGTCCGGAGGGTAGTGAACTGTGTAAACAGAGAGATGGAGAGTGAATTGTGAAGGCAGGTGGTTAATAAAGCTACACTTTTTTTGACACACAAGTAACACAATCTGCTGTCTTTACAGGTCCCAACTAGTCAATTGGACCAGATATAGGGATGAAAATAATAAACAGACTGACATGACGATTATCTTTCTCTTTGCATAAATATGATGGGTATGAAACAGTGCTGTGTAATGTGGGTCTGCACTTTATTGAATTCATACTGATAAATAACTGCATCAGATAAACTAGATATAATATGATATAATGACAGACTAGATAGGACCAATGTACAGGGACTTATGTGGTGTTCATGGTTTGTTACCTAGCCAATGTTTACGGGTCTGGTGGACCAACCGCATTGTAGGGATTTAATCAACAGTTTATAAAAAAAAAACTGCTTAAATCAATATAGACATACTTTATGGTTAATATTTGACATTTACCCAATTGGATCACATTAAAAGCATAAGTGTTATAGAAAATATGTTACATTTTATGTTCTACATGGAAAAAAATAAGCCAAGGCTAATGATTCTGGAGCTAAAAAAGCTAATTATCAGCTTAATTTCTCTTTGAACAAACTTTGAAACCGGATCCCACAGACCCAAATAACACACAAGGGTTAATATAGAGGAAACGGTAGAAAATAGAAATAGGACCTGCAACCTGGTGCCGTGAGGTACAATCTCTACCTATAGTTCCACCAGCTGGCATTTATCTCTTCCCGATTGGACTATTGCAATGTTCTGTGCACTTGTTCGAACAAATCGATTATAGACCGTTAGTTGTTCAAGTTGTTCAGAATGCGTTGCAGGGCTTTTGACTTAACCGGCAGTTCTGTAGCTCCCACTTTAGTCCTGTGCCTAAAGCCCTTTACTGGTTTTCCACTGGTTTCAGAGTGCATTTTAAACCTAATAATAATAATAATAGTCCGTAGTTAACCACTTACGTTAGAAAGTAATAGGTAGTACAGTGCATTAACACTTAAATTAATAGTGCTACCTCATGTAGATGGATGCAAATTGTTTTTGACAAGAGATCATCGCTATCATTAAACTAAAGGAGCTAGTGAACTAATTCAATCATGAGCTCGTCAGCATTACTACCTAATTACTACCAAATTTCAGTCACATTTTCAACCTGTAGCCAAAGGTAGTTATTATTGTGATTATTTACTAACTGGTCATAGGAACGAGTTCAGCAGGGGGACGGCTCATGTTAGATGTTTTGGGGAGAAAGTCAGGGAAGCCAGTTTGAGGTAGTTTGGACATGTACAGAGGAGGGAAAGTAAATATATTGGTAGGAGAATGCTAGAAATGAAGCTACCAGGCAGAAGGCAAAGAGGAAGACCAAAGAGGAGGTATTTGGAAACGATAAACGAGGACATGAGGTTAGTGAGTGTGAATGAAGAGGGAAGTAGAGAATAGGCTTAGGTGGAAACAGATGACTCGCTGTGGCGACCCCTTAAAAGGGAACAGCCGAAAGGAGAAGAAGAAGAAACATTCGCTAGTAGTTCTCAATGACAATAATTTTTTTTTTTTGAAATCATTTATTGAATAACTAATTTGTTAAAATATTAATTTAAGTGGTAATGGAGTACTTCCTGCATAGATACTGATTAACTACAGACTGTTATTCTAAAGCTCTGAATGGTCAGGCCCCTGCTTATATCTAGGATATATTACATGCACCTTTCCCTGGATGGTCTTTGAGGTCTACTGACCTAGACCTTTTAACTACTCCTAAAACACATTTTAATACAAAAGGTGACCGTGCTTTTTGTGTTGTGGGTCTCTGGGTTGTGTACACAATTTTGTACAAACTTTAAATTAACAACAAGGTTTGAATGTTACTGAATTTTACAGTGAAACACTTTGTGCCTCCTTGTGCTATATAAATAATTTTTACTTACTTAACTAAATTCAAGATCTGTTTTTACCCTAATTTTAATATAATCTGCATGAACAATTTGCACACGAGGAGTAAAAGCAGAGTCCTTTTCTTATTCTCATCTTATTTCAGGAGGTTTATTTCCTAGTCATTATTACCCCTGGTTTTTCTCTTCAGAGATCGAATTCTGCTTTATATCTGGATTTCTAAAAAGTTGATTTTATCATGATGATATATGAAAAAAAATGATTGAAAGTTGATATGTGGGTGAAACATTAAGACAGAGGTGCATTCCTGAAAACCATGACTAGAGTTGAAGATGTTTCTCCTTGCTTTATAAGCACCCACACATTCCCAAACACAAAAATCTTTTATAAAGCCGCCTCTACCACCAGTGGTGGAACACTTTGATGTATTTTTGTCAAGCTTTCTGCATGCTCCTCCACTTTTCTCTTGAAATTTCTGGGTATACATTTCCATTTCATAGCATTCATCCGTTTCTTTTCAAATCCTTACCTTTAAAAAGAAGAAAATAGTAATAGCAAGATTGGAATAATGCAAGCATGTGTTATTTTTTTTTTACCAGCAGTGTCCCTATACTGTACTACAGTGCCTTGAAAAAGTATTAATTTGTTACATTTTGTCACCCTACAACCACAAACTTCTATTCTAACACATGGATAGTCTTTGATCTAAAGCTTTCTATTGTAGCTCTGGCTGCATGTTTATGGTCACTGTTTTGCTGGAAGGTGAATCTCCTTCCCAGTCTCAAGTCTTTTGTAGCCACAAACAAGTTTTCTTTCAGGATTGCTCTGTCTTTAGCGCCATCTATCTTTCCATTAACTTTGACCAGCTTCCCTGTCCTTGATGCTGCCACCACCATGTTTCACAGTGGGGATGGTGTGTTCAGGGTGATGAGCAGTGTCACTTTTTTGCTTTGCATTTTGGCCAAAAAGTTCAATTTTGTTCTCATCTGACCAGAGCACCTTTTCCCACATGTTTGCTGTGTCTTCTAAATTGTGGCAAACTGCAAACAGGACTTCAACTATCCTTCCAACAATGGCTTTCTTCTTGCCACTCTTCCATAAAGGCCAGATTTGTGAAGTACACGACTTATAGTTGTCCTGTGGAAAGATTCTCCCACCTGAGCTGTGGATTTCTGCAGCTCCCCCAGAGTGACCATGGGCCTCTTGGCTGTTTCTCTGACCAGTGCTCTCCTTGCTTGGTCTGTCAGTTTAGGTTGACGGACTTTTTCCATTTTTGGATGATGAACTGAACTTATAATGTTTAAATATTAGGATATTTTTTATAACCTTCTTAGTATGCTTTTTAAACTTAAATTTATGATGAGTTCCTTAGTCTTTTTGATGCTGTTTGTTCACTAGTGTTCTCTAACAAACCACCGAGGCCTTCACAGAACAGGTGTATTTATACTGAGACTAAATTACACACAGGTGGACTCTATTAAATAATTATCTGAAAGGCAATTGATTGCACTGGATTTTTATTTAGGGGTATCAGAGTAAAGGAGGGCTAAATACAAATGCACAGCACACTTTTTAGATTTTTATTTGCTAAAAATTTTAAAAACCTGTATCATTTTAGTCGACATCACATAAAATCTCAATAAAATACATTTAAGTTTGTGATTGTAAGGTAAGAAAATGTAAAAAAAAAAAAAAAGGTTCAAGGGGTACGAATACTTTGTCAAGGCACTGTAAGTCACCTCTAAAGAAAGCCACTTACCTTTTTGCGTCTTGACTTCAAAAACTTCAGCCTCCTCCCCTGATGTAAAGTGTTTGAAGTAGGAGCAGTTCTTGACTGCAAAGAGAGATGAAAACATTGATTGTAGCTAAGAGCTGAAGTGACGATGCACTTGCATTACCAATGATCCTAGCTGCCATTTCCTCCTGAGACCCGTGCTGGGTGCTCAGTCACAAACCAGTTTTTCTGCAAGTGTAAATATAGTGGACGGTTATATCAGTTTCTTTAGTAGCCTCACACCTACTCTTACATTTATGGCATTTGGAAGATTCTTTTTTTTTTAATACAACTGAGAAATTGGGGGTTAAGGGCCTTGCTCAGGGGCCCAGCGGTGGTAACTTGGTAGTCACCCATAATCTTTCACTTAGCAGTCCAACCACTACGCTATCACTTCCCCATGAACTGTTTTCATTTTCTAGCCTGCCTGCCAAGATAACACTTTATCTATGTATGTGCGTGTGTAATGTGTAAGAAAGGGAAAATGTTTTATCTGGTAAAAACTGTGAAGCTTTGATTTTATCGTCTTTGATTTCATGTTCCAGGAAATTCGAAAAAGCACTGAGTGGTTCTCCTCCTACACCACCCACCATACTGAAAAATCTACTGCTTGTTTCAGAGCAGAGGATGAGACTCTGACCTCATGTCACCTTCACACTGCATTCGGCCCAGTTTTCTATTAAAACAGTACAAAGCTCTGCACCACAGACCACTCACTTTGCGTCTAAACAACCCCCCTACCCGCTCTGGAGATGATGCCTCCATTTTGTGACTCCCATGGGAGAGGCACAGAAGTGTTGTTATGGAGGTGTGGAGAGAAACTGACACCTTTCTGTTAGATTAAACTCATAAAGCAACATCTCACTCTGCTCTGTCCAGAGGATAAGCAAAAGAAAGATGGGCAATTGGGCAAAGGTACAGAGGAGCTGTTTGTTACGGTGGACCCAAAATCCCTGTCAGGGGTGAGGAGAGAGAGAGAAAAAAGAAAAAAAAAAACATGATGTGAGGAGGTTACCTAGCAACAGGCTGTTCCTATCTATGGCATTAGTTAAAGCTCAATGAGGAGAGCGACGGAAGGGGCTGCTGTGCTGCTTTCAGGGTGTCATTTATTAACCCTGAATTTACAGGGTTTTATTCTTCAGTTGATTTCGGGGCTGTAAAATGGAGGTTTAGTTAAAAAAAAATCGGTTTTCACATCAGTTTTCTTTTTTTTTGAACACATCCAATAGCAGAATTTCCCTAATTAAGGTTCTTCATCATGAGAAAATGCAACACACGCGATATGACTAAATGTTTTTAGACAACTGACAAGTCACACCCATGTGTATTTCTTCCCCAAACTGTTTTCACAAACAAAGTGAAAGCTTGTATTCTGTTGCATTACAGTTTTCCTGTACTAAAACTGATAGAGCCACACATGTTTTTGCATGACAATGCCTTTATGCACTGAGCATGATTCATGAAGACATGATTTGTGAAGATTGGAGTAATAAAAACTATGACCTCATTCCGTAAAGGGATCTCAACCCCTTTGAGATAAACTGATTTGTCACATGCAGACCAAACCTTCTCGTTAACATCAGTACCTCACCTCACTTATGCTCTCGTGGCTTAATGAGCAAATCCACACAGCCCTGTTCGAAACCCTGGTCAGAAGCCTTCTAAGCAGAATGGTGATGATTAGAATAGCAATCAGGAACCAAACAGAGATCTGATGTACACACATGTCTGGCCACATTGTGTAATTCAGTATATAATAGGGCTGCAACAGGTGTTTAATTTAATAGTCGATTTATCAATGATTTTTAGACTGATTAATTAACCATAATTTTGGTTAGGTCAAATAGTTAAAATATTAGGTTTTAAATGTTCATATACATAAAACCATACAATTTCTGTATATTTATTTCTGTAAACGTATTTTCTATATGTTTTAAATATATTTATTTAATTACAGCGCAACAGCTCTACACTGGTTGAACCATGCTGTTGCAGGGGTTACGTAAGGTCATACGAGATTAACTGACTGTTCGACAGCAAAAATATTTGTTCAATTTTTAGTGAAATGTCTTTATACTGAGTAGTAGCAAACCGACAACATACCATGTTTAAAGATGAAGGGATAATAAAGTACTGATTCCCACTGTGTCCAATTTTAATCAAGGGTTGTCTGAATATTAGACACTAATTTGTGTTCCATAACCCTTAAATTCTCTCATTTATAGCCATAAACTGATCATTACGGGTTTGTCCCTTGATTGATTGATTGTCCCTTGTCCAGAGGAACTAACCAAAACCAATTTGACAAAGTTTTTGGTGGATGTGTGGATGTATTTTATTTACTTGTAATCTTAATAACACTACGTTTTTAGTTGATTGCCTGACTGAGTAAATATCACCCTTAGGAGCTTCTGCTAACAGCTGTGATTTTTACACCAGTTCTTACGCCTCGATCTTTATTTTCTATCTAGTCAAATGCATTTATTAGCATGATTGGACGGGGTGATCTGTAAAGCCCTAGTCATGAGATCTACCCAGCTCAGAGGAGAAAAAACAAGCATCCAAATAAAGTGCCTCAGACCGCATCATTGACCTTGCACGTTTGTTAATATAAGCACTTATCTCAGCAAGGAAGTCAATTACTAGTTTGCAGTGGCTGTCACATTAGGTTTTTACTCCTTGATTAACACCCCACCCTAACCCCCACTCCCCTCGGGACAAGTGTAAACACACATGAGTGTAAGCTTTCTTGCTTTATTCCTTGGCTGTGTCTGAGACAGCGTTGGTACTGATAGGCTTAAAAATATAGCACTGCCCTATTTTGTTCTTATATTAAATGACCATCAGGTTCTGGGTCACTGTAAACGGTGAGCTAAAAAACAGACAGCGCTCATATCTGGGTCTCAGCCCAGCGTCTTTCACAGAAGTTTTTTGGACAAAACCTCCAGAGAAAATGTGTGTTACAGTTGTGATTGCTTATCTTGACTTGTGCTCTACATGTGCTAGGCAATCCATCACTCCTCTAATAGTCCTTGGGTCTAGTCTAGTGGTCTTAGATGCTGTCACTTGCTGGGTTTTTATAGAGAGAGAGTTTTAGGAGTCGCCGTCTCCCTCTCAGATACAGTTAAATACACACAAACAAACATCTAACTGCTGGAGTTAGCTCTGGGAGTGCAGCCATAGATCTGTGTGAGTAAGTGTGAAGTGGGGAAGTGATGGACTGAGTGCTAACGTGTTTACTCGAGGCTTCAATCGTAAGACAGAAGAAGCTATCAAAATCAAGCCCTTCTCGACGCCGTGTGGATGCTAAGCTGGTGTGTAATTGATCACACCTGGCCTGCTGGATGTGTTTCCCACTGTTGGCAGCTGTGAGACTCCACAGTTGCTATTGACCCATAACCGCAAGAGAATTCGCATTTATTCGGCGGTTCTGCGTGAACTCTGTGCCAACCGCTTGATTAAGTTTATTACCTCCTAATGTAAAAAAATTGTCCCAAACAGGAGGTGTAGTACAAAGCTGGACTAATGCATAGTTTGTTCAGTTTTTTCCTGCATAGACAATGATCTGAGGAAAACCTTAAGTGCCTTACATTTTTATCTACAGCATATTATAGATGCTGTTATCCAAAATGCTTTTACCGTTTTTTGTAAATAAATACATTGATACTGGTTCACTAGGTCACAGACTAGAAATGGAATTGGTCTGAATCTCTGTTGGCAGGCAATATAACAAGAAATCCATCCGGCTATTTATTCATTTTATATATTTATTGTTATTAATAACCGTTAGTTTATATATTTTGGGGACATTGCTGCCATTTGGCATCTTATCCTTACATGTTATTATATTTCTCTCTCTTTTTTTTTTTTATCCACTTAGCAGTTTGGTGGTTAAGGGCCTCACTCAGGGGCCCCGCAGTGACAAGTTTGTTTGAGAAATCAAACCCCCTGATCAGCAGTCCAACACCTTAACCATAGAGCTACCAATTGCCCTTCACTGCTACTATGATATGTTGTTTAAAACGGTCATTGGATGCACATTTTCCCACAGATTGATATAATTCTTTAGGGTCTTAATGATTTTGGCCGCATTCATCAGAAAATCTGCTAACTTTATCTCATTATCATTTGCTAAGATTCATAGAAAACATGAACAGTTGGTACCGATACACTTTCTTAGGAGAAACTTCCCAGCAAAACCTGCTTTACACTGACTCTCATTTATAAAGCAGTCTGATGAGAAATTATTTGCACAAACATGAACGCATTTGGGTAGATCAGGGGCAAGATTCTGCTTCAGTCTTGAAACAATTACTCGAGGCGGGTCTATGCTATAACAGCAGTGTTAATTAACAATTGTTGGCGCGGCCTTAGTCTGTGTGACGTCACCGGCATCTGAAAACGGTTTGATTTGTGAAAGGTGAAATGATTTAACGAGAAAGAAAAAACACTGGGTGGATCTTCATCATTATAGGGTGGCTGTGTACACACACTGCCAGCGCACATTTTAGTTCAAACAACTTGTAAACGTGCATGTTGCATCCAACGGTCCCTTTGAAGACAGGCAGTGATATAGTTGTTAAATCTAGGGAGCGTTTTTCCACCACCTACAGTAGGTGCAGAACAGAGAAGCGCCATTATGTAAAACTTCCTTGTACACCGCGAGTGGAGTAGTCAAGCAGTACCTGGCATGACTCCAACATTTAATCATAGTGTCCATCACAGATGACCACACCAGCTGTGGATATGTGCAAAAACATATGTAATTGTAGTTCAAGGAGATTGTTGACTGACTTAATATTTTGGGTATTGATTCAACTGAGCATATCTCTTTGGGTCCGGGGGAATGTACAAAGCCAGTGGCAATAAACCTCAGGGGCTTGTTCATGGTTGAACAGAGTGTGACAGCAGCTGTAACCCTGCCTGCTATGGTGTGAGACAGCTGCCATCATTATGGTTTAATGTCTAGGCTGTGCCATGGAGAGCTCCTTCTAGCACGCCCACTTGAGCGCTGGGACTCGCTCCATTACACCCTGCAGCCAGTGGGACATATATGAAGTGTGCAATCTCCATTCATCACCTGCTGACGGGGAAGAGAGGATAAGCATTACTGCTCAATAGTCAATTGCCTGACACTCTGGACTACTTCTGTTGTCCATTTGTCTACTCTGTCATCTATTTTGCCATTTTTAAGACTTCTATGTGTTGCAGAGTTACAAAGGTATCAAGCAATTAGGCATCTTTTTTAAATGTTATAATATTCTGTATATATTTGTAGAATGTTTGTAGGATTCTATGTGAAATTCTACAACCATAGGGGTAACTAAACAGTCTTCATGACAAGAACCCTGTTTGATTCATGAATGAACCAGTAATCTTAGACGGTCTATGTAGAACACTGAAAATAGGATTCCTAAAAAAAGGATCCTTTCTCCGAATCTTAGAAAATTCCTGTCATACATTTTTGATGCAACCAGATACATACAATAAGCCCTTTTTGTTTTTTCTACTAAAAAAATCTATTATAACCGATCTGTAAGATCTAATCTCCATTTATTTACACTCAAAAATTCATCTATTCACCAATTTATCTGTATGTTATGTACTGACATTCATTTTAGTTCCTCATGAGCTAGAAAGTGACCTTAGTGATAAGCCTGTGATGGGTGAGAGAAATTAAGCAGATGTATTCTGTAGTTTTATTGAAAAACAAAAACAGATTTTTTTACCTATTCCTGATGATTTTCTAATTTAAAAAGCTGCTTAGCAGTTCCTCCACAGATACATTAACTGTTTATGTATCAAATGTAATATATTTTTAAGATAGTTAGTCATTCCTGAATGAGTTTGTGGGTTCTGTAATTAATTGCTTCCCTATCCAAGATACAGCTTTGCCCTGAGGATCTTGTAACATGATTTAGATATTTTCTTAATCCTCCAAAAATGGGCTGCCTCACAGGTATTTAATTTTTCTACTCTGGGCTTTAGGACGGCCCAATTCTGTCACCACGGCAGCCATCATGGAAAGATGCCTACAAGAATAACTAAGAAGGTGATCTTAACCCTTGTTCTTCTTGTCCTTCAGATATTTGGATTCCAGGCCGGCTCAACATAAGTGCAGCTTGCGTGTTACTTTTCTTTCTCATTCCCTTCACCTTTTTCTTGTAGGTCTAACAGGGATTATCCAAAACTCACAACATCCAAGATTCCACACTGATTAGCTCCTTTTATCCATAGATCTCTGCCTTGTGGTGGGACTCTGCCAGATGAGGAAGTTATTAGCTACTTCTATGTTCCCTGTAAGGACGTTTTAGTGGCGACGGTCGGGGGGCAAGGTTTAAGCGAGTGGCTGAATATAAGAGTTTATGCCCTGCTTGATTCGTATGTTAGTGGTTACTTTCATTCAACTGTTAAATACATTGATTGTTGCTTAATTAAAAGCTATAAATCTTTTAATGCATTTAAGCTATATTCTGGCTTAGTTGGCTATCCCTCAAAAGTTTACTAAGCAGTTATTTAAAAAGTAATATTTTTTATTATTTTTTCTTATTTAAAGGCCTAGTTACGTGAAATTAGTTTGTTTTTTTATAAATGTTGTTTTGTCTGTAAAATTTTATTATTAATTTATTTAATATTTATATAAGTTGGTGTTGTTTTTTTTACATTCAGTTCATTAAATTTATATTTATTATTTTTTATATTAAATTATCAGCTTTAATTATATAAATACCATTTTTACTGCTGATTTTATGTTTTTAATTATTGGATAAGTTTACCAGATTATACATTCTTTATCTAATGTGTCTAATAATAAACATTGATTAAAATTGCTTTATATTTTTTAATTCTTTTTAATTATGAATTGGTACCGATAATTTTCTTATCAAATTTACTTCTTAGCACATTACATTTTTATTTAAACAATTGTAAATTTAAAATGTTGCATTTTTAGATCAGGGGCATATATTAGTTTTTAAATTACTCTTTATGCATTTAATATTTTTCTTAACCTATGTAATCTGGAATTTTTTAAGGGAATTTATTTAAAATTTTTATAAACAAGAGGGATACGCAAATTTTAGTTATAATTTAATATGATCAACATTTTAAGACAGTATTGTTTAAAATTATTATTTTTTATTTTTATTTTAGATTTTTATTTTAATTTTTATATAAATTTATTTAATTTATTATTTTTTTTTTATTTATTTTTTTTTGTTTTTTATTTATTTTAATATTATTTTAATTTTGGATACTTAATATTTTTGGGTATAGCCATCAATAATTAATTCTTTGTTTGTGGTTGAACAATGTACATTATTGGAATAAACCTTATGGTGTGTTATGGTTAACAGAGTGGGATTATAAATTTTACCCTTATTTGTGAACAGCTGCCATCATTTTATTAATGTTACTGGAGCACGGGGACTGCTTCTATTTACACATAGCAGCCAGTGGGGGAATATTATAAGCCAATATATTAAACTGCTGATCTCCATTCATAATGCTGAAGGCAATTAGAGGATATAATAATGCTCAATAGCAATATTCTGTTGATTACTTCTATTGTATTTTTTACCCTTTTTATTTGCCATTTTTTATTATTTTTAGAGTTACTTATATTTAAGCATAGGCCTTTTTAATTAATTTTGATTTATGTTATATATTTTCTGTATGTTTTTGTAATTTTTGGTATGATTTATTCGAAATTCTAGGGGTAACCTAATAGCTTATAACTAAAACTTTATTCATAATTTTATATGAACTTAGACGGTTATGTGAAGTAATCTTGACGGTATATGTAAAACATCCTTAAATAGGATTCCTAAAAAAATTTTAATATATATTTTATGCAAATTCCTTACAATATACATTTTGTTATTTTTAATTTAATAAAATCTATTAAATTTTATTTTCTATAGATTATTATTATTATTGCTTTAAGATCTTTATTTAATTTATTATAATTTAAAAATTATTATGTATGAAATTTTTAGTTCCTTATGATAGATTATTTTTTATTTATAGCTAGAAGTGATTGTGATAAGCAGGTTTTTTATTATCAGAATGGATAACTTGCCTCTGTATGTGCTTTACTTGGAAAAACAAAAACGAATTTCTGGCTTTCACTTATTCCTGATTACCCATTCAGTTCAGATTTAAAAAGCTGCTTAGCAGTTCCTCCACAGATACATTAACTGTTTCACTCTAATCAAATGCAGTACAAGAATAGTTAGTCACTTCCTGAATAGAGTTCTGTGGTTCTGTAATGCTATATGCTCTCCCTTACCTCCAGGCAGGCTCATGGGGCCACAGCCTTTGCCCTGAGGATCTTCCGTCACAATGAAGATAGTCTTCTTGCAAAGTCTCCAAAGCCCAAAGTGGGCTGCCTCACAGGTAGTGTTAAGTTTTTCTACTCTGGGGCTTAGGACGGCCCAATGATCTGTCACCACGGCAGCCAGCATGGAAGAGATGCCTACAAGAATAACTAAGAAGGTGATCTTAACCTTGGTCTTCTTGTCCTTCAGCATAGTTGGATTTCAGGTAGGCTCATCAAGTAGCAGCTTGGCGGTGTACTTTTCCCCTTCACCTTTGTTCTGTAGGGTCTAAGGGATTAATCCAAAACTCAACAAGACAACTCACAGATTCCACACTGCAGCTCGTTATCCACAGATCTCTGCTTGTGGATAAAAAAGGGGCCAGATAACAGTGCCCTAGTTTCATCTCGCTCCCTCCCTGTAAGGCGTTTAGTGCGACGGTCTGTAGCTAGAATATACAGTCTTTCTGCTGAAAGGTTAATTCAGTAATAAACCTCAACCTACTGTTAAATACAGACTGCTTATCATCAGACGCTATATATTTTAATGCTACCTGCAGATATTCGGTAGTTGCTATCCCCTCAAAAAGTTTACTAAGCTCTAAAAAACATAATATTTTTTAATAATTTTTTTATACCCGAATAGAAATTTATATAAAGTTGTTTTTCTGTATTGTTGTTTTTTTACATTTGCCTGGTTGCTTCATAGGCAATTATGCTTTAATCACTTCCTGTATTGTTGGCGCTCTCTCATTTTATCTCAGGGACCCCTGGGAAATCTGTCTTTATTATAGAGTAGGCGTTTATACAAGCTGATCCACTTTCCATCAGTCAGTGAGGGGGAGAATCAGTGACTACATCTGGGTGCCCAGATAGTCCTTAAGTACCAGGAGAAAACCAGCTTTTCTAGCTCCTCTAGCTCTGCTCTTCATTATCTACATATTAGCCAGGCGTGAGGCTTGCATAAACACTGTAACCTTAACCCAGCACACCACTCCAAATGGTTATGTTGCTAATTAGGCATCAAGGAAAAGGCTAGTAAAGGAGTATGTAATTATTATGGCACAGAGGTAATTTCAGTCATATTGTGTAAGAGCGCGTTCGATTCGCATTCAAGATTCAAGTTAAACAGAAATACATATTTGACTCAGATGATTGCATTATAAAGCTGTTTAGTGAAAAATGATGTTATTTCTCTTTGAAATTAAGAGGGAAAATACCACTTTTACACTTTCAATAATACATTTACAGTATTTAGCAGACGCCCTTGTCCAGAGCGACATACAAAAGGGCTTAGAGTCACATCAATGGACAGCTCAATACTAGTACATCAGATCACAAATGATAGTGTAACAGAAACTGTTGAAAAAAGCAACATGGATACATTTTTTGGTGAATGTTGTGTGCTAGGTATTTGAGAAAGAGGTGGCTCTTTAATCGTCTTTTAAAGACAAGCCAGTGACTCTGCTGTTCCGACATTAATGGGAAGTTCATTCCACCATCTTGGTGCCAGAACAGAGAAAAGTCTTGAGGCAGACCTACCTTGTGTCCTAGAGGATGGTGGGACAAGTCAAGCGGTACTTGTGGATCCGAGGGAGCGTGGTGCTATGTAAGAAGTGATAAGTGCTTGGAGGTAGGAAGGTGCTGCTCCGATTTTGTCTTTGTAGACAAGCATCAGTGTTTTTAATCCTATGCGTGCAGCTACTGGTAGCCAGTGGAGAGAGTGCAGCAGTGCGGTGGTGTGTGAAAATGTTGGTAGGTTGAAAACAACACGTGCAGCTGCATTCTGAATCATCTGCAGAGGATGAAATGCACTAAGGTAGACCTGCCAGGAGCGACTTGCAGTAGTCTAGTTTAGAAATGACAAAAGACTGCATAAGCAACTAAGTGGCCTAAGTAGATAAGAATAGTCAAATCCTCCTGATGTTATGGAGGACAGACCTGCAGCAATAAAGGTACCAAATGTACGTCTCACTAGGCAGATATATTAAGGGTACTTCTATTGTACCTATGTATATGTAGCTTCACGTTTAAATATTTACTCTAAAAACATAACCTTTCGAAATAATATAATGTAAAAGCATGCACCTGTGCAGGTAAAAGATGAGCTCTAAATATGCAAAGCATGCAACCCTGATTGTATCTTCCTAGTGACCACGATAAACAGAGTGTATGTGAATCTACCTTAATACCTACTTTTGTAATGGCTACCCTTTATGTTGTTTACTTTTTTAAAGTGCTATGGCCCACTTTTACAGACTCTGGCCCATTTCTGTCAGTGACAAGCCTTCCCAGCTCTCAGTATCTACAGAAAAAATAGAAAGACCTCATCAGAACAGGGCAAATGATAAACTATTAAAAACTATTTAGGTGCAATCTATTATTATTATTATTGTTATTATTATTATTGGTAAGGAAATACAGGTGAATAAATTCACACTAGTATTTATTGCTCTGTCATGGTGAAGTTGGTTTCTTAATTTACATCATTTGGCAGATGCCCTTTATCCAGAGCGACTTACATTTATCTTATTTATGCAACTAAGCAATTAGGGGTTAAGGGCCTTGATCAGGGACCCAGCAGTGGTGGCTTGGTGGCGCTGGGAATCGAACCCACAATCTTCGGGTTGGCAGTCCAACACCTTAACCATGAGCCTCCACTTCCCACAGTTTAAACAGCTTTATTATTTGCAGACTAAAACTGTGTATGACATACAGACAAGTGGCAATTATAGTTTTAGTATAACACTAATCAACAAAGCTTTTTTTTTTTTTTTATCCAATCATTGATTTGTATTCCAATGAATTGTCCTTTTATTCCATTATGAAATAACATTAAGTAATGACTATAAAACATGCAGTAAGGACATCCGACATCTGACATCTGCTTGGATTGACCTGACAATAAATGTAATCATAGATCACTGCTGCTTCTCTGAGACACTTTGTGTACACTGGTCCCATGCGGTCACCAGCAGTAGCTTGACTGACAGCTGAAAAACATCTTACTCATTCTATCACAATCACCATTAACGTTATGGCACCACAAGTTCTTTTTGAGGAGAAGTCCAAAAGGCGGCTTATTCACAGTCAGTAATCCGGTTGTAGGAGTACGTCAGTGTTTATTATTGAATTTGAATCTCGTATGAATGTAATGACGATAATAATTAGAGTACTGTTTTATGAAGCGGGGGGGGGGGGTGACATTTGATATTCCAGATATATGCATACTTTATGTATTTCTTAGTAATGTGCAAGATTATTCATACCAAATGAGATTGCTCAAGCCCCTGGGCAAACACTGTAAAGGTCATGTCGGATATAAACATGGCCATTGTGAAGATTGTTTTTCAGCAGCTTAAATGTTTGCCATGTAGTAAATCAGCAGTAGAGGCAAGATAATGCGCCACACGTCGGTGTCGCTGTTTGCTATAAATGACATAAGCAAAAATTATGGCTAAAAAATTTTACCTTTCATTGCATTTTGGTCACACAGTACTAAGTTTACACTGACAAAATATACAATTATTCAAATGTAGTAAATAATAATAATGAAAATGAATGTCTAAGTATACCTGGTAAAAAAAAAAACTTAGTGGAATATATTTCTTAAACCCGAAACTTCAATAGTACAACTTTATCATTCATGCTGATATCCAATCATTTAAGTGGGAAATTATAGTGGCCTGGTTGGTGGGGTCTGACAAGGCTGATTTGAGACTTCCAGAAACTGTTGATTTACGAAGATTTTATGCAAAAATACAAATCTGTTGGTTTGTAATGATGTAAAAAATACTTTTAAGCGACAAACAAATTAATAACTACATCCATGCCTACAATCATTATGGTTATTTCCAGCACAGTAACATCATGTCATGTCACAAAACACATTCACGTGCTAAGCAAATGTCATCACAAATGTTTGAAGGACAGTCATAACATGAATGTGCAGCTCACGAAATCTAAAGCAATTATAAGCATCTCTGTAGATCAGAAAGTTTACCCACAATCCACTCACTGTCCTGCGGGAGACCCAGTGGGACGCTAAGAGGTTCAAAAATGTGTCCAGCACCCTGTGGAATTCATGTCACATAGAATTAAAGCTGATCAGAAAAAGGGTTCTTTCCTGATAGTAGCACTGTTAATAAACTGATTGATTCGTGTAGAAACAGCAGTTTGTTCGGCAGTGTAAAAAGTTATAAATAAATTATTTCCTAATGCTGATTTGTGCTTAATAAAAAAAAAATTAAAGAAGATGCATTAAAGGACCACATGCTTCAAGTAAGTTTATCACAAATGTTATATATATATATTTTTTGCCTCAAATTTACTAGCTTAAATAAAAATATTTAGTTTTAGCCAAATGATTTAGCCAAATGACAAAGGCTTTTTTTCAAAATAAAAGCTCACATACGAAAGTTGCTTACAGTTGAATACTAAAGGTTGCCTCCCTTATGGTTTCTTAGTGAAACCAGGTAATTTATGTATTGCTTCGTCTCTGGGCCTTAGAAGCTGTTCTGAATAATGCACTGAAATATGCCACTTATCACAGTTAGGGTAGATATGTCAGGAGGATCAAGTATGGATTTGGCCAACATGCTGACATTTCCTTCTTAGAAAAAGTCAAGAAGGTCATTGGGGGAAATGTGCATGTTAGAATATTCATTTCATTTGTTGTATGAATTATTTCCTGATGCTGATTTTTTTTTATCAAAAATGTGGAAAAGTACAGGAGATGCATTAAAGTAATGTAAAGATTGTGATCTTGCGCAGGACCTAATGCGCTTATCGTGAGTTTATCATGAGTGTTTAATCATTTAAACTATTTGCCTAAAATTTACTAGCTTAACTAAAAAAGATTTAGTTTTAGTCAAATGACATAGACCTTTTTTTCCAGAATAAAAGCTCACATACGAAACCCTTATGGTTTCTTAGTAAAACCAGGTAATTTATGTATTGCTTCGTCTCTGGGCCTCTAGAGCTGTTCTGAATAATGCACTGAAATATGCCACTTATTACAGTTAGGGTAGATATGTCAAGAGGATCGAGCCAGCATGCTGACAGTTACCTCCTTAAAAAAAGTCAAGAAGGACATTGGGGCAAATCTTACAACTAGGAGGATGAATGATTCAAAAGGTTGGATTGAAAAATGAAAACATAAAGTGCATGTTAAAATCGCTATAGTATTTTCACATTTAAAAAGAAAGATACAAATTTTGTGGTCTTAATCTTCGCTATTAGATTTTATCAGTGGTTATAATAGCAGGTCATCATAAATAGGTATGAAATTTATAGACCCCTGTCCATGAATAAATGTTACACTTACAGCATTTTGGCAGATGCCCTTATCCAGAACAACTTACGTTTACCTAACTGAGGGTTAAGAGCCTTGCTCAGAGGCCAAACAGTGGTGACTTGGTGGAGCTGGGAATTGAACCCACAAATCTTGGGATTGTTAGTCCAGCACTTTAACCATGAGCCACTGCTTCCCATGTTAGTGGTGGTAATTTTCCAGTTTAGTTAAATCATTTGCAATTAAAACGCCGTTTCATCCCATTTGTTTTTTTCAACAATAATTTACACATACAAGCGAAACATGTGCCCCGATTTCATTTATTGAACTGAGCAAGGTTATAGTGATGTTAGAAGAAGTATTATACTGACCACACAAGGAAAAAAAAAAAGTTGAGGAGCGAAAATGTCTTCTTTCAGAAACACAAAGCATTTTAGGAATGTTCTCTATTATGTCACCAAAAAAATTACGAATAATGCTTTTGAAACCAGTCTGATTATAATAGCTATAGTATGCACAGTCGAAGGATCATAGGAAATGCTAATACTGAAAACCAATCATACACCGTGCTGCAGCAGAGACATGGTTCTAATCTCATGTTAAAGAAAAAAAAGATAAGCAAATAAAGTTATATATACAAGTAACTGTCCAATGATGAGTCATCTAGCAATATGCACTTGACTAAAAACTATACAGTATTCTCTCACACACACTGTACGTTTCCCTGTAAACATAAATGACAAAGTAGAAGGTTGTACCACAGACATGCTGTTATAATAAGTAAAATAAACAGTGACAGAGTACGTTTCTGGCTGGGACGCTGATCTGAAAAGAATTACAATCAGAAGAAGTCTTACAGAATTAAGACACCAATGATGAGCTGGTTTGGCCTCATCAATGCGGTTGGCAGTCTTTTATTTTTGATTGTCCTAGATTGTTATCGGCAAACGGACTGAAATGCCTCTCGATGCTGAAGGGCTCTTTCAGTTCAAAAGGGCTGACATTTCTCAGCCCAGCGTTTATCTTCAGACTTTCACAATGCCGCAGTCCCGGTAGCACACAACTCAGATTTACACAGGGCTGCGTTAAACCAACACAGAGGAGAGGCATAGCCACCATTCAGATTAAATCCAGCTCTGATTCATAACACCAGCAGAATGCATGAACTTCTTTATAACCCACATTTGAGACTCTCAAGGTCCTTGTTGCTGGCAGTGAAACAGCTTCATCTATTTATTCACTAAAGAGGACGACACGTAATTGGTATTCAACAAACAGCTGATGGAAATGATCGATAATGCAATTTAAAACACAATATAAAGCTTCACAGTACTGACATGTTTTATGTTTCCTTTGTGTGTGAATCTGTGTGTAAAACTAGGTTATCAGAAAAATAATTCAACACTGTATGCTTTGCAGTGAAAATACTGATCCTGATAAGCAGAGGGTACATAGATTAGGGTCAGGACAGATGGGTTTACATACGTACATATGACATGAACGAAGCAATACAGGATTTGATTCTATACAAAATACACATGAAATAAAGGCTTAATTTGTGAGACTACTTCTTTTAGCACCTTTATATATTTGGATGGTCATATTTAAAATGGTAATGTCGACTTCCTATCAAAGTGGATTTGTTTGTTGAACGGTCACATGGTATACAATTCCACAATGCACTGGTTAAATATTGTTTGTAAAAACAGATAAGAGTTAGCTATACAGATTTACCACAGGAAGTCAATTAAATCCTTTCTTATTAGAACTGCAACAAGAACCAGACTTGAACCAAAATACTGGCGCAACTCAAATTTAAGGATTAAATGCTGTTGTTGAAGCCCCTTTCAAATTGCCCCATCAAAGGTAGTAGTAGAGTTTAGGTAGTTGAATCATCGCAACAATTGAACTAGTGCTTCTACTAAGCCGTTCGGCCTCAGTGCTTTGCCCATGTTCTATGGCTAGGACATTGTACTTCTATAAAATATCTGTCATTATGTTTTCTCATACTGGGGTTGTCCTCCTGTTGATGGTGTCGTTTAGGTCTTTGGGAAAACAATTGTGCACCTGCAAGAATCCAGAGTCGTGTTCAGGGCTATAGGAGCTGTCAGTGCCCGATTTCAGTGGGTCTCTGCTCAGTGTATACATGTTGATCTCTCCCATCGGCATGGAGCTCACCATCTTTATCCCGACTGGAGAGGCCTCACGGGAGGCCTCCGTAGAGCGCGAGCTGGAACGAGAATGTCGTCGTCTGTAGCGGAAACTGGACATGCGCGAGTACGGCGAGGAGGACGAAGTAGACTTGATAAACTCTCGTCGTGCTTGAACGCGCACCTCTTTGTTCTTTTCGATGTAGATATTCACAGCTAGAACAGCGACCGCTTCCGCCACGATGAACGACAGAGCCCCGAAGTAGAAGGACCAGCCGTAATTGTATTGGCTCTTTTTGTCCTCGTCACGCTTGTCACTAGGATCACCGGTGTTGCTGGAGATGTAAACGATAATTCCAATGATGTTGCTTAAACCTAAAACAGTACAGAGGCATTTAAAAACAGTTTGATTAAACGACTGAATATTTCAACATTATGATCATTAATGAAACCCACTTTTTTAGTTTAATTCAACATAAATCCTTATACCAAAATAAGTAATCTGCTGGATATAAAGCAATCATAGACTTTTTTTTTTTTTTGGTTTATAATACTTGTTATGTATGTTGCTACCAATGACGATAAAAAGGCTGTTATTTTATACGCCTTCACCCCACAGCAGTTACTAAACTCTTCAACTTTATTACCCTCCTCTTCCCCTTTTGATAAACTATAATAAACCCCTTAGAACTGCAATGTATCTCTTAATATATTATCTGTACAGTCGAATTCATAGTCACACAAATATACCAAATACTTTCCAAACGGTTAAATTTGGCATTAATAAAAGCCTTTTTAAAAATCACAAGATGTTACAGGCCATAACTATATATCTTTTGTAAAAAGTGTCTTATAAAGTTAAATAAAAATACCAATTTCTTTGGTCCAAAATAGTCAGTGGATTTTTTTTCCCATCATGTATCATTGTGCAGTCAAATTATATTTTTTTCCTTTGATTTTTTACTTATAAAAGTTTTTACAAGAGTTATTTAGTAAACTGTCAGAAGTTATTAAAGTGATTTAAAAATTGTTAAAATGATTTGAACAGAATTGATTAGCCGTGCAACAGTGTGGCTTAGTGGTTAGCACTGTTGCCTCACCCAGGTTCGAATCCTGACCAGGAGTGTTTCTGTGTGGAGTTTGCATGTTCTCCCTGTGCTTATGTAGCTTTACTCTGGGTTCTCTGGTTTCCTCCCACAGTCCAAAACATGTACGTTAGGTTAATTGGTGATTCTAAATTGCCCATAGGAGTGAGTGCGAGTGTGTGTCTGTGTGAGTGGCCCTGCCATGGACTGACGACCTGTCTGGTGTGTACCCCTCCTGCCGTTTGCCCTTTTAGAGACTCCAGCAGATCCCTGTGACCCCGATTTAGGTAATAAATGAATAAATAAATTTATTAACGATCAAACATTGGGTAATTTAAAAATCTTTTAATCATGGATTTAGTAGTACCGTGTGCTCTTAGCATTTAGGCTTAGCGAGTAGCCATTTTGGCTAAAAAGTTGCAAAATTGTCAATTCTATTACTGTAAAATTGAAACTATACTTTTTTATTAAAAATAAAAAAGAAAATAACTTGTGTTTGGCAAGTATTAGATTATCGAAATTAAATATGTTTTTAATAAGATACTGAAAAGATTTTTCTCTTAACTTTCTTAAATGCCAAATGTATCTCCAATTATAGAATTGCTATATATATTATATGTATATCTATATCTGCACAGCTAGCACTTCTGATAAGAGTCTGCACAACAGTACAATGACAACAAAGTTAAATCTAATCTAATCGAATTGAAATCCTTTGTTCTGTGTTCCTTTGATCCATAACTGTGGAAAATCCTTCGGACGTTATGTCAGACAGCATCCTGTAGTATCGGATAATGACATCGTAGCATATTTTGCAAGTGATACATAACCAATACCAATAAAAACCAAAGACTCCGAATTCTGAAAGTGTGTTACCTGCTGCCACGAACAGAATCCCTGCACTGAGTAAAATGTTATTCATCTTGATGTAAATGCGTCCTATTCCCACGCACATCCCACCGAGAAGCAGTAATACGGTACTGAGAATAGGGAACACACTGGATGCACGTACTATACCTAAACACACACACACACACACAATCAGGCCCATGGTCGTTAATTCTGTTTTACAAGAGTGAGATGAATATTATAGGTGTAATGCTGACACCACTTCACAATGGTCAAATACTGCTGAAGTGAAAAGTCACTCACGTAGGAGGTATTCGGAGCTGTCCGTGTCGTAGTCGTTGTCGTCTGGGAAATGGTTGATACGGTAACAGCTTCCTTTGTTGAGACCTAAAGATTAATAAAAAGATGAATAAAATTAGTTATGATCAGTGTACGACTACTAGTGTCTCTCATGGCTTCCTGTTGTTCTTTAGATGATCATTGCACAAGTCAGGAAACACTTTAGCATAAATTAATGTGTTAAATTATGTGTGACAGACGAACTTATGCTTTCTTTAATACATATTTATTTATTATATTTTATATTATATTATTATATTATTATATTTTATATATTTATAAAGCATCGTCTGATTTCACTTGCTACCAGGATCCCTGTATTTCTGTAATTTGTTAATTCTTTAGAATTGATTTCAGTTTATTTAATACACCAATAGTAGTTGAGCCTGTGTATCTGTGTAGCTAACAGGGGTGTCAAATCCAAACTCAGTAAGGGCTGGGCATATATTTAGACGATTTTGATCATGTATTTAAAAATAGTTATAGCAATAGCCTGCTTTCTGTCCAGGCACACAATGCCACATACCTTTCCAGTATAGTTTTTGGTAAATTCTCACTGTGAATGACTTACGCTCTTTCTTTCTCTTCTGCAATTCTGACGTTCTTTGACTATTAGCAGCTGCAGTTCCATGTCCAAGTTTCCATACTGATCATGTTATATTTCTGAGATTTCTGAGCTTTTTTTGAAAACTGTAAGCGATTCTTGACATACGAGACAGACTGGATTTTCTTGGTATTCACAGAATATTCTGTTTCCCATCTTTGTTGGAATCTGCTGTTGGAATCACTTGTCTTTTTTAGCCATTGATAGACATTGATGGGAGTAATGTTATTATAAATAAATTGCGTTAGTAACTGTATTCAGTAACAAGTAATTAAACAAATTCCTGTTTCTATACTTCTATACATCAAACTGATGATGATTGGTGTGTGTGTGGGTGTGCACACACAAGCATGCGCAGCTGCATACAACGACAACCAGCTCTGTCCAAAATTGCATGCTACTCCATTTAAGTAAGTATGCACTGCCTGACCGGTACTAAAGTATGCTCAAAGGTCGAGTTCAAAGGTAGCATTCACAAACTGAGTCTCTCAACGTCGGTGGCAATTCTAATGTAATTAAGCTTCTCACATCGTCAGATGCCGACACAACATTAAAATAGTGTACAATCAACTAAAGATCTGTTTTACATATCCCATCTTAGTAAGTTGGGGTCAGACCCATTTTATTAACTGATTAAAGATATTGCTTGGCTGGAAGGTGTTTCTTGTTGACTATGCGTGTCCTGTTAGATTGATTTTAAAAATAATTATTCTGAATATTTCCACCTGTAGAGATTGTATTTGTTGTTTAAAAGAATAAACCAACATAAAAACGAGCGCTGTCTGTAGGAGAACAGCAAGCTGAGAAAGATGGAACATTGCTTAGAGCCACTGCACAAGCATTGGGCATAGCCATTACAACAATTTGGAATGTTCTGAAAAACAAGAAGAAAAAAAAACCCACTGGTGCACTAATAACTAGACATCAAACAGGGAGACCAAGGAAAGCAGTGACTGGAGCTGGCAAAAAACCATGTGTGAAGCTGAAAAAACATCAGTCACTAAAATCCCCCAACACTTTCACAGGGCAGGGGTGAAGGTATAACAAACCACAATTTCAAAGAGGACTTTAATATCAGAAATATAGAAGTCAAATTGCAAACCACTCATCAGCAGTATGAACTGGAAGGTCAGATCCAGAATTTGAAAAGAAGTTTTGAAACCAAGTAATAATAAAATGTGCAAAAACACGAGATCTGCTGATAATCCATACCGTACAAGCTCATCGGTCAAACCCGATGTAAATAGTGGCATAACTTGGGCTTGCATGAGATCAGCCTCACTTATCTTTATTGATGATGTAACATTGATGCTGAGGGTGGCAGCTGCATAAAATTAGAGGTCTGTACGGTATGTGGAAGTGGTGGCTCATGGTTAAGGTGTTGGACTACCAACCCGAAGATTGTAGGTTTGATTCCCAGCTGCACCACTGCTGGGTCCCTGAGCAAGGCCCTTAAACCCCAATTGCTCAGCTGTATAAATGAGATAATGTAAGTCACTCTGGATAAGGGTGTCTGGTAAATGTAAGCAACATTCTGTCTGGCAAAGTTACATAAAAACACATTGTATCTGGGCAGTTTTTCATTATGCATAAAGATAATGATTCTGAACACACTGCTAGTGCAACAAGGGTCTTTATTAAGAGAGGAAGTGGAAGATTTTAAATAAGGTTTGTTAATCACCTGACCATAACCCAGGAAAATGCATCTGACCTCCTGAAGAGGTGACCGATGGAAAAACCCCCACTGAAATAAACAACAAATAAAAGAAGCTGTGGTACAAACCTGGCAAAGCATCGTAAACAGAGAATGTAAGAATTTGGTATTGTCTTCATGCAGATATTTAAAAAGCAGACAGAAAAACAGAGGATCTCAAAACCGAATGTCAAAATTTCAAAAAACTTGCCCTTTCTGTTCCAGTCCCTTCAAAAGAATCCCTCATATTTATTTGAGATTTTTTTTACATGAGAGAGAAGAAGAAAACCAGATTCAGCAAAGTTCTGCCTGGAAATCCTGAAATCGTGATCTATGCAAGCTGCGAGACTCTTTTTCTGTACATTATACACTCCACATCTCAAACAGTTCTACAGTTTAAATAAAGATTAAATTTCTAGAATAAAGAATAAAATAACAGAATAAAGCGACATGCAGCTCTTCTCCTGAGCTCTGTGTGATGGGAGGCAGCTTACACCCTCTGACACAGCTTCCGTGGCCCAGCTTGCTATTAATTGGGTCTGGTGGTTAAAAAGTAGCATCAAATTAATTAGTATTAAATAGGTCTGAAAAACTAGGCCGCATTTTCTCGACTAGTCATGGTAAAAAAATCTCTCTTTTTTTTTAGGATTGTTCTGTGAGCTGTCTTCGGATAGCAAGAGCGGCGTTACTGTAAATAAAAAGCTGAGACAATTCTTTATTTAGATGACTTTTGTTTTATATTCATACATTGTATGACATGCAGTGAAACGCTTTTTACGACTGAAATGCTAATGCTCTGATGTCACATTTATCAATCACAACTATCATATATGCAAATGTAAAAAGTATATACATAACAGGTGAAGGGTTAATTTCATAATTTTGTCCAACCTATTTTGATCCAAACTGGGCTAATTTGCATATGAATTGATCATACAGAGCCTCATTCACATACAGACTCAATAAAATAAAAAAGTAGCCCTGCAATAATATCCCTATTCCAGATTTCACAACAATATACCATAAAACATCCCATCCACAATGGGGCACATTTTCAACATTGAATTTTTCTGTTTCATCTCCTGGAAATCATCACTGATATCTTTTACCATCTAAACCCTCGGAACCTTTATATAATTCTCATACAATTTCACACCATATAATAGTTTATCACGTCTCATGGTTTGTTTAAGCAGTCATATTAAAATGCTGTATATACAAATGTAGACAATCCAAAATCAAATAGACTTAAGATTCAGTCAAAGAGGACAAAGTGTGTAAGTGTGTGGAAAGAGATCGAATTAAGTGACCGAAGATTTATGAGTGGCAGTTATTAGCCTTGCGTCTGTAGTGAGACCGGTCATAATAAGGATATAAAGCCCATCACTTTACGGGAAACATTCTCATTAGAGAGAAAGAGAAAGAAAGATAGAGAAAGAGTATGTGTGTATCTATGTGTGACAAAATGAGAGCCCGGTCCCCCAGGCTTGCCTGGAGGTAACAACACTTGGTGCTGAGCGCATGTTCTCCATGGCAACCTCAGGGCTGTTTCAACAATTCGATTTCCATAATGTCTCTAAGGGTGCCTATGACATCTTCATTGTGGTTTAATACAGCAGACGGCTGACACACAATGCCAAGACTGATACCAGCACAGCCTAAAGCTGTCACACCACTGGCTCGACTCAACACGTAGGAACGCTATGCTGTTTCTGTAGATTAAGGTGACATAGCCAGTCATGACTTCATTAGCAGTTCTATAATGCTGTTTTTTGCTACGACTGAAAAGCACTTTTAAACAGAAAATAATAGGGCTGTGTATTGGCAAGGACCTCACGATACGATACATATCAAAATATGTGGGTCACAATACAATATATCACGATATAATATACTGCAATATGTAAAATGTAAAACAAATAGCTACTAATATAACAAATATAAAGAATTCTTATTATTATTTCCGGCATGCTTGAGACAATGACGGTATGTGTCATCAGCAACTACAGGATTGGAGGAGGAAGTCGTTTGAATCCACTAAGCTAACCGACATAGAAATATTATGTCGATTAGACGTACTTTCAGATTAAACGTCCAGCCCTATGCACATCTCTGTTTGAGAGCAGATATAAACTGGAGTGGTGTAACTTTGAGAAAGAGTCAGATTACACACACCACACCATGATGACAAAGATGGAATTTTAATCTCAGTGTTTCATGTGGGTGAAGTTGGAAGGGTTGGATTTTATATTAAAAAAAATGAATGCCCACTTTTGAGGTTAAAACCAAGAAACAGCTTTAGAAATTTGGAGTAATAAACAGATGGAATTGTGTTACACCGAAACCACGTTTTAATGTATTCATTCGTTTATTCACAGTGCTTTTGTCTCTGTATAAATCAACAGGTTCTCATTCATGCAAAAATGAGCCAAGCCAATGCAAGGTCACGGGTTCGAAAGATGTGCCTGGCACATGCTCCAAACTTGTAATTGTTTCCATTACTCAGTCATAGAATTTAAGCCTGATGGCTAATTAGCATATGTGTGGCCTTTCATTGCTGCATTTTAATTACACATCTGTGGTGCACACTGGGAATGGAGAATTGACAGCACTTGCTTCCTTAAAACATTCCTGGCAAAGGGAGTGATCGTATCACCAAGGAGAAAACAAATTCAAGCACTCAAGACTTGAATCCATATTGACCCAAAGCAGATGTTATCCCATCAGCTCTGATAAGCCCAACTGACAGCCCTGTATCGACGCTCAAGCTTTCTTGCCCTTTTTGAGTTGAGCGTTGACCTTTAAGGTGTTTTCATTAAATGTTCTCAAACTCTGTCTATGCTGAGTTGATTTTTAATTAGCATATCCTTAACAAAAATAATCAGGCACATTGATTACATACATAATTATACCTGGCAATAAGGATTTAACGTCTACAGAAGTAAATAAGGCATCATCCAAAAAGCTACCTGTTACTTAACACTGGAACTGGTCTGTTTTATAAAAGTAATGGTGACTGCAATCAAAAAAGTGTACGGTCTTCGAAATAAAATGATTATCCAGCACTACATTACGCTCGATTGTTTGATAAAGAAAACGCACGGAGCTGGATTGTGAGTTTGGAGAAATTTTCCCACCTGTGAATCAATATTTGACAACACTAGGAATACCAGGAAAAACGGTGGAAGGGGGTGTTTTCCTCCTTCCCTAGCTTTTCTGTGCTAAATTTCTGTGCTCATTTTACTTTCACTTTCAAATTGTCAGTTTGGTGTAAATTACTTGAATGAACCAAACAGGATAAAAAAAATGCAAACTAAATTATTTATATTAAATACAGATGTTTTGCTAACTTTACAGTGCATTGATTTTATCACATCACAGATCAGCAGCAGGAGTCAAATTTCATTTATCACTCGTGATATTCATTATGTTTATTAGTTCACTTACTTTAAACAAATAATTTATAAAAAAAAAAACTACTTCAAAAAATCTAAACGACGGTGGTGGTGGTGGGGGGGGCGGTGCCACGGTGGGCAAGTGACATAACCTGTGTTGCAGCTTAACACCGGTAACACCATCTACACCGACTATCGCAGCAAGCTTAACGCCAAGGATATGCCAAATGTCACGTTTTGATATTTCTTCACAGCCCTGTTCTCTCCAGAACAGCTGTTCACTACTCAGGCCTGATAAATGATGCTGTTGTATCAGTGATGTCATTACACTCCTGTTGACTGGATAGGTGGAACACCAGGATAGCTTGTTAGAGCTCCAGGAACACGCGTTCTGTTTGTTTATGTATGATGGGTTGTGATGTTTTCGTGATTTAAATGGCACGAGCTCTGTTGTGTGCACAAGGCTGAGTGAGATAATGAGTGAAAAAGCTAGTCAGACCTCTTGATTCAGGGTCACCAGCATCACGCTGCTTTGAAAAGGAAAAGGGGTAATAATGCGTGTCTCCATATATATATATATATATATATATATATATATATATATGTATATGTATATATATGTATATATATGTATATATTTTGTGGACAATGACAAGAAGCAATAGATTTGTCTATTTTTAAATCCTTGGCCATGTTACCATAGCAATTTCTGACACAGTGTTGCCAAGCAACAGCATCAAATACAATAAAGGCATGAATGAAGGCAGATAGTTCGGAGGAGAGTTATGACTGCATACACTTTGTGCTCCATTCACCCCTTTAAACTGAGAGAGAGAGAGAGAGAGAGAGAGAGAGAGAGAGAGAGAAAGATGTACAAACAGACAGAGACAAAATCTTGAGCTTGAACATTAAGGCAAAACAAACAGATAACTATGAATAAATACTTTAACATACTTTTAATTACGTTTAATTTTAACACAGGAAAATCACATACTGTAGTTCAAATTCATGAAGCCTCCAACACCACACTGCTTTTAACACAACATTACCATTACAGAGTAATACAGGTACCACATACACACACACACACACACACACACACACACACACACACACAATGTCAAAGCTCTAGTGATCTTTTAAAACATTGATGTGTTACCTGTTCATAACTGCTGTTTTGGTGAGCAAAAGTGAGACCTACTATATGTTAGGCAGGTGGATTTAATGTTGAGACAGAGAGAGAAAGCGACAGACAGAGAGAGCGAGAGACAGAGAGAGCGACAGACAGAGAGAGAGAGAGCGACAGACAGAGAGAGCGACAGAGAGAGACAACGAAAGAAAAACAGAGAGGGGGAGAGAAAGAGGGAAATAGAGAGAAAGGGAGAGGGAGCAGAGAGAGAGAGAGAGAGAGGAGAGAGAGAGAGGGAAATAGAGAGAAAGAGGGGGAGAGAGAGACAAAAATTGAGAGAGACAGAAAGAGAGAAAGAGGAAGCGAGAGAGAGAGAGAGAGAGAGAGAGAGAGAGAGAGATATGATGATGATGATGCCTGTAATGTTAGTTTGAATTAAATACATTAATTGAAAGTTTTGCTGATTTGTTCTAATAGTTATAATTGAAAGATCGAATATTTAAAATGAAATCAAGACTTATAAAAATGGTGGCGTGACATTTTTCCATATCGCTTCTTGGCATTATTCTCAGCAAACTGTTTCCTTTAGCTTTTCTCTAACATTTACTCTTTCCTTTTATTAAAGTTATATTTAAAGAATTCTTTTATACCGTTCTGTAAACGGTCAGTTATTATTGCAATAAAATCCCTCAGCAACTTTTACCAGAACCGTTTTAACTTTAACATCGTGTCTTTATGTAACGTTCCCGTTCTACAGTAACGCTTTTCTGATAACACTGAACAGTTCATCTTAATGAACAGCGTTAACTTTGTTCTCTAAAAGAAAAGAAACATACACACAAACACTAACGCACAAACAGACGAAAAACGTTCCGTGACTGCGCGCGCCAATGATATTAGATGCGCGATGCGTTTTTGCGCACAAAACAAAAGAACAAAAGCTTTTTAACGCGTTTCCTTTAACGCACATCATGTGTTCTAACGAAAAGAGCGATGCTATAAAGATGTTAGAAGTTTTCTCGCATCCAACGGTACCTTCTATACAGCAGATTCTCCAAAGCCCGGAGTGTGTGAGATCGCCGCGAGTTTTCTTGGGTTGGGACTGAGTGTCGTCCGCCGTGATGTTAGTCGCGTTGCAAATGTACGCCCTGGAGTACAGCCAGTAGTCCGTGCCGATCGCGATGGTCATAAGACTAAACGCCACGAAAGCGCCCACGGTGGCCAGGAGCAGTTGAACCGCACGGTCGCACCACGCCATCGCACCTCATAATCTCCCACTCAGCCTGTCTTCTTTTCTCGCTCGCGATCGACACAGAGCGCGTATGTGTTAGTGTGTGTGTGTGTTTAGCCACAGCTCGCGCTCCTTTTGTTTTAGGGCTGGTTAGTCAGCGCGCGCGCCCGGAGCCACGGCAAAGTTGCGCAAGGTGCAAAGCGCACGGCGCCTCCACGTGTCACTGCGCGCCGCGGGAGTCGCTGTTAAAGCACCGCAGTTTGCTGTCAACATTTTCTCCACTCTTTGTAAACATAAAACAACTTGCTTCCTCTCTCTCTCTCTCTCTCTCTCTCTCTCTCTCTCTCTCTCTCTCTCTCTCTCGCTCTCTCTCTCTCTCTCTCTCTCTCTCTCTCTCTCTCTCTCTCTCTCTCTCTCTCTCTCTCTCTCTCTCTCTCTCTCTCTCTCTCTCTCTCTCTCTCTCTCTCTCTCTCTTAGCGTCAAGAGTTTTCTCACATTAATGGAAAAGGATTTTTTGGACGCATCGGTCTTAAACCCCACCTTAATTGTTACGAACCAATAAGAAACAAACAACAGGAACCCTCTTTAGCTCTATTGATGGGAAGAGGGGAATCTTAATGTAGGGCCTGATCCCAGCTCGCATCCAAGAAATGACCTCATCTGTGATTTGCAGCTCTGTTCTGAGTGGAAATTAAAAAAAAAAAGACTTTCTGTTGCTATACTCACACTGCACCTCTGTAATTAAATCACAGACAGTTTAAAGTCACCGATACAGGAATCCGCTGGGGTTCAGTATCTTTAGACATTTATACAGAAATAAAGCTTATGAACAATAAACCTTCTAAACACTGTCGATATAATAAAATTATGCAATCTACAAACAGACTGCCAGACATACAGACTGATTGACAGAAAGACAGACAGATAGACAGACATGCAGACTGACTGACAGAAAGACAGACAGATAGACAGACAGACATACAGACTGATTGACAGAAAGACAGACAGATAGACAGACAGATTGACCAGCTGATAGATAGATAGATAGATAGATAGATAGATAGATAGATAGATAGATAGATAGATAGATAGATAGATAGGGTTGGCTAATAACTCTGGTATCAATAGGATAATGCTTCCTAGAATCATTTCTCAAGGGTTAAATTTAGAAATAAAAAATGAATTTATTATTATCACTATTACCATGGATACAGCAGGGTTGGTAAAAAATGAATTTAAATAAACGATGTAGGTGTTAAAGTAGCTGTGATTCATAAAGAAATCTGCATCATGAATATTCTGCAAAATGAATATCTCTGTGAGCTACAGTATATAAAAATCGGAATAATACCACATTTTAGAAAAAGTGTTTTTGAGGTTGATTTCATTTCTAATACTTTATTAGTAATTAAGTATTAGAAATGAAATAATTTTTACTACATGTTAGTGCCTAAAATAGCCCTGTTTTTGCATTAAATGGTATTTTTACACATCCATACACATGGATAGGTCTGGAAAAGAAGTAATTCCTGACATGACTAAAAAGTATATTCATTTAAATTATACGACAATAGTCAACATTTAAAGTGGATTGAAACCATTTATCAAAGTTATCCTAAAATCAAAACAATATTTGCTTTGAAGAACTTTTTTTTAATCTAACTAATGATGTTCATTATTTAAGGTTTAACATTTCAATCACATTTCATAGCTGTAAATTTAAATGTTGACTTAAACTTGGTAGTTTGGAGTTCCTGTTTAAATACTAGTTCAGACAACAGCAGGAAAAATATTTACAAATCTAAGCATTGGCTTCGAAAGATTTCTTTAGTTTATTTGTCCAGAAATACTGTACTTATTCAATGGACTGTGTTTCAAGTAAGGTTGCGGCTAGAACAATACTCCATGACCAGTAAAAAATGTTCTTTAGGACAGCGCCGCTACATCGAGCAACACAGAACTACACAGGAAATAAATAAAACGTGCGTGCAAATGTGTGCAAACAGAACTAGATGAAAGAACAACTACTAAAAAGGCTAATGAACAGCTTTACAACACTATAACGTCGTATTTTGTAGATAAGATTACAGATACAGGTATGAAGCATTGCAAAAAACAAAGCAGTCACGTTTGACAAAAAATGCTGTGTGAGTATGTTAGCAGTGATAATGCAAGAAGTCGATACTGTATTTTACTTAAAGTGTCGAATGGCTTATGTGTAATAAACAATTATCTTAATAGATAAATAAATGAAAGTATTCCTCACATTGTGGAACACACATACAGACACATACACATTTATAGCTTTTCTATAGTTTAATGTAATTAGGGTTACTGTGTTAAAGTTATTTCTATTAAATTGCATCTATATTTTATGGTGTAACTGTTGCTTGTGACATCACTGGTAGGTGATGTCCGTCACTGGTAGGACTTTATGTAATGAGATATTATTTACAATTAAAGAGTTAAAATTTTGAGAGATTTGACTTACATCACGTCACCCTCTAACATGTAGTAGCGAGTTATATGATAATATGTGAGCTGATTTTTAATGACATTCATGTTTACATTTAGCAGATTGATCATAAATTGATGCTCTCGACCCGGATCATGATTATTTGCATTGAGTTGCTTGTGATTGGCTGACATTTGTGTAAAAAAGGTGTCGATTTTGTCTGTGTTGGATTGATTATGTGTCTGTGTTGGGTTGCTTAGGCTACAGTAAATCTATCTGAGAGATATGATGCCCTGATGCTGATCTTTCTGAAAATAATTAAGCCGAATCTCATTTGAAAGCATTAGTATTCTTTTGTTTACAGAATATAAGCCTGTATCAAACCAATGAAGCAGTCTATTAGTCTGTTTTTGCTCGGCTCACAGAGAAGCCACTTACCTCTCATCCCCTGGGAGTCAAGCTTATTTAGTAGTGGATTAGTTTACTAATCAACC
This sequence comes from Bagarius yarrelli, assembly GCA_005784505.1. Taxonomy (NCBI): domain Eukaryota; kingdom Metazoa; phylum Chordata; class Actinopteri; order Siluriformes; family Sisoridae; genus Bagarius; species Bagarius yarrelli. The sequence continues at coordinate 3,873,573 of VCAZ01000020.1, forward strand.
CACTGAGCAACACAACACAGTGCTGAAATGGGGTTGGATTCTCTCTTCATACTAAACTAAAGAAATATTTGAATAGCCAACACCGGATTATATATAGTTTAGGAGCAGAAAACTGTTCTGTTACACTTAAGGTAAAAAAATAAATAAATCAAGAAACACATATTAATTTATCATCAGAATGAACAAACATTTTGCCACCCGTTTGTCTTGATAACTGCCCCTATCTAGTTTGTAATTCCTTTACAGATTTTGAGTGTAATATAGGATGTAACGTCTTTATTCGAACAGCCTAGCCCATTCGTCTTGACAACACACCCAAACTGCTGGAAATAAACCCACAAAAATCAATCGATGTTGCCTGTGGTGAAAGCTGTGGACTACTGTTGATACAAACAGTTTTGCTCCTAAGTGTTCATCAGTGAATACTAGCTAAAACCTTTGCAAGATAGACCCTGTGTTAAAACGAGAATAAAGTATCTTTTTACCCAATTGTACTTTTTGACTATATAGTATACAACAGGGAAAAATACTTAGACTATGTTCACACTGCAGGCAAATCAGAGTTTTTTTATGACTCAGATCTGTTTCGCTCATGACAGTGTGAACAGCATAAATCACAAATCTTTTCAATTCTGGTTTGTTCCACTCCCATATGTAGTATGAGTATTAAATCCGACACAGCTCTGATGTTTTGTAATGCGACCGCAGTTTGCGGAATGCGAAATTCATTCAACATTTAAGTCATTTTCGATTGATGTGTCGTCATTCTGCACTGGTGCGTGATTACAAACAGGCAAGGGTAAAAAATAAATAAATAAAAAATCATACTTACGTAAAAGTATTGCAATAGAAAAATATCACTTCAGGTAGAAGTACTGAAAAGAATATTATTAAATTATATTATTATATTGTTAAAAAAACTGATTAAGTTACTGAAGTAGTTAAATTACTTCAGTGTGTAAAATGTGATTTTAAACCATTCAGGTGTAGGAAGTTGATCTCAATTCAGGACTTGTTTCAGGGTTGTTTTCTATGCTGCACACGCAGGAAGCTATAGAACCACTCACACTGGGCAAATTCCGAATTGATTTGTCTGTCAGGTTCTCTGTTTGAACAGATTATAAATATATACGAATTTGTCAACATATCCTCATAAATGCACTCTAAAGTGAATGTGAACAGTTGTAAAAGAAAATAAACAGATTTTTGCTGTGGTATTTTTGGTAAAACCATAGTCTAAAGTTCCTCATGTAAGTGTTCTGTTGTCTGCTAATTTTTGTTTACGGTATTCAGCTGCCACAGAATAAATGTTAAAGATTTTACAACCTTATTTAAAAATAGCTACGAATCGTAATCGAATAAACAGAAAGAACTGCTAGAATTCAAACGATAACAACTCAAGTAAAAATACCACAATTTAATAATACTTTAAGTAGATTTTTCCATTTTTTCTACTTTTTTTTTTTTTAAACACTGCAACAAATGTATTTGTAATTAATCACTTTTCACCACTGCAAAATGTTCCTCTTTACGTTCTCACCACTTCTGACTCCGGCTCCACATCCACACACACCTCCATACTGGAGTAGCAGCCACTGCTCCACAGCATACTATTATTCTAAATGTGCCCTGTTTCTCCTCATCATCTTTCTCCTCATCAGCATCCGGTGCATGACACCTTATAGACGTAAGCGCCTAACATGTAAATGCTGCCTTGTTTGCGTAAGACATTGAATTTGTTCTTTTATACACATGGGTCAGTTTAGGACCGTGATGAGTTTACACTGGAAATCAGTCACATTTTAAAATAACAGTAAATAAAAGTAAACAGATATAGAAATCTGAGTTGAGCACTAAACCTCAGTGTGTGAACGCAGCCTTGGAGCCTCCAGTGTGACCCAGATGGCGAATGATTTGCTGAGTGATGAATCTGGTACCTCTCACTGTTTGTCTTTCATATCATCTCATGGAAGATTTTCCTCGCCATTGTTCCTTTGGCCTCTTCAGGTACAAATTTATACATCTGAATTTAATACAATTTATTTAAAGCTTCCAGGGGCGCCGCTAGCAATTTTGGGTTCCTATGAAAGAACAAGAGGTTGTTCTACAGTAAAAGATGATTTGTCTGTTAATTTCAAAGTAAGCTATAAGCTATGCAAAATAATGCTATAAATACACTACTTGGAATAATGCAAACTACCAATCAGGGTAAAGAATGTACATCGAATACCAGCACGTTATAGGATTTTGGCATTAGTTTTCTTTTATATTCTATTAATTTATACATTTACAGAATTTGGCAGACACCCTTATCCAGAGCAGACTTACATTTCTTTCTTTTGTACAACTAAGCGATTGGGCTTTAGGAGCCTTGCTCAGGTGGCCCAGCAGTGGTAACTTGGTGGTGCTGGGAACCTAGATATTCCAATTAGCAGTCCAACACCTTAACCGCTGCGCTACCGTTTCCCCCATTTTAACTTTTTCATTGTCTCGAATTTATTTTATTGAGGTTTTTGGCATGTTTATAACTGAATCTAAAGACAATGATGCCTAACAATAGTATATGAGTTGTGATTAAGTGATTAAATAAAACATACCAACTCCAAAAACCGAGTGGAATAATATTATATATTATGTATATATAATATTATTTTTTCTTATTCCGGAAATGTTTTCATATCTTGTATGTGGTTTAGTGACTGACTGGTTGTTGTTCATTACAACAAGGTAAAATGTGTAGCTTTTTCTTACTATGTTGGTAAAATAAGCATATGCTAAAGATATGGTGTAGATTTGAAAAAAATAAATAAAGATGCATTACCCTGTTTTCTTTTGTTTTTTCAGAAAATCATGGGCAATGCAAGTGTTTGCTATCAACTGCAGTTAGGTGAGTCAGTCTCGGCTCGCTCTTCTAAAAGCTCTGCTCTGGCTCAGCCATCACTCCACAAACACCACTTATCAACCCCTCCACACTTTCTCAATTCTTATATTTAAAAATTCATGAGTGAAAAGAGAACAAAGACATCGTGCCTGATGGCTGATTTTTTTAATGTATTTTTTTGATAAAGGCTTGATGCATTTTGCGAGTATTTGACAGTGCTGCATTTATTTGTAGACGATTGGATGTTAAATGTACACCATGTCTCCAGCTGAGCCTCTGCATGCTGGTGGTTGCGGAGGCTGTGTTTAGCTCAGTGGATCAATGAAGGATGTGTGACTGGGAGAGCCGTGCAACACTCAGACGGCTTCAACTCTACACACACACATACACACACACACACACACACACACACACACGCTGACTGGGGAGTTAGAAAGAAACACACTGATGAAGAGGAACAAGTGGCTGTCAGACATTTTAACTTTGGCTCTGTGCTCCATTTTAGAGAAGGACTTGAGTGAAACTAAGGGGGTCAGGGTTAGGTTATGTTTTTATTCCTTCATGCTCTTGGATTAAATTTTAAATCTTTTAATCATGTATTGAATGATCAGTTGATTTCCAATCAGTCCCCAGAAAAGGTGCGGTTTCCTCTCAAAATATTTATATGTCTTCTTGACTGTGTTAATTTATGGTGTGCAAGTAAAAGTGGAACATGTTGCAAAGCTTCCAGCTGTGGTGACAAACCAGAGGCGGGTGTGAAAGCAATCATTTGAAATGAATATTAGTAATTAACAAGGTGGAGAAATAAGACACTGCATCACTGAGCTGTGCCCTTTATCCTTTTATTTCTGAGACATATTTTAGATGAACATTTTATCATTGTTGGATAGTGTTTGACGATAGAAAGGCTGTCCGTCCATTCTGTTCTTACTGTTAGTACACTAAAATATTAAGGAAATACAATGTGCTTATGAAATGTCACTAATTACTAATCAAAATCTCATGTTGTTAAGATTACAGGCAATGACGTGTAAGGGGTTGTTTTTTTATTTTTCCAAAATCAATAATAATAATCTCATAATAATCAAATAGTATCAAAAATCATGTATCTAAACTCTAACAAAAAAAGAAAACTATTTTGATAAAAAAAAGGAGAAAAAAATACTTAGAATTTGTTTATTTGTTTTATTTTTTTTATTTTTATGAACGGAAAACACCTTTGTAGGATGCCACGTGGGACTATTACTGGTTATTGACTTACTAAAAATACCACTGTAATACCTCTGTTTTCATTGTAATTAAAGTAATTTTGTAGCTGAAATTGGATAAAAGGTAAGTTTAATTCACTTTACTTCAATTTGTGTAATGATTTTAATGTGAAAACCGTGGAAAAGCAGATTCACACGAACCAAAAACATAAAAATTAAAAATGTTTTTAAGTATGAGTTATATTATTATTATATATATATTTAAAAAGTTATATTTATATATATTTTTATGACAACCAAGGGCAGGGAGTGATGGTAGCATCTTCTCTTGCAGTATAGAGTAGTACATCTGTGAATTCATGATGCCATCAATAAAATGCAGGTCCCCGACACCAGCAGCACTTACGCACTGCCACCACCATGTTTCACTGTAGGCACCATGCGTTTTTCAAAAACATTTATCTTGGTCTCATCACTTCAGATTTTAAAGTCCCCGTAGTCCTTATCTTTGTCAGCATGGGCCCTGGTAAACTCTAAGCAGGCTTTTTTGTGCCTGGGCTTTAGAAGAGGCTTCTTTTGTAGACAGCACCCATGCAGGCTATTCCTGCCATATTGTGTCATAAGAAAAAGTCACCCCAGTTTGGCTTTCTACTTCTTTAGGTAACTGCAGTAAACTTGCATGCCATTTTTCTTTAACCTTTCTCATCAGAAGACACTCCTGTCGAGGTGTTAATTTCTGTTGACAACCTGGGCGTCTCTGTGAGATGGCTGCAGTTCAGGTTTTTTTTTTGTACCACTTTTGCTACAGTATTCTGACTGATAAGTTAAGCTTCGCTGATCTTCTTGAAGCCTTTACCTTTCTGGTGTAAAGAAATCTTTTTGTTTCTCAGGTATTGTGACATTTTTATTCCATGTGGTGGCACTGCATGAAATGGGAAGGGTTCACTTTAAGTAACCGCTCCTTATAGTCAACTGTCTGCTGAACACCTGTCTAATCAGTAATTAGGCTACTTTGGTTGATTTCTTGTTAAATTAGCCATTTGTAGTCTAAATTTAGCTTCGCTTCAGAGACTTTCAATGGGGTGTACTCATTTTTGCATCACCCCAATTTGACTAAAACGTAAAATTTTGTTCTATAAGTTATACCTTACTTTCATGTTATGAGTTAAACAGATGTTATATAAAACTTAGTCTTGTCAACATTTTGGAGATACTTTTTAAAAGGGGTGTAGTCCCTAATTTTATTTTCAATTCAATTCAATTCAGTTTTATTTGTATAGCGTTTTTTACAATGGTGATTGTCACAAAGCAGCTTTACACAATCGAAGAAATTATAAGATGAAAATGAAACAGAAATCAGTTTGTCCCTGATGAACAAGCCGGGGGCGATGGTGGCAAGGAAACACTTCCTGAGAGTTCATAAGTAAGTTTATTTTATTTGTAGGACTTTTTATTTTTAGCCATCTTTGGCATGATGATAAAATGAACTTACAGCTTTGCCAGTGATTTTGCTTAACAACTTAAACAGCAGCCATGGGACACTAAGTCTAATTGAACATAACACCCTGAACTGTACTAGCGTTAAACTGCACTATTATACACTTCATATTTTATTGTAAATTTCATTTCAATTGAAAATATTTAATAAAATTACATTTGTAGTTAAAACTAAACACTCGACAGTCGTATCAGGAAGCAGCCCAAAGTTGATCAACCTGCCCAGTGCCTTTATTTCCGGTCTGACGTCATCAAAAGAAACCCAAATGTGCAGGAACACTGGATGTGGGAACTTTTCTTTATAGATTTATGTCTACCCGTTTCCTTTTTCCTTATTGTAATGATAAGAAACATATATTCACTTGTGCAACATTATTTATACCCCATGAAGCTTCATGCTATCTGATTAAGGGCATAAAATCTTTTTTCACCAAACTTTTTAAATAGTAATTTAAACGCAGTAAAAATATAACTAGTAATAACGTTTGTTTAAACATAATTAAATCATCATATTTTATTTCAACCCCATTTTCAACCTCAGTCCCCTTAATTAAACTCTCAAAGACACTATTTATAAGTAATGCTTGTTTATTTCCCTAATTACCATAGTTTAATTTATATTTAAAGATTTTTAACTGATTCTAAAATGTGATATTCGCCCAATTAATTCCATATCAAGGAAAAGCTGAATTAAATTAGATGCCGATAAATAAAAAAAACTAACAGTTCGCGCTGAATTTTCCCCAAGGACATCATGCGGAGTGTTTAGTGTGATGTTCACTACAGGATTTAATGATGATCTTAATGCAACGATACTAAAACATTTTGAGATTAAAAAAACCCAGTAAATAGAGTGGGCATTAGAACCAGAAAAGCTACTTTGCCATCTACTGGCTTGACACGCGTGTTGCAAGCTTTCTGTATAAGACAGGCACATATACAGTATTAGCAAAAAAAAAACCAAAACAATAAAAGACTCACTAATTTAATTATTTAAATTTTTAATAGGCTTTTAAGAAAAAGATGTTACAAAGTATTTGTCATATGTCTCGTACACTTACAGTAGGTCCTCCGCTTCACATCTAAACTGCTCAACACCACAAGTAATATTCAACACGAACACAGTGCACACACACTATACTATCATGTTAGGCACCGTGTGGAAGTCGACAGCATTTACACCTTAAATCCACTGTTTTTGTTATGAAAGTAGTCCAGATTTACTTAAAGATAGCCAAACATTCCCGTAAAACTCTATTTGGCGTTCAGTTGAGGCTCACCTACCCTGAGGTGTACTATAGGTAAAGGTAATAACCAGCCAGATATAAGCTCCATCATCAGATTCCTTTTTAGCTTATCTGAAATTAGAACGATATAACATTTCCTTATATTCTCTTTACTTAAACCTTGTATAATTTTTTTTGCCTTTTTTCTTTCTCTAAAGCCTTTTTGGAGCCTTATTTACTGCAGCAGTGGGCTAATACAGTGAAAGTGCTCGAGGTTCCTGCATGCCTGGAGCCAGCGCTGTACGTTGGCCGGGGTGGATGAGGACTGGCCATTCTGGAGGATGCAGCACGCACACGCGATATCGGCTAACGAGGGCTCATGGCCCAGCAGCCATATCGAAGAGCCCAGAGCACTGTTGAGGGAACGCAGCACAGCGGCACGCTCCTTACTTCCCCCTTCTGCCAGCTGGAAGAAAGCTGTATCCACCCAGCTGTCCAACTGTGTGGCAGCAATCGGGTCCTTCGGCTCGGCGCCCAGCAGTCGAAAGAGAAAGCGTGCCACATTGGCCTCGCCCTCAATAGGGCACATACTCTGCGTGTGGAACTTCATCTGCACTTTTGGCACTGTAAGGAAAAAGAGAAATACATGTACACAAGAAGGCTGCAAATTAATGGAATCTTTGGGATGAAGAATTAAATGTATATCATTTCATTTCATACATAGTAAACATACTGTTCATCTGCTTTTATTGGGACAGAAAAAGGGTAAGGAAGCTAATTTTTTAAGATTAAAAGGAAAATAGAAGGATATCTGCATTAAAAAATTGCTCAAATCAAACATCATTTTCATATAATCGAATATTAACACAATTAGATATTACACATTAATACGAATTGAATAAAAACCACCATTAGCATAACTACAGTAAATAACTGCTGAACCGTTAGGGCTGTGATACAGATCTGCTCAGAATTAATCAAATATTACCAGGGAAAAAATGAACCAGATTATTTTTACTATCAATGCATCAATGCATTTCCAAAACAAAACTACCCTAAACATTCTTTCTCTTACCGTCTTTCCATATAAGTGTGAACCCCAGCTGGAAGCTTTGGCGGGTGTAGTTATCTGGATGGCGTGGACCTAAGCAGGAGAGCAGCTGAGGAGACACACTGGAGACAGACGAGTGCACGTGTACGGAGGAGAGCACTCTGTAACTCTGGTCCAGAAGCCTGTGCAGCACCAGGAGAGAGAGGGGTGGACTTGCAGGGTTGGCGTTGATGACTATATCTCTTAGAGCACCTGAATCCTGCAACATAAAGTTTGGTTGCACCATTGTAATCATATAATTGGGTCCAGCTAGGCTTAAAACTGTAGCTCTTTTAAGTTTGGGACATGAAATCAAAGCTTTCAAAGAAAGATTTATTACTTTCATTTCTTCACTGTAGTAAACTACTCAGTAAACAAGGGGAAAAACCACAGAGGACTTGCTCACTTTGCCCAGAACAGCATCCAGATAAGTACTGCCTGTGAGGGCAGACACTTTAGTGGTCTGTGACAGAGTTGTTACATCCATGTCAGCATCTGGAGTTGTGACTGTTTTTGCCAGGCCATCTACTGCTGCTTTCAGCTCGTAAAGCTTCCTCATGATCTCGTCCTGACGAGCCTCCAGAGCTTTAAGGGCAGGATCCACTTCTCCATTCTGAAGGATGATAAAATATACAGTATGTAAAAGTGATGTTAAAAGAGCAGAGAAACGTGGCAAATGGTAACCTATTCAGAACTGAGACCAAAACAGATCAAAATTTCACATTAGAACACCAAGAAATTAAATTATTAAATAATGTTAACGTTACTCTCTACGTTATTCTCTGCTGTTGAATCTGTAAAACACTATTGTAAATACTTTGTCTTAGTTTATATAGTATTCCCGTCCTGTGGTATGTTGGAACCTTGTTTATGCACATGGTGATTATATATATATATATATATATATATATATATATATATATATATATATATATATATATATATATATATATATATATTACACACACACACACACACACACACATATATATATGGTAAATAAGGAAAGCTGCGCAAAAGGCTGCGCTTACATGAACACCTCGAATACACAAACTGCCCATAAACTAAAGTCAATTGCATCAGCCGCTTCGATTAGCAATTAAACGCGCGTTTATTAAAACGTACATCAGTTTATCAAGTCAACTGGCTTCTTAGAAGAAATTTCTATATGAATATAAATTTATTGGAACAGCCTTTTAAAGCACTGACAGCTCTGTGATAAACGGATTTACCTGAAGCGCATATTCGGCGCAGCTGCTTCCATGCTGCGCGTGGATATTCGGTAACTTGTACATGCACGTTGGTAAATCAATCTTTATGTCACCTTCACTTATAGGCTTTACCTGGTACATGGGCATGATGTCTGATTCCATAAATTAGATCACAATCCGAATGTCAGCTAATGCTATAGATCTTAATTTAGCCGACTTCTCTACTGATTAGTACGCAACAAAGCTCAAACGGAAAGAAGGCCGGTATGAGTGACGTCATTTCCGGATTTAAAAAAAAATAGAAATGACATTTTAGATTTAAAAATAAAAAATGTTTGACCCAATAAAATAGACTGATATTAAACACAGTATTGACAAGGGGAAAAAACTATCATTATTGTTTTATTATTTTTAAATATAATTTTTTTAAATGAATTACTTTGAATAGATAATTATTAACCATCATTAACCATTTAATTCTGGCCAGGATTTTACTGGATTTGGAGAATTTTCCAGTTGCCTGTTCTCTTTTAGGGGTCGTCACAGTGAATCATCTGTTTCCACCTAACCCTATTCTCTACATCCTCTTCACACACACCCACTAAATTCATGTCTTCCTCTTTGCCTTCTGTCTGGTAGCTTCATTTCTAACATTCTCCTACCAATATATTCACTGTCTCTCCTCTGTACATGTCCAAACTACCTCAATTGGACCTGACTTTTTTTCCCAAAACACCTAACATGAGCCGTCCCCCTGATGAACTCGTTCCTAATCTTGTCCAACCTCGTCACTCCCAAAGAAAACCTCAACTCCGGCTCTGCCACCTGTTTCTTTCTCAGCTCCACTGTCTCTAAACCATACATCACAGCTGGTCTTACCACTGTGTTGTACACCTTTCCCTTGATTCTAACTAATATTCTCTTGTCACACATCACTCCTGTCACGTTTCTCCACCCATTTCAACCTGCCTGTACTTACTTCTTTACCTCTTTTACACACTCTTCATTGCTCTGGACCTTCGACCCCAAATACTAAAACTCCTGTACCTTATTTATCTTTTCCTCCTCGCTTTCATTCAAACACATGTACTCTGTGTGTCTACTACTGACTTCAAGTTCAAGAAGCTTGTCATTTCAACCATATATATATCAGATGCCGTACACAGTGAAATAAAACAACGTTTCTTTAGGATCCTGGTGCTACATAAAACAACACAGAATTACACAAAACAACAAGGAACCGCATAACAGAAGAACAGCACAGAGCTAAAGACTAAAGAATAAGTTAAGTCTTAGCAACATAAAGTGCTTGTGTGCCACCTGGTGCAAACAGTGCAAATAACAATACAAACACTAATCTAGACAGTGCAAAGACAGACAATACATAACAAAACACTATACAGTGCATTAAATTAAACAGTGCTGAACAGATTATTAAGAAAATGTGCAGATAGATAAAGAGATATGCAAGTAAGCAGCAAGATTAAATTAAAGATTTAAAGTCTTCGTGCTTAACAAAATGTATCTTTGTGTTTACGTGTTGCTGTAAACATCGATTGTGTTAAGTGTGTGTGTCAGTTGAGGTAGTTTAGTTCAGTTCAGTGTGTTGAGGAGCCTGATGGCCCGAATGCTACGGTAACCTTTTCCAGATGGCTTGAGTGTGAGAGGTGTGTGGGGTCGTCCACAATGCTTTTGGGTTTGTGGATGCAGCGTGTGGTGTAAATGTCTGTTATGGAGGGAAGAGAGACTCCCTCTCTTTCGACTGATGATCTTTTCAGCTGTTCTCACTATCCGCTGCAGGGTCTTGCGGTTCGAAACCGTGCAGTTCCTAAACCAGGCAGGCAGTAATGCAGCTGCTCAGAATGCTCTTAATAGTCCCTCTGTAGAACATGGTCTGGACGGGGGGTGGTTGATGGGCTTTTCTCAGCCTTCGCAGGAATTAGAAGCACTGCTGGGGTTTTTTGCTGATGGCGCTGGTGTTGAGTGACCAGGTGAGGTTCTTCTCCAGAAGACATTTGGTGCTTTTGTTGATGTTTAGCGGAGAGTGGTCGCTCTTTGCTCTTCTGAAGTCAACAACTTTCTCCTTAGTCTCGTTGAGGTTCAGAGACAGGCCTTACACTAGCTGTTGCACCTCCTCTCTGTATGCTGGCTCGTCATTCTTGCTGATGAGACCCACCACGGTCATGTCATCGGCAAACTTAATGATGTGATTTAAGCTGTGCATTACTATATGAGTTAACAGTATAAACAGCAGTGGACTGAACACACAGCCCAGTTCAGTGTGGTGGTGCTGGAGATGCTGCTTCCAATCCAGACAGACTGAGCTCTTCCAGTCAGACCAGGATCCAGTTACAGAGGGAGGTGTTCAGGCCCAGTAGGCTTAGTTTCTCGATCAGTTGATGAGGCTAGATTAGTGGATTTGAAGGCTATCCTGTAAATGTTGTGTGTGAGGCAGAAATACAAAACATCCCTACAGTTTATAGGGCACCAAATCCCACACACACACTTCAAATTTGAGGAACATGTAACTTCTCTCTTATTATTTAAGGGTTAAAACCACTCACACCAAGAATGTTTGTCTGTTTGTTTGTTTGTTTGTTTGTTTGTTTGTTTTACACCATTTGGTGTTAAACGTTGCGTAAAAATATCAGCTGACTCCATCTATCTACACATCAAGTAGTTCCACTAATTTTTTTAATGTTTACTCAATTTCTCTCTTCAAAATATTACTTGGATATTTACATTTTATTTGGCTCAAACTTCATTCAAACTTTAAAAAGATTATAATATTGCCTGAATTTGTGCTTATTATTCCAGTCATTAGTCATCCTTAACGTTAAAAATAACCCTTCCTTTAACATTTTAAAAACATATTTGTGTTTATATTGACTTAATATAATGTCTTCATAAAGCCCAAGCAAGTATATTTGTAACAACAATATTTTTGCTATTCCTTTATTTAATTCGTGAATTTCACATGGTATTTAACATCACCCCCTAAAAATTGCCCACCTGGGATGTCTGTCTGCCCACCCTTCTATTGTTGGCAAGAAATGAGCCTAATGGCTGTTAGTCTGCGATTTATTATCTCTTGTGTGAAATCTCAGATCACCGCTTGCCAAAATAGTGAGAAGTGGGAGTGCTGAACTGACTGCTTATCAGATTTTTTTTACCCATTTATTTATTCATCTTTTATACCCGTTTATTCCTTAATTCGGGGTCATAAGGATCTGCTGAAGTCTGTCCCAGCCATCTCTGAAAGGGCAAGAGGCAGGAGGGGTACACCCTGGACAGATTGCCAGTCCATCACAGGGCCACACACACTCACTCTTGTCAATAGCCTAACATGTTTTTGGACTGTGGAAGGAAACCGACGTACCTGCACGCACACAAGCACGGGGAGAACATCTAAACTCCACACAGAAAGGCCCCTGCCCGGGAATCGAACCCAGGCCTTCTTGCTGTAAGGCAGTCGTGCTAACCACTAAGTAACTGTGCTGCCCTCATTTTTTACTGCTACAGCAAATGTTAAAAAAAACTCTAATTTTAATATATAGATAGCATATGATCTATGTATACTGTTTAAAATGTCCTATTTCGTGCCTTGAATGTAAAATGTTTCCTATGTTTCAGCAACATGCAGCTAATTTTGTAATGATATCATTGGTCTTTTAAGATTTACTTCAAAATAGTAATGAATCATTAGGGATTCAGCTGTATTTAATAGCCAATATGGCGTTATATGTACAGTTATTTTATAGGCTGCATTAATATGCTGATTGAATCGTTAAATATTTTCTATTTTCTTTACTAATAAATCATTAATTCTGTTGACTACATTTTCGGTTTAGGAGTGTAAATGATATTGACTAATATCCATATAATTTCTTTTGCATTTATTTCACCTTAGTTGCTGTTTCACTGCAGTCAACAATCACTAAACTTATTTTCTGCTTCTCGCCACTAGAGATCAGACACGTGCTATGTTTTAGGCTAGTTACGGTTGGACAGTTTTGTCATTGACTTGTCCAAACATTTTCTTGTAGTTATTTCACTACAGCACAGCGTTACCTAATGTAACCCCAACCCTATATTATATACGTTGCTATTATTGCTTTAACTTTTATACTGTGGAACCATTGGTCATTTAGGCTATGCTAAAATTAACATTAGGGTATTATTTACAACTGCACATTAGTCGATATTTAATAACAATTATACATTATTAGACTATGAAGTTTATTTAAGACACTTCGTTTTAATGAAAAACCTCCTTTAAAAGATCATGTGCTCTGTATCATCTGGTATCCGCATTGTGATAGTGACCCTGGTGAACTGTCAGCTCCATGATGGTATCAAAGTCTTAGGGGTGTTGGTCTGCAATCCGAAGATCCTCTGAACTGCCAAAAAAATTATATTAATAAAATTCACTCTGGATAAAGGCGACTGCCAAAATGTTGTAAACGTAATGTGATGTATTTTGGGGGTTTTCTTGCAACCAGTTCTCTGTGTTAGCGCTTTCACTGACGAGCTAAGAGACACTATATCTAGTACAAAATGTCCCCACATGGTCAAAATTATTCACTATTTTGGTTTTTAAGGGGACATTTGGCCAGGTCGTGTGTGTGTGTTAGTGTTGTCAGTAGCAGATGTAAATATCTACTGTGTTATCAGTAGATTATGCAGCTGATATGTATTGGAACCAAATCCGACTTCATCATGTTTAAGAATGAAAGCGAAATATATTGAACTGTGAACTGTGATCCTTTCAGTGTAAACGGTAGGTTGAATGTCCCAAGAGAACCAAAAGAGAAATTTAATTAAACCGCTCAACTGAGTTTAGTATTTCAACAGGTTGTTAGGTTTTAATAATTCACCAGCGAGGACACTTGACAGAGACCACTGGTAAAATACACCAGGGAGCAGTGTGGTGATGTTTACCAACTGTTAGTGCCAGCTCTTTAAACATACCAATAGTCAACAAACAGCTTTTTAATTGTTTCCACCAGCCGATAAACTGTACTGGTAAGAAAAACGTTTCATAACAGTTTGTACAAACTGAGGTAAATTATTTGAAATAGTTAAGACGAACTTTCCATCAATGTCAGCGACAGTAGAGTCTCTGGCTGTCTTTTAGGGACGATTGAAGCCTCTTACTCAAATACGTAGCAGTTGACATAAAAAGTATATATGCTGCTCTTTTTTAACAGTTTTTGTGGGCTGATACATCGATTTGTGATCTAATGCACCAGTATTGAGCTGTTCAATGACAAGACTTAAAACACTTTTGTATGTCGCTCTGGACAAGAGCATCTGCTAAATTCTATAAATGTAAATGTAACACGCATATCAGCAAAACAAGTGCTCAATTTGTGAAAAAAAATAAAAATAAAAAAGGACTCTAAAAGGTTTAGTCCAAATTGTCTATACTTAAAATTATTCGTCAAATGTTTTTAAAAAAGCAGCATACCTATATAAATGACCTTAATAGCAAAATAAATCTTGTTAAACACCCTGCCGTTTTTAACTTGATTACCTCTTTCCTGTGACTGAGATTTGTTATATTCTAATGCATGACCATCAGGACGTAACCTTACACAGAGATTAAACAATAGCGGCTAGTTAACTAAGTGCTGCATAATACATGAAGGTCTGCCACACACATCTCTGTGCATCATTGTTCCTTTGACACAGTTAAAAATTTTATAACCTTCATCCCCTTTGCAGTAGATTGGGTGGCCCCGGAATCAGATCAAAATAGCAACACCATGGCGTTTTGGAAACAATTTTCCTCATCCTTCCTGACAGGAAACCTACTGTATGTACAAATCTGCAAATTGGCCCTAGTCCATAGATCAGGGACGGAGGGGACCAAGTTTCAGGTCTGACTTAATAATAAGAAAAGTGAGCCTGATCTTCCCACCTTGGTATGAGTTTTTAAGGACAATGAAGCAAGGAGCATTAATTATTGACCTGCAGACAGGCAGAAGTCACAGTTTTTGCATTCATAGCTCACGGCCACAACAGAAACACTGTTCCACCCGCATGAGCAGACTTCGTAATTGCCACCTGTGCACAAAAGACAGTTGGCGCACAATGGGCAGTTTATTCAGCTCGACTTTTTTTGTGACTATAACTAAAGCTCGCTTGCAGCTCATTTCGGCTGATTGGTCTCAGTTACAAGTTGTTAATCCAGAGCGCAGGTAGGCGTTTCAGGGCTTTGCCTAAACCCCCACACTTTGTCCTTCTTTAAGTCATTGAGCATGATGTTAACTAGCTGCTGATGCAATTGATACAATACTGTTTACTAGGACTGCACAGTATATAGTTTCAGTATATACATCAACATCACAATGTGTGCATCTGCAATAGTCATGTTACAGGATGTGCAGTGTCGAGTGGGGGGTTATATTTGACTGCATCACAGTTCAGAACACATGAATTATAGATTAAATGTAAAGTTTAATAATAAAGTAAAAGTTTAGCATTTGCACATTGTTTTAAGTTCTGTTTAAGGGGGTTTAAAGCATTTAGACACAAAAAACAATCCCTTTTTGTAGCTGTAACAAAGATTAATTGTACTTAATTTATACCGTGAAGACAATACAGTGTGATTTTACATTTAATTATTTAATTTCTGTATCTGAATCTCTAGAAAAACATAAAACATTTACCCTTTTCTTCTATTGTATTTGTCTATCCTTATTATTTGTGTATTATAATTTACACAGATGCAGTCGCTTACAAAATCACTCCAATCATTCTAGAGCTATTTAAGTCATCTGTTGAAATTTTTTAATATTGCAATATATATTCCAGAAAAAAACCTAAATATCACGATGTCCGTCTCTTTTAATATCGGGCGGTTCTACCGTTTCAGATATTAACAGATTTATAGTTGTCATAAATATTTATAATGTACAGTAAAGCAGGTAAAAAGTTATATATTTGACCCTGCGGCACTATAAAACAATGCACTGTACTATATCTGTATTGTTTATCAAACCCAATGAAATGGAAGTGTCTGATTTGCTGAAATCGTATACAGGGCCATTTCCGAGTTAATATTTATGTGATGAACTCATTGACTGTCCAAAGGCTGTGACAAAATGAAATCCTATTTTTGGACTTTAGTAGGGTAAAAATTATGACCTGTTAAGTGCTTAAGTCATCAAATCCTAATTCATACTGCACTGAAAAATTTCTGTATTAATCCTTTTTCCTGTTTTCTTATCAGTCCATATCTATTACCCGTTTCTGCTGAAGTGTCTGCTACATGGGGCAGAGTTTCTCCACAGCAGAAATTATATAGCACTGTCACGATTGTCCTGCACGCCTGTCCTTGTCACATGAGCCTCTTCTAGTGTTCGAGGAGTCAGTTAAGACCTGTCATCTCTCGTTTCTTTTCTGTTCACAAGTCAGGACTCCTGATCATTTGAGGTCATGGCTCGTTTTCTTTGCAGACTCTTGTTACATCACTGGCTTTCCTGACCTCAGCCGTCACCCACTCAATGTAGCAAGACAAAGGGTAAACACCATCTCACAGGATTTTAGTGACACCTGTCTTTTGTTTCTCAATAAACTTTGACCCGTTTGTCCTCTGACAATTAATCCTCTATATGTTTTTATAGACTTTAACTATGAACTTGATTTTATTTTACAATATAATAATGTAGCATTAATGTGCATACAGCATTAAACATTTAAAGATTGGTGGATTTTTTTTACAGGTATCACAACCACTGCACATTGCATCACAACCATCAGGCAGGTGAACGTGCATTGTGGCACCAAGTATTTTTAGGTCACCAATACGCACTTACAGTATAATGACCGTGCAGTAAATAATAGTGGACTTTGTAATGACTGTTATTACATGATGGCATTACATGAAAGGGCTCATGACTCTCAGGGTGTGACTCTTATGGTGTAACTGTCAGACATTTGTAAATTTTTGGAACCTGGTAAAATCATTTAAATATTGTCCTAGAGAACCACTGTTTTCCTACGTTTACACAATTAATTTCAATTGTCTAATAGATGCATATAATGCTTGTTGATCCTTGTATTTACATTTAGCAAAAGTGCATGAGCACCTAACCACATATGTATACTTATATACTTAATATTATATAAAGTATAATTTGTAAGTATTTCGAATATAGTAAAGATCTATAGGCTGTTATATGGTAAAATTCTCCACTTGTATGTAAAGGCACCCTTTTCAGACTTAAATAATGACATCATGCAGTCATAATCATGTAATGTTTAATGTACCACTGTCATAATTAGCACAGAGCTACAAGTTTTGAGCTGTTAGTGCCATTATTTGTACAATATTCTGGTAGATGAACGGGGTGAAACGAGGGCACTGAGGTGTTATGTTTTGTCCAGAAGTAGAAGAGCCATTTACCAATGGTGACAACTTACATGAAATAGCATTGAAATAGCAGCTTCAGTTGATTCTCTGCATCGGCTAGATTCTTGAAACTCTGCAGTTGTTTTTTCATGAGCTTCAAGATGGCCTGTAAGAACTGGATGATTTTTGCGTACATATGATCCAGTGAGAATGATGTTGTTGCTTCTGCTTATTATAAAACGTAAAGAAAGAGGAAATATTAGGTCCATTTAATCATGTAAGCAAAAGCCCAGACCACCATTATAAGTTAAACGTGCCTGCAGCCTAATCCTTATTAGAATAATATTGATTATTATTACAATACAAAGTAAGTGAAATAAGTAAACTTGAGGATGAGCAAAATACCCGCAGGATCTGTCCCCAGTTTCATGTGGGATTTCTCAATTTTCAAACCTGCAAAATTTTATGTTAATCATTTTCAATACTGTTATTCCACACTGTATGGGTTAATAGTTGTTAATAATTATACAGGATGATTAAATGTTATAAAGCTTTGTATGAAAAAGAGTTACCATATGATTTTTATCAAAACAGATGTGATCAAATATTAACTCAGATAAATAGAAGATAAATCGAAATATATCAATCACACTACCAAATCAACTTGCACTCTCCAGTAAATGTTTGCAGTTAATATTTATTGGTTACAATGCTATCTTACAAAATGTGAAAGTAAATTTGTTATTGCTCGGCATATCAGAATGTTGGCGGAATATATATTCTGAAGCTCAATACCTATTAGTAATAAATTTCATAGAATCCGATTGATGTTATATTTCTCAGGCAGTCCGATTCTGTTTGTGTTAAGTTTACTTTATGTCCACAATAGATTCTTTTAACACACCAGCATGACATATAAAAGTTGTATTATATTTCAGTTCTGAATCAGACTATACTTTTCATTTTTCTATATTCTTCTTGAAACTATTTTGCCTTTGATGAAAAAATTATTATGTCAATTACGTAATACACATATTACCGCTAGTAAGAGAGGATACAGTTTAAGCTGATTGTCTCTTTCTTCATCAGTCTCTCTATTCTGTAACTGAAAACATTTGTTGACAGCTTTTATTTCCAGCAGTAAAGAATGGAGAAAATGTCACACAATGAAGGTAAGGGAAAGAGTAGTGGAAGCTAGGTTAAGGAGGGAAGTAGGTATTTGTGAGCAGCAGTATGGCTTTATGCTCAGAAAGAGCACTACAGATGCAATCTTTGCTTTGAGAATGCTGATGGAGAAGTACAGAGATGGTCGTAGGGAGCTGCATTGTGTTTTTGTAGACCTGGAGAAAGCATATGACAGAGTACCAAGAGAAGAGCTGTGGTATTGTATGAGGAAGTCAGGAATAGCAGAGAAGTATGTCAGGGTGGTACAGGGTATGTATGAGAGGAGCAGGATGGGGTGAGGTGTGCAGTAGGTCAGACAGAGGAGTTCAAAGTGGTGGGACTGCATCAGGAATCATCCCTGAGCCCCTTCTTGTTTGCTGTGGTGACGGATCCATTTGACAGACGAGGTCAGACAGGAATCTCCTTTGACAATGATGTTTGCAGATGACAGTGGGATCTGTAGTGGGAGCAAGGAGCAGGTGGAGGAAAACCTGGAGAGGTGGAGGTTTGCTCTGGAGAGAAGAAGAATGAAAGTTAGTCATAGCAAGACAGAGTACATGTGTTTGAATGAAAGGAAGGGAAGTGTAACAGTAAGATTTCAGGGTCACGAGTTAAAGAAGGTACAGAAGTTTAAGTACTTGGGGTCCAGAGCAATGGAGAATGTGTGAAAGAGGTAAAGAAGCGAGTACAGGCAGGTTGGAATGGGTGGAGAAACGTGTCAGGAGTGTTGTGTGACAGGAGAATATCAGCTAAAATGGTGGTGAGTGGTGAGACCAGCAATGATGTATGGTTTAGAGACAGTGGCGCTGAGGAAGAGACAGATGGCAGGAAGAAGCAGAGCTGAAGGAGTAACGAGGTTGGACAGGATTAGGAACAAGTTCATCAAGGGGACGGCTCATATTAGAGGTTTTGGGGAAAAAGTCAGGGAAGCCAGGTTAAGGTGGTTTGGACATGTACAGAGGAGGGATAGTGAATATATTGGTAGGAGGATGTTAGAAATGAAGCTACCAGACAGAAGGCAAAGAGGAAGACCAAAGAGAAGGTATATGGGTGCAATAAATGAGGACATGACATTAGTGGCTGTGAGTGAAGAGGATGCAGAGAATAGGGTTAGGTGGAGACAGATGATTTGCTGTGGTGACCCCTAAAAGGGAAAAGCCAAAAGGAGAAGAAGAAGTAAAGAATGAAGAACATGTAGGTAAAGGCTGTTGGTTGTGTTTTGACTGAAATTTACTTAAGCGTATATTCTCAAGATTCTTGGGATTCTTGATTGAGAATTCTGTCAATAAAATCAATAAAAACTAGCAGGTAAAAAGCATTATGCAGTATTGCAGTGAAAATATTTGGAAGCCCCACTGCAGGGGTCAGCAACCTTTAACACTCAATAGTCATTTGAGACTATTTTGAAAAAAACATATATATAACAAATTGCTACAGCAAAAATTTTGTCTGCATGCAACAAAAGACATTTTAAACTCTGGAAAAAACGCTGGAATGAAGTATAGTGTCTCATAAAATTATCAATGTTTATTTAAGTCATCCTTGTAGTTATTCAATATAAAGCCAAATTTAATTAATCCACCTGAAGCAAAACAAAAGTGCAGAACAAAATTTAATCTGCTTCTGTGTGTCGTCATCTTTTAATCGGGGGCACCGTAGCACGCAGTCAGCCGACAACCTGAAAATTTAAAAAGGAATATTGTACTAAACAATGTCAAAAATTTGATTGCAAAATAATAATATCCAAGTCCTCATTTCAGGTCTACATGACGTCACCTTCATTTTCATACAGAATTGTAAACTGTCGTCCGTGAGGAGTGAACAAGTGTTGATTTTTTATATAGTTCATATTGGAAATGATCTGCTCACATAGGTATATGGATTTAAAGATCAACAGGACTCCGAATGTAGTAGTTTCATGTTTATATAAGTGTCGGGGATGCCACAAATATGTAAAGACATTTTATTTTAATGTTACAAGATTAAAATAGTCTCTAAAGTCCGAATTCTTTAGAAAAGCGAATGAACTAAAATAAATATGAATGAAATACTAAATCATTATTTATTCTCATTATTATTTTCCAAAGCCACAGGGAGCCGCAGTTGAGGGATGAAAGAGCCACATGCGGCTCTGGAGCTGCGGGTTGCCGACTTCTGCACCAGTGCAACTGACCCGATCAGCCTAGTAATTTTTTCTTGTGCTTAACTTTGTATAGTTTACTGTGTTGTACACTTGTTGCATACATCAAAAAGAGAATTTATATGAGTAATGAAAAGCCTGTGCCCAAGTAGAGCTTCACTGATGAAAGAAGGTTTAACCGTTTCCGGAGATTAAAAACATGCCTCTAAAACACAGTAATGACACAGTTTTGCCTAAAATATGTTACTGTGTGTCACAACCACAGTGACATACTGAATAGTATAAACAGAGAGATGAGAGATGCGCAACAATTCAGCGATGGAAGGTGGAGTCATGGTAACACTTTTGGTCAATTGAAATAGTTTAAAATATTGAGTTAGCTTTATCTTTGTGTAAATACGTCATTTCTGAGTCAGCTTTTAAAAAAACAAGTAAATACACACACTGAAGAAACTTGTTTACACAGTTTTGTGTGTTTATTGTTAATATAACTTGGTAGTGTCCTTACAGTGACTTGTTCAATTATATATATATATATATATAATATATATATATATATATATATATGCAATACAAAGTACATTCAACTCAGTTTGCAATATCTAAATAATAATACATGCAAATACAAAATTAAGAGATCACTTTAATTGAAAGATCACCCATTAAAAACCAATTAAGACTGGCAGTATGTCTGAGGTATAGACACACACAGAGATATTTCTTTTTATCGTGTAAAGATTTCTGACTCAGTAAGCAACAATCTTTAGTCATTACTTGCTACTTCTCTAGGACTCCCTTCCACTCCGTAACCAGTGCTTGACTACACACCTACTGCCACACTATTATATCATTTTCTTCCTCTTTGAAGACGAAGAGGTGGTTCTTCCAGACATAGTAATCATTCTCAACCCTGCTGGTTTACGGTGCCATGTGTGTTTGAATATTTTGCATAAACTTTGAGTGTATACAAAAAATTATTTTAATGCACAGGGTCTCTGCTACTAAAAAAAAGCCTTATTTAATTGACAGCAGTCAGCGTGCAATTTTTATAAACATGGACAATATATTTTAAACTAACTCTGGCATTGTGAGCTTCTATTCGGGGAAAATTATTTGATTGTTTAAGAGTTTAGGTGACACTTTTTAATTATTAAATGAATAATAACGAGTGTTGGTTACTCTTGCATGCATCCATCTATTATGAATGCTGCACCTGCAAACTGCTGAACACAAACAATCCAAATAATCAGTAGATTCCAACATAGGAAGAAATAGGTTTTAAAAAATGTAACCACTTTCACTGGACTGGATTTTTTTTTTTTTCCAAAAAGAAAGTCTTAGGGGAAGTGGTATCAGGGTTCAATTCTATTCAATTCTCAACATCACCAAGTTACCGCTGCTGGGCCCTTGAGCAAGGCCCCTAACTCCCCTAACTAACCAATTGCTCAGATGTATAAAGTAGATAAAAGTAATTAATGTTATAAATTAATGGCAAGTTAGCAAGTAAATAAAGAGCTGCTTCCAGAGATGTGTTTAGCCAGATCAATAGTAATAGGTGAATTTCTGACAAACTTGTCAGTTAATTTGGCTGATGCTTTATTTAAGATTAAAAAAATTATAATTTCAGACAGTTAAACCATGTATAACTTTCCATATTAATGACCAATTTACATTAATATCTGTAAATATATCAATGATTCGTGCAAAAAATTGGCTTCTTTCTCAAGAAATCCTGTATGTTAATGTTACTTTAACATCAACCACTTAACCTAACCATGCCACTTAATACTTTCCAGGTTATTCTTGCATGCATCGATTGTCTTAGTACTTTAAAGTCTATTTTATTTGTTTACTTTATTGCTTTGTCTTATAATAAGTTAATGTTTTTATCTGCAGTCATTTTCTAAGACATTTTGGTAAAGTGCATCATTTTGTGTCATTCAACAACCACAAAAAAAGTCAATGTTCATAAAGTTTAGTTATTTCTTTATTTACTCAAAATTATGAATGTGTCAGTTGTACATTGGGGAGAAGATTTGGATTTCATCCCTTTACATGTATTTACAACTCTAGTATAAACTTTGTTCTGTTTTGGGTCTGTATTTTTAAGGGACTTCCATACATGATGAAGAAAAGCATAATGACAGTAAAGAATATTGTTAAACAGAACCATGACATCAGGTTTGACCATTCAGGAGAGCACCATGGCCTGGAATTCTGAGACAAAATAAAGCAGTGTTAATTAACCGAATTTCGTAAAATCATAAAGCGATAAGCAGTTCAGCAATGTTCTTATGTTTAATCAGTCAAAACCAAAAGCTGTTAGTTACAGATATGACAGATGTTTAGTCACTATAACAAGATTTTAAGATAATAGAGGGTTCTTATCTTCCATCATCTTTAAGTGTCTATGTGAATTATAGGACACAGATTCAATTCCGACCAATCAGTCAGATAGACACTTTTAGAAGGTAAGAACCCCTAACTATAAATACATATTGTTCTGTATGTATAATAATTATTAGTTTTATTTACCTTCAGCTCCAATCTTGCCATCACCATCATCATCACATGCTGACAATAAGGACTTAGTCTCTTTATCAGTCAGCACACGAGCTCCAGCTGAAAACCTCTGAAGGAAGAATCTAAGAAATAAAAAAGTCACCCCATTAGTGACTTATTTTTAACATTATCTGTACATTAAATGTAATATACAGACAGAAAAAAAAACATTCTAGCTGGTAATTTTTACTCTATGCTGAAACATTTCCAGAGGACTGATAAATGAATGCCATCATAGTATAAAAATTTTATGAATTATTTGCTGTAGTGTCAATAAATAAAATGCTTTCATATATACAGAACAGTTTCAGAGAATTTATTAACTCCTGCTGGTTGCTGTAAGGACTTAGGAATATTTGTTTGCGGCACTCTTAAACAGACAAGAGGCGTGGTACACCAGCCAGTCACATGACAAATAGACTTTATAGTTAGACCATAGTTTTCGTCATACTTCAGCTCATCTTCCTCTATGAAGCCGCTTCCATCGTTGTCAAGAAGGCCAAAGACGGTCCTTATTTCTTGGCCACTTTTTTTGGTGAGACCACAAAGCTGGAAGAACTTCTTGTGATTGAAGGACTCTGGTGCTTTTACAGGAATAAGGAACGAAAAAAGGAAAAGAAAACAAAAGAAAAGAAAGAAGGAAAGAAGGAAAGGTAAACAGTACGTTAGTAAAACAATTAAAAAAAGAAATAAGTATATAAAACAAGAAACAATTAATGAATGCATAAGCTAAGCTATTTATTTGTAGATATACTAAGCTACAGACTTTGACCAATAACTGTAATACTACTATTAATAATTAGGCGATTATTGCCTAGGTCTTTATCTGCAGATAAAATGTCATAAATTTATACTGTATTGAGTTCAGCTGGGTCGCAGGTGTTTATGCGTTTTTCCGTTGCATCCCTTAGGTGTTCTTATCAAATTAAAAGTGTGGGCCAAATGATATGGCCTGTGGAAAATCGATACCTTGGCAGTCCTTGATAGCATTGTCGATGGCATCAGCAGAAAGGATGGATGTGAGCGACATAGTCCTGACAAACAAAATGTAATATTATTTAACACTGATTTCCATAAGGAAAAGGCAGTATAGTATATTATTAATAATCAGCTATTTAGTCAGTTATTGTCAATAATGCTTGCTGTAATCAAATAATTTAACCTGTGATATATAACGCCATATTTCCAAGTTGCATTAAACCCTATTCAAACTTGCCTCTTATATCAGGTTAATTTAACCAATATGATATCCACATCTGTCATAAAAACATGTTGATAAAATTTAACAGAACAAAGTTTTTTTTTTTAAATATGAAAAAAACTTTACTTTCCAAAGTTGTGGAAATCTTCCTAAAGACTAAAGCAGTATGCATTAATAAGTGCAGAAGTAATATTAAAGTAAGACAAAAGTTGACCTTATTGCTACTAAACTAAAATTTTCAAGCAATTTAAAGTTTATTTGCACCTACAAAATTGGATTACCCCTTAGATTGAATAACTTTTTTTTAATGCACAGCAAAAAAACTTTGAAATTGAATAAAGTACATAAGTAAATTGGAAACTTTTGAACTAAGCAGATGGCAATAGAGTGTGTGCTCCGACTTACCCCTCTGAGCTGGTGTATGTGTTGGATGCTGAAGGTGGAGGTTGTGTGGTGAGCACTCTATGTGCAGGAGGGATTTATATAGGGCTGCTCAGGGAGACAATGGGCTACTCTTAAGTTACCTGTCTGTGGATCAAATTCTTACAGGCAGGCCCAGCTCAAATTTCTTGGGTAACTAATTATCTATTACTATTTATATCCGCCCAAAAGCACCATGTTGATAGGCCAGTTCCGTGTCTATCATGACCTTGTAGAATGGAAAATTAAATAAGCGCTGCCTTGCTTAATATATATATAGTACATAGTATATATATATATCTATAGTATATATATATAATAATATATCTATATATATAATTATACATATATATATATATATATATATATATATATATATATATATATATATATATTGATATATATATATATATATATATATATATATATATATATATATATATAATATATATATATAGCTAGTATATTATCCATTATACTAGTGTATTTAGAAGCGCTACGTTAGAAACTGAAATTAGGGGGCTGCACAATACATTGAAATATTGTAAATGTGCATATCGCAATGTAATTGCAATATAATGCAATATAAATGCATGATTTAATACTTTGAATGATAATGCATGTTTAAAGTTTTAGGATGTTAGTTGAGATATGGGTGAACTTGTTTTGACAGTTCTTAATAAGACAGTTTTGACAGTTCTTGATAAGACAGTTTTGATAGTACTTGATAAGATAGTTCTTGATAAGACAGTGGTTGACCCACCCTGAGCCAATTGCCAAAACAAAAAAGAATTTAAAAAATTGCCAGTATTTTTGTGATAAACAAATGCAGACTGAAGTTCCGTGTCGCACCTGTAAATCTGGAATGGCAACGCAAATGGGAAACAATTCTATAGAATCACCTCAAATCTAGCACAATTTTATCAGCTCAGCAGAATTTTTTTTTAACAAAGGTGACGGTATTGACAGAAAGATATGTTGGTTATGTCATTTTTTTAAAATGTTGTATTTTTTTTTTTTATATTATTTATTTATTTATTTTAAATTGAGGCAATCAAGCAAAGATGTATGAAAGAAAAATTATAAATAAAATATAATCAAAAGTTGTAAAAAAAAAAAAAAAGGTTCTTTATCAACATAATCAGTATCATCTTTATCATCTCTCTTTCTCTCTTTGGTGCTTACTCTCTTTTGTGTATACAAATGCATGCACATATGCAAACATTATGGACACACACACAGACACTGTATTTGTTAATCAAACAAAGTCACGCCCATTTATCCGTCTAATCACACATTCTCGTCTATGGTAAACCCTGTCATTTCTTTAGTCCATGCTGATTCAGTGATTGAAAATGACACGTCTTTTTATTGGCGGTTATCTGTAATATATATTTTGGTGTGCTTTTTAAAAAAAAATGTGTGTGCTTCCAGTTAAACTATTAGTTAAACTATCTCATTTTTTTCCAAAACTGCTTTGAAATTGCTTTTGGAAAGTGCAATAAAAACAACATTATAACAATTCTCACTCATTTAGAATAGCTGACCCTACATGTGTTCTTTCTTTGTTGTTATTATTATTATTGTACTATTATTCTAATGAAGTAAACTGAAAGGCGCCCTGAATAAAAAGTATTATTATTATAATGAATAATTCTTACAGTGAAGCATTATTGACTTTAGACATAATTATGGGGTTAAAGGGAAATTAAATGCATCTTCAATATTTTATATTCTCAACAACATATCTCTTATTGATTATATCAAATTGTATTTCCTTCCACATGTTCATTTATACACTCATTTTATTTTTTTATTCACTATTTGTTTGCTGGCCTGTTTTAATAAGTGGTGTAATTATAGGTGTTAGTAATTCGTACAGAAAATCTGTAAAATACTCCTAGCTGGTTAATAATATAAAAAGACCTTTTCTTTTGTCTCTTTGCAAACTTTACTGGTCACCTGGTTAATATTTTCGTAAAGACCTTTATCTGTTTACTGTAAAAAGCAAGTTTACTCCTTGGTTGCAGAGCTTAGAGTAACCTGTTCTTTAAGTGAAGGATATTAAAAGATGGTAACTGCAGACTGGCTTACAGTACAGCCTGGTTGGTAGGTCTTGCAGAGAATGAAAACTTAGGACTGTCAGTTCTCACCGGTGGTCACCGGAATTGGATATGGGGGATCCTTGGGCTTCTTATCACCCTCCATCCATGATGTCATTGCAGTCAGGTTGGTACATCAAGAGATCCGGCATGCTCAGGGCTTCTCAACCATTACCCAGGAATTGGATTTGCATGGTTCCAAGGCGGCTTATCACCCCCCCATGCCCAGTTTCACTGCATCCTATGTCATCAGATCACGAGTGCTTCAAGATCCATGTTAAGTCAAGTTAGCCCTGCTTTACCAGTTAGGTTGGACCCCATTCTGTCATCGAAGTGTCTTGAGCCGAAGGGTCATAGCCATATGAGTAATTCTAGGCATCACCCATGAGCTTGAAGGTTGGAGACAATACAGCATCAAGGAGTAGGGTTCTGTAGATGTAATTTTAGGCACCCCATGGTCTCCTCGTTACAGCAATATCATACAAGAGGAAATGCTGACATCTAATGGTCACCTCAAGCACCAACAGTGTTTCCTACTGTAACTGCAGAACTCAATGTTGCATGACAACTAATTTAAAGTCAGCTGGCTATTATTATTATTATTATTATTATTATTTTATATTATATTATTTCTACTATTATTACACGGATACCCTACATAAGGAAATACTGACATCTAATGGTCACCTCAAGCACCAACAGTGTTTCCTACTGTAAATTAGAACTGAATGCTGCATGTCTACTAATTTGACGTCAGCTGGCCAGTATTATTATTATTATTATTGTTATTGTTATGTCATAAGTCAGAAGACCAGTGACGATGCTAATTAAGAGGACCATGATAAAGACTTTCTAACAGACCACAATAATCAGTAAAAATTGTTAAAAGGTTAAAACTGTTATGTTGATTTTGCTATCCATATTCATACAATAAACTAAAGTAGAGTTCTACTAAATTATGGTCAGTAAATTAGTAAACTGATGATGGTGACAGCAGTGTTAATTATGAAGATGAGGTCAAGGCAGATGAGGTAATAATCATAACCATGGTATCGATTTATTTTTTTAAACATTGTAGCTGAAAAATTAATGTTTTCTTTTTTTTTCCTAATGGTGGTGAAAGATACAGACTTGGACATAATGGACAGAATTCGATATTGCAAAAGAATATTTATTCTTTGCTTATCATCCGTTCCCGTAAAAGTGCATCAGATTTTACAGTAAGCAAAATTCATATTTAAGACAGGATACACAGCCGCGCTACATTCACAATCATCATTTTGGACAGTGTGCTGCATTGGAGGAAACTTCTCATAAGCATCGGTATAAAAATTATTTATAGTCAGATGAACATGGGAGGTCTCAGGCAATTTTGTTCCTTCAGAGCGAGATGCAGTTTTTGTTGGTCAGAAGCATTTTATGCCTTAACCAGGCTGGCGAATTCTGCAAAATGGAGAAAACAAGTGATTCATTATGTATTTAATTTCTAAAATGATCACAGTGTCTGTTATGATAAAAAAAAAAAAAAAAAAGTATTTACCATCAACTCCGATCTTGCCGTCACCGTCGGTGTCTCCAGCCTTCAGGAAAGTCTTGGTCTCGGCGTCGGTGAGTGCCCTTGCGTTAGCCTTGAAGTTCTGCAGAAACAATCTGGAAAAAGAAGAAGTATTTACTGTTGTTATTAGTGGTAGAATGCATAATTGGGGCTAAAATTACTATGTAGGTTAATATTACTGCAATGTAATGAATTCATTTCTTTTTACTTCAGCTCATCCTCCTCAATGAAGCCACTCTTGTCCTGATCAATGATGGAGAAAGCTTTCTTGACGTCATCGGAAGACTTGCCAGTCAGACCGACCTTAGTGAAGAAGGCTTTGTGGTCGAAAGAGCCATCGGCTGTATACAACAAACAAACAAACAATGATTACGAAGGTTTTGGTGGAGTTGGAATTAATAGCAACACTTTTACTACCACCACTACTACTACTACTACTACTTCTACTACTACTACTACTAATAATAATAATAATAACACGAAGAAAAGGGAAAATATTATATATATTAGCTAAATAGGTTGCATACGGTAGCCTATACCTTTGCATGCATCCAGGGCTGCAGCGATGTCAGCATCGTTGAGTACACCAGCGAATGCCATCTTTAGCTAAGTTAGGGGGTAAAATAATAACATCATCATAATAGCATAATTAAAAAACCTGCAAAGTAATATGCATCTGATTGCATGAAGTCTCGCATCGCTTCTTGCTAACACAAAGCTATGTATAGGCAAAAGAAGTCAATAGTTGCACCATATCGTTTAATTTTTTTGTTCAATTAACAGATTATTCGCTCAGTCAAGTCGATTCAAGACAGCACAAAGCGACAGGTGCAAATCTGACACATCCAGGTCACATGGTCATCATCAGAATCATTAGATCCCATCTAGTAGGCTATGTCCAACAGGATATATAGGACAGTGTGGTTCGAACCACAAGGTAGACAATCTCTTTTGCACGCCCATAATAAGTCCAGTGGAAATCGATTAGAAGCAGTGCAATTAAAAAAACAGATGATCAGATAGACTTTGATAAAGGGCATGTTGCAAATGCATTGCAGGTCTGATGTCAGGGTTTGTTTTTCTTTCCCTCTTTCTTTCTTTCTTGCTTTCTTTCTTTTTTCTTTCTGTTGTTCCCCGCTGCATGCAAACTCACCTCTTTTGTCTTTTTTTTTTGGTGGTGAGCTGTAGATTCTCAAAGACTGGAGCAAACTGCAGTGAACCCCAGTCTATTGCTCTCGACCTTATATACTTTCACCCAGTCCAAATATGAGGCCTAATGTAATGGACACCCAATGGAAGAAGGGTGGTGGGCTTGAAACGCGTCCAGCAGACAGACCGCACTATATTTATCTTGATCAAGGAAGACGCTTAAATGGTGAGTTTGAAAAAAACAGTTCGTAATGTCCCGCAATGCTAATAATATACGCTGCTGAGGCGCATGAAACAGCGCTGGTGTGAAGTGCATGTATGGAGAACAGTGCGCGTGCACAAGGCTCAGCTCATTTCTTCCAGCACAGTGCTTTCAAGACTGTGTTAAGGTATGCAATGCAGATTTATTTTAACACCGATAGTCTAAAAACCTTGGAAATAAGATGTATATTTATTTCTTTTTTCGTTAAACGTAATTCCCCCCTTCCCACACACACCTATTTAGGGTTTTTTTCTACAAATTTTAAAAGAAGAATAATTTTTCTTCCTTGTTTAAGGTGTCACTTATTAATCGAAAATTAAACTAAATAAATCCACATAATAATATTAATAATAATTATAATAATGATAATTACAACTGTATTTATTTTTGTTTAAATATCTGCGTATCATATTATGTTTCTGTAACTTTTAAGACTGACTTTTACATTAAAAAATTAGTGGATCTTTTAAATGTTTTTTTCTTTTCTTTTCCATTCCTATATTATTTATTTCTTCTTTTTTAAGTTATTTATCCTAATTTTTATTCTAAAATAAGGAAACTGGAAATCCAATTTGGAATTTAGGATTTAAACAGCAGTTTTAAAGTTTCTACACAGCAGAGGGCAGCACTGTTCCACCTGACCAATAAAGGTAATCTCTCCATACTCCTATTGGAGGCAACTGAACAGTGCTGTGAAAAACAATCCTTAGATTTCTTTGAGTACATTACCCATCCCCCCTCCTCCCTCCCAAATATCTGGGCCTTCCCTTAGTGGCTTTAGTGCCATGTCTGGTGTTTTTATTAAGAGCATCACTACCATGCAAGCTTTTTTGAAATAAGTGGTCCAGAACATTATGACAAAAGTCGTTTTGGCTTGCATTTTAAACTAAAACAGTAAAAAAAAAATACTCTATGACCTTCAGGAGGTTACACAATCACGTTTATTCCTTGTTTTTCACTCTTTCCCAGAAGTGCATAAGACATTTGCACAAGCCAACATGTCCAGATAATGTTAACAATACACTCAAAGGACAATTACAAGTAGAAGTCAGTTCATAAATAAGATATAAAAAATATGATCTTAGGTCAGATGAGAAGTAGAATGAGATCTGGTTCCGTGAACAGAGAAGGGTCTTGGTCAGATTTAAGCCTTTACAAGAGCAGCGAATTCTGTGAGATAAAACGGAGATAAATCTACTATTAGTTACTTCGGCAAAATGATTCTCTTAAATGTTTTATTAAAAGTGTATTTTAAAATGTTTAAGCTACACCCAAGCTGCCCAGATTTTAGTGTAATAAATAAATACATTAATGAAGTTTTGTATGCCATGTGAGTTGTGTGCCAGTGTGGATTAAATTACCCTCAGCTCCGATCTTGCCATCACCATCACTGTCACCAGCGGCAAGGAAGGTCTTGGTTTCTTTGTCTGTGAGTGCCCTGGCACCACTCTTGAAGTTCTGCAGGAACAGTCTGGAAAAATATATAGATACTTAGTCAATTCATTCATAAATCTTAGGGGCAAGATGTACTCTTTTAAAAAAAGAATAATTAATTGTTAATCCGAATGAGTTCCTACTTCAGCTCCTCCTCCTCAATGAAGCCACTGTTGTCCTGGTCAATGATGGCGAAAGCCTTCTTGACATCATCAGCAGACTTGGCAGACAGACCGACCTTGGCAAAGAAGGCCTTGTAGTCGAAAGAGTCGGCAGCTGTGTATGAAGACCATATTTATTAAACTATTTATGCACACAAACACAAACTGAATAGTTTAAAGCATTTTTATGCTAATTCTAATTTGTAAAAGTTCTCACAAGAAATTGACTCTTACCCTCACAGGCAGCAATAGCTGCGTTCACATCAGCATCAGCCAGCACTCCAGAAAAGGCCATTTTTACAAACTGATCAAGCTGCACAAAAAACAGACAGAAGGTTACTAATTCATATTCCATCAGTTCCTAATAATTAAAATGGCTGCTTTGCTGTCTAAGTAATTTTATATATAATGTACAATAAGTCCAATTCATACTTTCTCATTTTTGCTGCCTAACTAACTGAGTGCCTTTTCCTGTCCTTGCATGTTCAATATAAATGATCTAGTAGAACTAAAACTTGTAATTTAAAGAAGAACGGCTTTACAGGAGTTCTGTTTAATCTCTCATAAAACTAGATCTTTTCTTTTGTTTAGTTATCTGGGATGACACGCAGGCAGCTTTGTCTCAAGTGAAATTCTAACAAATATATTGGATTAAAGTATTGGTCAATAAGAAATTTATCATTTTAAAGGCTGGACAATGACAACGATTACAAAACAGCATGCAAATAAAATAGGCATTAAAGGTTTCCCTCAGTGATGTTTTCCTCAGTGAGGCCATTACAGATGCCCTCACAGATGCTTCATGCTCAGAATAAGTCCATATTTTAGGCCAGCACTAATGGAGGAGCTCCTCAATCACTAGAAAGTAGTCCTCAATAAAGCTGTCCATTGTAAATCACCCCAATATCCTAAACCCTCTGTATCCCGAAGACTCTTTGAACGCTGCCTTGATTTTCAGCTCCGTAAGTAAAAGTAGCAGAACTTCAATCTCACTCACCTTGTGCTTCTCTAAGGCGAGTGAAAAAGCAGAGGAAGTCGAGGTGTGTCCCTAGGCTCTCCTCTAGGCCTCCTTATATACTCTCAACCCTCACCATTTACAGGGCTTTGGGCCTCAGTAACAGATACTGACTATAGGCCTTGCGAATAGTTTTGAAAAAATGTGTCTACTAGTCAAAGTTGGACTATTTTTAACGCTCTCAGGCAATGCTGTGAACCATATGTAGGCCTCCTCCTATAACGCTTACACCCGCGTACGCATTCACAACATGCTTAATATCGAAGTTTAAGTTTTAAGCACGTACACTATTCTTTATTGACATTTTAATGTCTTGGTTAATTTTGATTGTCTAAATCCCAACCAGAGATTAACAACCACTGTGACACTTTAATCAATTAAGTGTGTCATCATGCTTGTGCCATGAGATTGTTGACATTTCTGTAAAACTCTTTAATTGAAATGGCTACAATGAAACAATGAATTTTATTGCCTAAATTAATAGATTAAACAATAAATTACAAAGAGAATTTTAGAAATCTAAATTGTAGTATGCTAATAAGGGTTCATAATAGGTAGTACAAGATAGCTTAAAAACCTGTAAGTGATCAAAACATGTGTAACATCATAATTTAGTGTGTAGTGCTGCTACTAGTAAATGAAACAGACTGATAGTAGAGTTAGATTTAGATTCCTAAAGAGCAAGCTATAGGCAGAGGGGTATCATGAGGAACAAACTCCAATAGGATCCAATGGGACTTTAATCTTTATTACTAACACCATAATCTAAACACAAACCGTTGCTACTGGACAAAAAATAATTGCACCATATGTGCCATTTATCGATGTCACTGATGAAATGTCTGTTAAATACTTTCTTTGAGAATATGCTGATGCCTACAATTATGAAGAATAAACTGGATACTGTACATGTGCAGATACAAAAGATCCTGCTTATATCAACTTATGCCACAGCACTCATTGTGTAAATCCTGGTAGGATTTATGTCACATTTGATTTTTTAAAGGAAATAGGAGCTGCATAACGGTCCTATTACTACATAACACTTTTAACGATGCCTTTGTGCTTATTATAAATTACCTGAACGCCAGAATAACAGACAAGACACAAAATGTAAAGTGCTAAACTTTATTTTCACATTTTCTAGGGCAAGCAGTCATTAAAGACGATATTTGTTAATTCTACAGTCTTACTGTAATAAGTGGAAACTGACATAACAGTCATAACAGTAGGAATATGTCAGACATGTTGTAGATAGGAAATCCAAGTTTCAGTTTAGCAGCATACAGAATTCTGCAAAAAAAAAAAAATATATATATATATATATGAGTCATAGTAGAGGATAAAGAGGGTTACATGTGGGTAAAAAACAAACATGAAATAAGCAATATTTAGAAGATTTATGATATGATGATTTTGAGGCAAAATATTTTTTGCCTCAAAACTCATAGCAAACACAAGCAACCTCCTCATTGTCAAATATAATATAGCCTTTTTAAAAAATGATCTCGATTGCAAACTAGGCTAGTTTTTAGTCCTTTCAAAACCTTTTTGATCAATATATACACATATATAATGACTATAAAAGACAGCTGGAGACTGGAAGAATTCTATTTCATTGGTTGTGTTATCCTAAAAAGTAGTAAATGTATTTGTTCTCAACATATTATTTTAAATCATTGGCATGACTTTTATATTTTAAATATTTATGTAATGAAACAAAAAGACAAGCCGTCATAGGAAAGGGCATGTTTCTGGTACCCCACTGCTTGTATTAGTGAAACAGTGTCTAATAACGTTTTACCTTGCATCCCAATTTTGCCATCTCCATCACAGTCTCCAGCAGCCAGGAAAGCTTTGGTCTCAGTATCTGTCAGCTCTCTGGCTCCTGCCATGAAGTTTTGGAGAAACAGTCTAAGGAAGCAAAGTAATATGTGCCATTATCACATATAATATATGAGCTTGATTAGTTTAAAAGATTAATGGATAGTTAATGGGATTTATAAGAACCCTAGCACCAAGAAGACATGAAACAAATAGGCAATGCTAAGGGAAAATGTCTTACTTGAGCTCCTCTTCTTCAATAAATCCACTCTTGTCTTGATCAAGGACTTTGAACACCTTCTGACCATCCACTTTTGATTTTCCGAGGAGCCCCACTTGTTCAAAGAAAGACTTGTAACAGAAGGTGCCTAAATCTGTAAAGAGATATCAGCAGTAAAAGACAGAAAGAGTTATATTTGATCTCAAAATATAATGTTAGGCTCATTTAACACCTCAATATAAAAGCCAAGTTTTACATCTCATACATATTTACAATATATATATTATATTGCAGCCTATATATAACTATATAATATAACTATGCAGCCTAATAATGTCTCCAAATGTTGTGCATCTTTCATGTGCTTCTCATCTGTTTTTCTAAAGCCAACAGAATTGTCAGAAGAATAATTATGAGCAGGTGGGATTTGAGTTCTGGATTAAACTGTTCTTGAACACTCAGCACAATCACAGATAACTAGCTAGTAACGGCCCCCTGGCTGCTTGGTTGCTTGGATTTTACCAGCTCCCATCCCCTGTACAAAAACCCTTGGGAGTCCTTCTGTGTCTCTGTATAGACAATGTAATGTTTTTTGGGGTGATTTGTATATGTTTATATAAATATTATATTCTTAAAAAATACCTTGGCAAGCCTCAACTGCTGCAGTGATGTCCTCTTCCTTTAATATCCCTGTAAATGCCATGCTTGTTTTTTCCCTAATAAAGGGGAAGGTTACAGTTTAAGGACTATGTAGACACAATGAATTATCACATATTATCCAGCAATTATACAGCAATTATCGCATATTACCCAGCATTTGACTAATAAGTAAAATATCTATAGATAAAAACATTTTTTTAATTTTATTTTTGGGCAATCATTCCTGATAATAACAAGTCAGACAAAACAAACATTAGCATTTATGAAAAAATGTCAAAATAGACATTTAATTACTGCATAATGAACTAAAATCAACATCAGCATATTTTAGACAATACTAAACTAAAAGAAAGCGATATGCACAAACCTTCAGATGATGGATGAATAAGTCTCTTTAAAGCAGCCGTCCT
Source organism: Bagarius yarrelli (assembly GCA_005784505.1). NCBI lineage: Eukaryota > Metazoa > Chordata > Actinopteri > Siluriformes > Sisoridae > Bagarius > Bagarius yarrelli. The sequence continues at coordinate 3,909,324 of VCAZ01000020.1, forward strand.
CTTTGTAACCCAGTGCGACACTGTGAATGCTGAGAGTCAACACACATGAAAATGTGTTCGCAATTCCTAGGAGACATTTTCGTAAAAAACACCTTCCTACTCATTAGCGAATGATTTCTAACAAGTATTGTTGTTATTGGCCAACTGTTTTACCATTACATTTGATAATATGTTAATATTGTATAAGATTACTATATATTACATTACTTGAAAGGGAACTAAATATAATCAACATTAACAATTATTCAAAAATGTATTTGTGTAGATGAATACATTGAGCTCTGCTTGTTTACAATGTAAATGCATAAGCCATAAATCCTTCAAATTGCATTTACGTTATACAAATATAAATAAAACCAACAAGTCATTGACTTTTTAAGGTATTGTGTATAAATGTTCAATTATTCCTCTTTTAAAGGTTACGACAGTCTCTCTCTTATGGTCTCGCAATTTCCAAATCCTTAAAACTTGATAAATGAGGCCAATCGAGTGCAAATGTTTGGATACCATTAGGATAATAGAAGAAGACGGAGAATTAACTTATTTGGTGTGGTTGGTTTAAGTTAAAGTGAGTGGAATAAAACACTATAGGATGTAGTGGTCGAAAATAATCAAAAATAATTTTATGTGGAGACAACTTTCAGCCTAAATGATGTTACCCTATTATTGATTGTTTTCCCATAACAGCACAATTTTATTATATAACTAATTTGGGTAATCAAGTCCGGAGACTTTGAAAGCCATGGCGAATATTTTTCTCCTCATTTTACCTTGTTGTTTACCTTGGTTTTTTTTTTTTATTATGTAAAAGTAAATGCAGATACACCTTGCTGTTTATACACCTTGCACATTTGTATACTTTTTTGATTTTTTAAGTATTATTACAATTAATTTGTCCCAAGAGCTGATTACCAGGGTTGGACAGTTGTCCTTGCCCTTTCAATGGGTACACAAACTTTTGCACTGCCACTATTATCTTCCAGCCAAACCTGTTCGAAGCAGTGGGTTTTTTAGTCTCGTCATCTGATTGGCTGGAACGCACGGTAACATGTGACGTCACCAGAACGAACATGGCGCTGGAAAGCGGAGGTGATGCTGTACCGTGTCAACTAACCTTATCGTTATTTATCGTCCGTTAATTGTTTAAATTTTGTGAAAAAACAGTGCAGAAAATATATTTCTTTGACTGACATAATGAGCCAATGTGGTGTTTTAAACATTGAAGGGCGACAGCTAGTGAAAACCGGCTGTCTACCGGTAAATAGCGTAAGCTAGCTTAGCACTGCTTAGCCGCACTGTTGATAGTCACGCTGCTAACGCTTGTAGCAATGCCAGATGTTTTGGTTCTACTACCATCAGCCGAATGTAGTAGTAGTCGTAGTAGGTAGTTTTTTTCATACAAATGACACTTTTGTATTATTTACTTCGAAAATAGTTTAGAGGAGACTAGTTAGCTAGTCGTTCTGGGACCATGGCCAGACCCTGTGTGTGGATGTTGTTGCTCGCAGCGGCGTTTCTGGAGCTCGCGCTGCTGTGTGAAGGCGCGCCTCTTCCGCATGTACAATCAGGTAAAAGCCTCTGCTTTTGCTTAACAAATGTCACCAAATAACCACACGATTAGCTTTTACTTCATAGAAAATAAGCCAGGTAGTCTTCCAGCAGTGTGGGGGTAAGTAGATTTAGCTGATCAGTCTAGCAAACCAGAGTGTCAATGAAGCTAATTGGCTAGTCAGTGACGGTTGTTTGTTTACAGGAGTGGAAGCTGATCTTCTACCTTCTTATAACTGTTTCTTAAACTACATATTTATCTCGGATTTCATTCATTTAGCACTGGTTCAGGTTACACTACACTCTGCCTGGCTTCTTTCTTAACCTTTTCAGTGATTTGTTTGTCAACATGTTAAAAGTTAGCGTCCCCTTGATTTCTTTGCACGTTTTGTTTTTCTGTCTGTGAAGGACACGGAGTTAATTTAATATTACAATAAAACAGGAGGTTTAACAAAGTATTTGACTGAAGCTATAACCTCATACTTGTGACCCACAGGTTCAGATTCAGTAATGAGTAACGTAATACATTCCAACATAATCAGCAGTGAATGATTTACTACAAAAAAATTAGAACATGGAGCTATTTTGGCTTTGAATGCACTTTTATTTTTCTGTTACACCAGATCTCTGTTAAATGGTCAAATCGGATCGGTCAGAATGTCCATAACTGGACATTAATCAATAGGGTTGGTTATAAATCCAATCTTAGGTTTGTATTAATTACTGTTTACAGCAAATGTTGACAAATAATCGAATCCTTATAATAAACAGGTTAAACTGGCGGAAAAACATTTGGTTAGTTATACAATGTTTTCTGTAAAGTACCATTTATTAAACTTCTATGTACAGAGTCTCATGTGTCAGCACTTTGTAAGCTAGTATGTTTTCATCGCTGCAGGACAAAGTATTTTCAGAGTCCTTGCTGACATGATCTAACTAATAAAATAACTAACTAACTAACCTTAGGATAAAAAAAATACAGAGGCAAGTGAGGACATGACTATAACAGTAAAGCTATATGTCCTAAGACAGTTTTACCGAATTAACGTAAAAAAATTATCATCTGTGTAGCCATCACCGGCACATCACTCAGCTGTCCATTATAATAGTTTTTTTAAAAATCATTTATTCTTTTTTTTGTTTGGCGTAACAGTATGCTCGGAATATAAGTTACGTTCTAACAAAAAGGATTTGTGTTGCTCTAGTGGTTAAGATGTTAGACTGATAGCAAAAAGACCGGGGTTCGATTCCCAGCACCACCAAGCCACCTCTGTGGGTCCCTGAGCAAGACCAATTGTTCAGTTGTATAAAAAAGACATAAATGTAAGTTGCTCTGGATAAGGGCGTCTGCCAAATGCTGTAAATGTATTCGTCAGCTATTAAGAACAGGCCATTTCCTTTTAAGGAAAAGAGATTATTTGCATAATGACATGGCTGATGTTGGTAATTGACCGAGGGCAACTGTCAGCGCTTCTCATCACCTCATGATGCTATGACGCACTCGCTGAGTAATAGTTGTGTGTCCGATGGAGTCATTGCAGAGCGTAAAGCAGCACAGGATTAGGAAAATATTTATGGGTCACTAATGTTAACCTCACACTTCACAGGATGCTGCTGGAACCGGTAGTCTTTATTAAATACAACTTTGACAGCTAGTTGTTATCTGTGACTTCAGATTGCGGCCTTGAGTAGAAATGCTTACACAGCTACAGTGTATGCTCACATCAACAGTTTCTTTCAATTAGTGAATAAAGAGTGAATAAACATACAGAGTGCAATAGACTAGTGGTAATTTAGCATTATTTATTGTTTTTATTAAATGAGCTTTTATTACAGTTTATAAGAGAACAGGCCATGGCTTGATTGACCTACAAGTAGAAAGTATTAGTTTGTTGCAGTGACTAAGAACAGAACAGGGATTCTGTATAAACAAAAACCTAAATATAGGTATAGGTTTATACTGGCTCTGTGTTTTAGTCAAAAGAAATGAAAAAAAACTACAGGACGTCGTTTGACTTACACTGAGGGTTTTAATTCAATGTTAACGTAAATGCAAATTATTTTAGAATAAAATTAAAATTTGTGTTGATACAAGAATTTAGAATATTTACACTGATTTTTAAACAGCTCTGGTGTTCAGCTCTATGCAGTATTTATTATAAAAGTACTTTTTTTTTAGGACTTTTTAAGCTAATGTTCATGAAAATATAATGATAAATGATAAAGTAAATATCGAAACGAATAAAACACTAGGGCGCATAAAGACTTTTCCTTGCCAAGGTTGGTGTTGAACAGCTGGAGTGTAGAACAGCTGGAGTGGCCTGCATACATCCCTAATCCTAATTCCACAAAAAACCCATTGAGATAATCTTTAACAGTAAGTGAATCCACCACAAACCTTTTTGCCCTCAACTACCTGATCTAAAGCTCGGTTACATGTTTTTTTTTGCCCTAACACTGTGCTAATACTTGCTCTCTTAGTCTGTGTTAATACTAATGAACCGATCACAGGTTATGTTATTATAGGTTCTGTAATCACCTCTACACTGATTTTGGTACTTAAAAAGGACCACTGTTGCTGCTGTTTAGATATGAAAGATTTATACGTTTAACCATGGGGCCAGTTTGAAATATTTATTTGCATCTGCCCTTTAATATCTCGCATGAGTCCGTGACACATTGCACTTCGATCACTTTGATTTTCACAAGACTGTAATTGATTTACAATCTAGTAAAAGAACAAGCCGCTGCTGTGCCAGCCAACCACACAGCCTTTCTGATGACACGAGATGGGGAAAAAAGGTTAAATCCACCGTGTGCTTTTTTTTTTTTTTCACATCAAAACCATGACATGGTGTTTTGTCTTCTCTAAGTGTACGATACAAGATACACAGCTTTTTATTACAGACTACCATTGTTGGTTAATCAACTACTAGCGTGGGATTTTTATGATCTTTAAACAACATTTTATTGGGTTGCAAATTTTCGGTGGGCTCTGAGAAGTGTGTATTTAATGCTGTTAATACCCTTCACCCTTCAGGTATACTAATGCCTGATTAAAAAAAAATAAATAAAAAATACTTTATCGTTCTTTATTAGATAATGTTTGTCTAGACCAAATAAATGTATAAGGGCACGCGAGAATAAAGTACCAAATTAAAGCATAAGTCTTCCTGAACATTAGCAGCACACATTTGACTGGCAGATTAGAGTAACCTCTTTCCTGTCCTTTTGCATATCCCACATTTTGATTAACCTTTACATACCTTGTGGTAGTGGACTTAATCTTGTGTTTTGGTACTTATTCCTAGAACCGGTTTTATAACATCTGAAATGACAATAAAACTCATTGTCAGCTGAGAGTTCACTAGTATCACAGCATAAAGTGCTTTCGTGGTAGGGTTACGTTTTTGCAGCGTGTGTTATGAGATGTTTATGCAGCATTTATACAAATCTTTAAGTTTTTAAACGGTCTTAAAGTGGTAATGAGGAATGCTTATTTATAGGAGCGACTAAAATTGTTAGCTGTTTCAATAAATAAAAGTGCTGCACGTATTGAAGATAAATGCGATATGCTATAGCATCCCAAAAAATTCAATATGAGATTTCTGTAAACACCTTCACTAATGTTTGAAGATTTATTTATTTTTTTGCTGAGTTTAGCTGATATAAATTGTGTTATTGGATTTTGAAGTGACTGTGAAGATTTGTAGAGTTGTCCTTTTACGTTGCCACTCGAGATTTATATGTCCTACGCAGAGCTTTAGTCTCTTTACCGCATCAACCTAAGAAGTTCAACCATACATTATTATTCGAAGAATTTAATCACTCTCACTCCTTTATCACAAAACATTGCAATGTGCACATTTGTGATATATCGATAATTTTGATACATTGTGCAAGCCTAGCCTTCACTTTTTTTACATGCTCTGTTTCTTTATTGTATTATTCCAGCAGGCCATTCTGCAGATGAAAAGCAATTCCCTCTGAATCTGCTGCTGGTTGTGTCTGTGTCTGTTTTGGTGGGCACTGTGGTGGTGCTACTCAACTGCGTCACCTGCTGCAAAGAACGAGAGATCAACTTTAAGGTGAGCATCCCGCCATGATGACTGTGTCAAAAACCACAATAGTTTCCCATAAATAATTTAAATCCTGTGTCAATTCTCACTTATTTCAAATTTTCTGTTTTTACTATTATTGCATAGTCTTTTGTCATCATTGCAGACATCTAGTATTATTACTGTTGCTCTTCAATTCCTAAATCAGATCATTTCAGAACAAATTAGAACAACAACAATCTCTTCTGGTTAATATTTCCCTTAGGAGTTTGAAGACAACTTTGAGGATGAGATCGACTTCACCCCTCCAGCAGAAGACACTCCATCCATGCAGTCTCCAGCTGAGGTGTACACACTGGCTGTGCCGCAGGTGCCCTTGCCCGGACCTCCACACCTCCAGCTACCCCGGATATCAGGTTAGGAGCCTGAGGTTAACCTGTCTCTGCGCAAAAAGGGCAGATTTTATATCACTCTCATTTCTAATGTATATTTAAGGGGAAATAATACACACGGCTTACTAATATATAAAGTGTTATTTAGAGAAGATACAGATTATTAATAACATCTGACAAAATTGTATGTGATACCCATACAGCTGAATTAAAACCTAAACAGTTGTGCAAGCAGAGGCTGTAGGTAGGGTAAGGCGTTGAGGCTGTGGAATGCCGAATAAAAAAAAACAAAACAATAAAAACATGGACATTTTGTCCTGATTTGTCCACCATGATTTGAGTATGAATTATAAATATAGATTTGTGTATTGACAAATGCCCTATGATACAATACATATCATGATATGTGGGTCACAATACAACATATATATCACAATATATTACAATACAATACATATTGCAATACTTAAAAAACAAAAGAAAACATTTAGCTAAAGCCAGAGGCTTCTTAGACAATGGCCATGCGTCAGTGACATTTACAGTGAGTGAAAGAAGTCGTTTAACCCATACTGAGGGTTTTAATTAAATATCAAAGTAACGTAAAATCAATGTAAACCAGTTTAAAGCGTCATTTAAGTATGTATTGATACTAGAGGATATAATATAGATACATTATCATGTCATATCAGCCCTAGACGATGTGTAAAACAAATAGCTAAAAATATAACAATAGTCAAGTTGCTTTTTAGCAAAAGAAGTTGTATCAAGGCAGCTTTACCAAATCATTTTAAATAAGACACTATTACAACTCACTCAAAACACTCGATAATAAAATATCTGTAAATTAAGAGTCCCCAACTAAGACAACTTTTGTTCCTCGGAGGAGGAAGTTGTTTGATACGCACTGAGGATTTTAATAAAATATTAACATAAACGTAAATCAGTGTAAAGCGTAATTTACAGCTGTATCCTGTAAAAATGTAATAATAATAATGATGATTTTAGCATGTACTAGTCTATTTGATTGTTTTTATGAAATATAAACATTGCACGTAGTTTCTCTATTCTGTTAAATAGATAAATCAATAGTCAACTTTTTTCCCTCTTTCTCTGTGTTTGCTTTTCAGAAGTCTCGACAGGCCCACATGTAGCACGCCACACTCTTAGTTATATTCAGGAGATTGGGAGCGGCTGGTTTGGCAAGGTGCAAGTTTTTCTATTTACAGTCCACACCGTGTGCGTTGGGGGGAGGCAGTGTGTGTTTCTGAAGTCTGCTTACCTCTTCAGTCAGCTGTATAACCTTTTCAAGCCTCTCCCTGGGAAGAGCAGTTTCAGTGATGAAATTCTCAAGAAGAATGCACTGACACACCCTTTCTTTGTGCAGCAACGAGTAGCTGACTGGCCTTAGGTCACTGTGATTATGGTGTTTGTGTCAGCTTGATTAATGAATCAAAGTCATAAATAAGAGCTTTTTAAGTTATAAACGTAGCTTTTCATTTTTTCCCTTAATGGTGATAATTGGAAGTTTTATTTCTATTTTCTCACACTGTTTATTATTCTCCTTTTCTAAAATCCAACCAGGTCGACACTGCCAGTGAATGCATGCAGCTGTTGTTTCGTTCAGACAATGCTATTTTGTTTGTCTTCTTGTGCTGTCTGTGTGTCCTGGCTCTTAATGTCTAGAGCATGTTGTGTGAGTGAGTGTGACATTATATACTGCCTGTCTAAGGGTGTGTTCACACTCGTAGTTTGTTTCCTTTGGTTCATTTGGTCTGGACAAAAACAATACATTTGGTACTTGAAGTTTTTTCCAGAACCTAAAAAAGTTCAGTTTAATATTTGTCCTTCAGGGAAAAACTGATCTAACAGTGTTTTTTTTAATTAACAGGTTTTGCTTAGTGAAATTTACTCAGACCCCAGTATAACCAGAGTGGTGGTCAAAGAACTGAAGGCCAACGCCAGCTCCAAAGAGCAGAACGATTTTCTTCAGCAGGGAGATCCATATAGGTAAGGGACAATTAGCTTTTTTGTTTTTTTTTCAACTTTTTTTCATTTTTTAAATTTTGATTTTAAAGTCTAGAAATGTTTTTGTCCCTATTATTTAACTTAAAACCCTATAGAGGATAAAATAGGGTTAAAAGAGATTCTGCTTGCACTGTTGATGAATTGTCCACATGTGTTTCTAGCACCATCTGTCTATCTAATAATATTGCTAACGCTTCAGTTGAAAACCAGACCCAAAGTCTAGAAGCCAGTTTATTCAGTGTGATTTTGAATGTGTGCTTTTATAGGGTTCTTAGGCACCCAAATATATTGCATTGCTTTGGGCAGTGTGTGGAAGCGATTCCTTTCCTGCTCGTCTTTGAGTACACTGAACTGGTAAGTTTAACACTTTAATGCTTTCTTTGTCCATTTATATGCCATCAAAAAGAAAAGGATATTCTTTATAAGTTCTTTAGTTTGACCATGTTGAAAATTTGGTTATTACACACACAATAATTTCAGTTAGTAATGCACTGGTTGTAAAATTGTGCAAAGGCCTCATGATTTGGTACATATCACGATACTTGGGTCATGATACAATATAGTAAAATATATTGCTTTATTTTTATGTTTATTTCTGAGACAATAGTTATATGTGTCAGCGACATCTACAGGAGCGGAGGTGGAAGTCTTTTAACATTTACTGAGGGTTTTAAATTTAATATCAAAGTAATGTAACATTAATATTAACCAGTTGTCTAATTTAAATATGTATTAGTACTAGAGGTTAGTACATCGATATACTATCAGGAAAAAAATAATCGCAATAGGTAGCTGGATTGATATAAATATATTATTATTAATATTAATATGCAGCTCTACATGATGTGTTTGCTTAAACATTGTGTACAGTTTCTGGGTGAAGGACGATGTACAATGATGGTCTAAGTGAATGGGTGCCTTCTTTCTGTGTGATTTATGCGATTTTCTTGACCTATTTATGGACATGCTCCCTGAGCTCGACAGGGATCTGAGATGCATAGCTACATCAGGCAGCTCTCTGATTCCTTCATAGCCCAATAAAGCAACAGGCTTCATTTAATGCCACTGTCGCTCATCCCTTTTTGCTGTGTTGGTGCATTTTCTTGCCTCGCTTACAGGCTTGCCTTGCAGCGTGTGCATGTGCTATATATCAGACAGGGCTACAGTGCTTCCTTGTAAAGTAATGGCCGCTTGGGAAAAATCCAACCAAATCAAAATGTCCATTAAATCAACTCATTGCATTTAGCCGCATATCTCATACCCTGTGTCTGAGAACTAAGAAGATAATGATAGATAATTAGTTAACTGCTATATATCTGTTCAGAATCGTTTGAAACTTAGAAACCACAAGTGCTAATGACATTTTGTAGCATTTAAGTCAGACTTTTCAATAGTGTAAAAACAAATCAAAACTAGATCCGGATTAAATTTTGTACTGTAAATATTAAAACATATTATTGTCTTCAAAGACTAACACGCACACACACCCCTTTAACTGTTAATCTCCGCACTCAGACCGCATTTTTGTTTTTCACTGTTGCTTTCCATTGCACCGGTTACACATTTACAAAAAGATTCACATATGTGTTATGCCAAGTGTTTCTGTGCGTCTGGTAGTGTAGTGTAGCGCACTGTCTGCACCAGGGACGGTTCTTACCATTTCATCCTGGGGGGGGGGGGGGGTTCTCATTACTGTCTGGGGTAGTTCTCATTACTGGCTTAGTTCTCATTATCAGTCAACCATCATTTACTGTATCAGTCTATTACTGCTTAATCAAGAAATCTATCATTTTAACAGTCAGCAAAAAACTGGATTGCTTTAGTTTGCAAAGTGTGATGATTATCAACTAGGATGTGGAATAATTGTTCTTCTTACAACTTGATCATGTGCCAGGCTTTTTTTTATGGATAGCTAATCTGAGAGGCAAAATTTTCACATTGAACGCATTAAACAATAAACAATTAAAAAGTTCTATAAATTATGCATTGCAAAACATTTAACTAAACATTAAACATATAAATGTGACGTGCAGCACAAGCTGTTTAAAATAAATTAAAAAAACCCTCAATTTTTTATATTTTCATTTTCTTTTTAAACAGTAAAAATTTTACATTCACTTAATGTTGGTAGTTTGATAGTTGATATTTTCAGGGGGGCTCAAATGACAGGCAGGGGGAGTTAAAGCCCCCCTAAAAAGGGTCTAGAACCACCCCTGGTTTGCACTGTCTCCTGTCCATGTTGCTATTTGTCTTGCATTCTTTGTGTATGTTAATATTTATGCCCTTTTTGTGCGTTCAGTCCATGTAGTTTGTGATGCAGTTGTCTTAGTATTAGTTTGGGTTGTTATATGTACCTCAGTGTAGTGTTACAGCACAGTAACATTAATGTAAAGACAGTTAAACAAGACAGTAAAATCCTGTAACAACAAAAGCAGATTTTTTAGTGGGTGTTACTTATAAAGAAACATGCTTGTCTTTTTGTCAGGTTTGACTGTGTTTATTCTGATTTTATTTTATATTCATAATTACATTTAATAAAACTTTTGCCATGTAAGCAAATGTTCAACTAAAGTAAAAACAAAAATCAGCGGTTTGAATTCAGTTCTTTGTTTTTTCTTAAAAGTGAAATGTTTAATTAATTTAGATTAATTTTAAAGCTTAAATGTATTATTTTTTAAATAAAAAAGGTAAGATAATGGATCTGTATGAACATTAGCAGAAACTCGAGCTTTCAGTGTCTGCATGTAATCTGTAGTATTCAAACTGTAGTATTAAAATAAGAACAGTACAGTCAGTCATGCTACATGCTTCAATTATAAATGTAGTATGGGGGAAGTGGTAGTGCAGTTTTTAAGATGTTGGATTGCTAATTGGAAGATCGGGGTTTGATTCCCATTGGGCCTGTGAGCAAGGCCCTTAACCACCAATTGCTTAGTTGTATAAAAGAGATAATGTAAGTTGTTCTGGATGAGCGGGGTCTGTCAGATGCTGTAAAAAAGATGTAAATATAAATAGGCCCTATTTATCTCTAGTCCAATTTTCTTTGTCAAATAAAAGCACTGTTGTTGCCACAGTGTTCCCTTGGTTCAGCTGCAGAATGTCTCAGGGGCTTAGAGAAGCCAAAGAGGACCTTGTTAAGGTGTGAGCTGCCCAGAGGTGAGACACTTTAGCTTTGGGCCAAAGTCCTCACGGGCCAGAACAGGTGGATGGCATTCAGCCATGCCCTGTGTCTCTGGAGGACCCAAAAGAGCTCACGGAGAGCCCAGGGTTGCGTAATGTAACCTGCTACAAGCTCAGCTCTCAGGCAAGCAGAGGCAGCACAAATGTAGCAAGAACAGAGCTGTTCCTTGAAACCAGGAGGCGATAATCATTTTGTTATAGACAAGCAGTGTCATTTTAGATTTTTTTTTTTTTTTTTTTTTGTGAAAAATGTTCGAAAACAAATTTGTTGATTTTATAATAATAACTGAAACTGTTTAGTTATTACAGGGAGCGAAACCGCCACGCTGAACACTGCTGGTCGGTGCACCGCGACATGGCGTAAAGTTTTGCTTTTTTTCTATGTCGAAATTTTGACTTCACTTTAGCTTTTTCGTTCCCTGCCCTTTTTCCCCCCAAGCGGTTGTGCCCCCCAGTTTAAGAACCACTGCCTTATGCATATCTGGCATATTTGTTCTAACCGTGCTCTGTAAATTGTTTGCTGTTTGTCTCATCGGTAACCATTGGTAACCCTGACTCATTGCATTTTGGACAGAAATATAGCTGTGAGGTGCAATCGGAGCAGCCTTGCAGAATGCCAGTTGCTGTCTGACTGAGTGACAGAGTCTCCTGTAAAGGCTTTTCCCAGGAGTGTATGGTTGTATGGGTACACACCAGTATGCCTGGATGTATATATTGCTTTATAACACATTGACATTGACACAGTTGTTTTATGTTATTGTTGTAATCAAAACTTGACATAATGAGTTATAACCTGGAGGATTATCAACAGATTATGTGTAATTCAGCGTTTACTAGTCATTGTATTTTATTCGCCCTTTGATTTTTAAACTGCAGATGATGTGCAGTAGAATTCCCCTCACCCCAGGGAAGCATTCCCGTTAACACAATAGTTCAGCTGAGAAGTTGATTTGCTGCGGCAGTAAGCAGACCTTTTGGTATAATTAACGTGCTGGTGTGTAAACCACAGCTGAACACTGTTTAATCGTTTGGTCTGTCTGTTGTTGACAAGGATGCTGTTGACAAGGATGTGTGCAGAGTTGTTGACAAGGAAACAAGATTTCACTCAGTAAGGCATTTATACATGCATTATGCACATGCAGTTACACAAATGTCTGGCCAGAGTTCATCGTTTCCCTCGCAGTCAGCCATCATTGGCTCTGGAATGACTTTATTTATCAACTGGAGTCTTGTGTATGTTAAATATCATTTATATCAGCGTATATGGTATGGCAGCATATTGCAACATGTAGGAATATGGTTCTATAAGAATTATGGACTGTTGGCATGCTGACAGACAGGGTTGGAAAGCAGCTGATTCTGATTACATGTAAACAAAGCTAGCCATCACTGCTGCGGTCACTGGCTTTACACTTTTGCCGAAAGATACTTATATATTGTGTATGGGTGTAGCTATGTGTACAGTGTCGCTGCCGCTGCATTCTGTGAGTGACACTTTGGCCTTTAGGATCAGACTTCCTCAGCAGGTGTTTTAGATCTGTATGTAGACATTACCCTTCTGTTGCTTTGCTGGAATAATGGGTTTTTTTCCCACTGTAAAGGCACACTTGTTGCATGTTTACATCCAGAAGAATACTTACGTTTAAAATTGATTTTCCAAAACATGTTACTGTAACTGAATATATATTTTACATGCATTATCTGTTAAATTCCATTTATAAGCTTGCATATCATGCTAAACTTGCATTTAGAACATTGTGATAATTCAATGATGGTTCATGTTTTTGCATTAATTAGTTGAGGTAATCGGTTGTTTTAACCTCGGGCTTGTTTCCCTTCTGGCACCCAAAGACGTCTGAGCTAGTAGTGCTATCGTTTCCTAAACTGGTCTTTTGCCTGTGGGTCCAGAAACCTGACCCAGAGGAAGAGCCCCAGAGCATGCAAGCCAGTCTGAGCACTGCTCTTTTTATTTTTAAAATGCTGTGACACAGCATATAGCATACTCCATCAAACCGCCTTATTTGGTCATTGTCCCTGTGCAACAGTAACCCTTAGCTCTACGGAGAGAGATTGCTGCCCCTCAGTGGCAGTTCTAGGTAAAACACTTGGACTTTCCCCTAAGACAACTGTGTAAAACATCTTGGACCTGCTAATTCTATGTTGGTAAATTCTATGTTGGTAAACTGATTGTGAAACACTTTGTGTGTGTGTGTGTGTGTGTGTATACTGTCTGATTTGTTGCATGCTCTGCAGGGGGACCTCAGAAGCTATGTAACTCAGCATGAATGGCTGTACAGGAATGGAGAGCTGCTGCAGCTGCAGAAGATGGCCTGCGAGATCGCCGCTGGACTTACTCACCTGCACAAGCACAACTTCCTGCACAGGTTATTTATTTATTCTTGGCACATTCACACAATCAGTAAAAAAACAGAATGAAGTTGCTTTAATATTACAGGTATATTACGTTGCATTCAAAAAAACAAATTGGAAACATTCTGAATACAACCTAAGGTGCAATAAAACTACACAAACAAGGAGCTGTTTTTTTGATTTTCAGGAAAAAAAAAATAGAAAATTTCCATTAAAGGCATTAAAATTTTTCCCAGCATGCTGTCAGGTCAAAGTGAGGCTGGTGCTCAGCTTGGGCCGCTCAGAATACATGCAAAGGAGTCCAATTACACAACTCTTAGGGATTGCTTGGTGTCACCTGTCGTTCGGCACATAGACATGATGATTCCGCGATTCTAGTGTAAATAGATCCTCTTTATATTTCAGGGGTGTATCTTAGGGGCCACAGTTGTATTAATGCATCTCATCTACACATTAGATTTACTCGGCTGGCCGCTCTCACAGGGGCGACTGCTTAACGTACAGCTTTAGTGTTTCTAAAAAGTAGTCGTATAACCTACACTAAGCCAGATAAAAGATTCCACTACTTTCTCATAGCAGCAGGACAATAAGAAAGCGGGACAAGCCGCACCAGTGTAATCACAAAAGATTTATTCGGGAGCATTAAAACATCTGGAAATACATGACAGTAGTCCTCATGCACCGCTGCTTAAATGTGCCACATCTGGCTAGAAGCTATGCTCATTTTTTTTAGTGACTGTATGAAAGTCTGTATAATAGACCTTTGCCAAGGGCAGGATTCAGTGACTAAAATGTCAGTACATTTATCATGCACCCATTTCAGTGGTCCTGACAGCAGCCCTACAAAGATCGTGCAAAGACCACTAGTGTCAGCGATGTTCTTGCAGAGGAGTAAAACGAGTCTCATTGCACCACTTGAACTTGCATTTTGAGATGCTGGCAGTAGCAAACTGTAATCAGAGCTCCACTGGTCACAAGAGCTCACACTGAACGAGCCACCATATGTCTCGCTACCTTTCTAAACAAAGTGGTTCCTCCCTGCAAACAATATCCTTATGCTACATAATGCAGAAGAAACAGTTATTGTGTGTGTTATTCCCAGCAGGGAGTTTATTAGTTGTTGAAGAGACATAGAACATAGTTAAAATTTGTTATAATTGCATCACAACAATTTAAGGCTACATATCTATTTTTTTACACACTATTTTTTTTTTTACCTACGTTTTTTTTCGCCCACATGCGATTAAGAGCTGTTTTCCTCATGGCAGTGTGAGCAGCACAAACTGCATGAATTCTTTTTTTCTTTGTGGTATTAAATCTGACATGTTTTGCAATGCGACAGCAGTGTGAATGGTTTTTTTGGAATTCATGCGACATTCATGCTATTTTTGATGCGTCATGATTCTGCCCTGGAACGTAACTACAAACATTCCTCCATCCATCCATCCATTCATCCATCTTCTGCCGCTTAATCGGGAGGTTAATCGTGGGGAAAGAAGTCTAAGAAGAGACGGCCAGACTTCCCTCTCGCCAGACACCTCCTCCAGCTCTTCCAGATCAGTCAGGAGACATAGTCCATCCAACATGTCCTGGGGTTCCCCTGGGTCTCCTCCCGGTGGGACATGTCACCGGGGGGTCTCCTCCCACCACAACAGACCTGTGCATCGACCGCAGTACTTCTGCCGCTGCACAGATCTGTGTGTAAATTTTGCGCTCTATTTCTCCTCACTTGTGAACAAGACCCCAAGATACTTAAATTCCTCTACTTAAGGCAGAATCTCTCCTCCAACCTGCAGTTGGCAAACCACCTTTTTCCTGTCAAGAACCATGGCCTTGGAGGTGCTGATTCTTATCCCAGCTGCTTTGCACTTGACTGCACACCAGGTCTAGGCCTGATGAAGCCAACTGGACAACATCATCTGCAAAAAGCAGAGATGGAATCCTATGGTCCCCAAACCAAACTCCCTCCGGCCCTTGGCTACGCCTAGAAATTCTGTCTATGAAAATGATGAACAGAATCGGTGAGAGCAGCCCTGTTGGGGTCTGACATGCACTATGGAACAGGTCTGAATTAGTGCCGGCAGTAGCTAAAAACAGCTGATATAAAATCAGTTTTGCTAAAGGCATTCTCCTCATCCTCTTTCTCTTCAACGACTACACATTAATTCACTGCCGTCTGTTGCACATCACATTATAAATTTCCCTTTCCGTGTTTATATTTCAAATGACGGGATGCTGCGTTAGATGTAAAATGTGTTGTTCTGCACATGTGGGTCAGTTCACTCTTGAAATTGGAATTGAGCACTAAACCTCACAGTGTGAACATAGTGTGATTCCCCTGACAATGTGTGTTTTGCTTTCTTCTTTCATAGTGATTTGGCCCTGAGGAACTGTTATCTTACAACAGATATGACCGTCAAAATAGGAGACTATGGCATCGGCCTCTCAAGATATAAGGTATGTTTCCCTTTTCCTCTGAATATACGAGTACATGCAGAACAATATAATAATAAACACTGATTGTATGCAATTTTCTTTGATTCCTAAATAACAAAATAAAGTGCTGGACTTTTTGATGCTAAAATGTTTATTCAGGTTACGTCTAGTTATTAACAATGTTTTTGAATTGCATATTGTAATAATTTTAAATATTCGTATAAAATTTTAGGAGGATTACATCACCACAGAGGAGGATCAGTGTGTCGCTTTGCGGTGGATGGCACCAGAGCTGGTTGGTGAATTGCACGGCGGTGTGATAACATCAGAACAAACTAAACCTGGCAACGTTTGGTAGGTATCTTTACTGTGCATTTGGTGTGTTTTAAACAATATTTAAATTTATGCGTGTTAAATTTGTTCTGAACTGTCAATAAAATCCTTTTTTTTTTTAAAAGCAATAATTTTTATCGCTGCAGCTCAGTAGTTTGAGCTGCAAGACTAGAGACTGTAATTTATCTAAAATCTACTTTAACATTATTTAAAGTGCAGGATTTTTTTAATGAAAAAAAGGTTTCTGTTGTCAGGGCTTTGGGTGTGACCTTATGGGAACTATTTGAGAGGGGAGCACACCCTTATACACACCTGTCAGATAAAGAGGTTCTTCACCATGTCATCCGAGATCAACAAATCAAACTCCTCAAGCCTCACCTTGACCTACCTTACTCAGAAAGATGGTAAATCTGTCGCAGTTAACTGTAAATAAAACACACTTCCTTTTCCTTATTCTGTTCCAAATTTTAGCTAAATGAGCATTTTCTTTGCAGGTATGAAGTACTGCAGTTTTGCTGGCTGCCTGCAGACAAAAGAGCCACGGCTGAGGAAATTCACCGGCTGCTCACCTACCTCCGTATGCAGGGACAAAAAGAAATCGAAGATGACTTTGAGCAGCGTTGGAGCTCTCTGAAGCCGAACCCAACTGCCCGGCAGACTACTGTCAGCCATTCCTCCTTCCCTATTCTAGAGCAGTTCGATGATGGTCGAGAACCAGACGAGGTCCTCACTGTAACAGAGACGAGTCATGGGCTCAGTTTTGAGTATGTGTGGGAAGCCGCAAGACATGACCACTATGATGGCCATAATCGCGCGCCCATGGAAACCACTCTCAATTACCACAGCATGTTCTTTCCTGTACCGCGGCAAGACATCCAGACTCACTTCCCTGAGACTGGAGGTGAAGCAGAGGCTGAAAGAGTCCCCGGGACTTTGCCGGTGTTTGATGCAAGAGAGGGCAACTCTGGGAATGAGTATTACATCCAGTTAGAGGAGCAGGATGAAAGTGACCTCAGGGTCTTGGAAGGTCATACCACCGAGGGAGCCACTGCTTTAAACAAGGAGCAGTACATCATCTTACAGGATGTTAAGTTAGACGAGTCTAGCACAGATGCAGATTTCTTTCATCAGAGCATCGACTCAAAAGACTCGTTTCTTCAGGACAGCCATATATGGTCCTCAAGTGAACATGAGAGTCCATATCAAGTAGACATTTTCAGTGAGAAAGATTTAAAATTGGAAGAACCGAATACGTTTAGAAGTGGTTTTATGGAACTCCCAGAGATTCAATCTTTTCATGGCGACACCAAGGTCACAGAGGACAACCAAAGGCTGAGTACTTTTTTAGATATTAACCAGGAAGCTGTTTATTCAGGAGATTTTGATGCGCAAAATGCAGACGTTTTAAAGCTTCTAAACACAGAGCAACTAGTAGACAATTTTATGTTCCTCAAAGAAAACAACCTAATTAAAGAAAGCTCCGGTTCCCCCGACTCAAGAGACGCGCCGGAAAAGGAGGTATCGCTAAGCCTGTTTGATGATGCGCAAACCTTGAATGGTACTGATGACCCCTCAGAATCTGTAGTAACTTCTGCACAGCTTAGGGAGGAATTCTTAGACTTGGTAAATCCAATTTTAAGAGATTTTCTATCACCTTTAAAAGAAAGCGAAACACTGGTGCCTTCAGATGTATTCTCGACAGAAGAAACTTGTATAAACCAGGCACCAGTAAGTAAGAAAACTGATAAATTAGAAGATTTGTTTTATTCTACTCTTGACTCTACCTCTGAGAGCGCTGAGACCACCGTTCCAAATCCAACTAATAGTCAACATTTTATTGATGAATTTGCCTTCGCTGACGATTTGTGCACAGATGCCAATACCTCTGACTTTGAAGAATGCCCCACTGTCTCTGAGGAAAACAAGCAGGGCACAGATATTGTAGAAGAGAATTTAGAGCAGACGAGTCAGCTTTCTAAGTCTACAGAAGAAGTAGATAGCGGTTTAACTGAAGGCTTAACCAGCAGCGATTCCTTCAGTGAAATGCTTTCAGAGGGAGAGGTTCTGAGCAAACTCGAAGATGCTTCATTGCAGGAAACTCAGGAAGAATGTTTTGTGAACAACCATGTTTCTCAGGGTAAGACTTCTTTGTTGATTTTGGACTCTTGTTTGGACCAGATCAGCCAGGATAGCCTTCTAGAGGACAGCGTTTCATTCAGTTTACCAGCTGTGGAGAATGCAGCTAAAACCCCTGATTCGTTAAAATCTCTAGAAATGCATCGAGAGGTGGGGAATGGGAAAACACTGGATTCTTTCAAACATAATCTTCCTTCAGAACCACCCTTCAGACCTGCTGACAGTGGATATGAAACCGAGAACATTGAATCACCTGAGTGGATTTCTCAACCTGGCACAGACGATGTCTCAAAGAGAAGCGTAAATAGTGCTGAAGACGAGCCCGCTGCTGCAACACTGACACCTCCAGAAATAATTGTGTCTGAAGAGGACTGTGTACCTGATGTTCAGGAAAATGAAGATGTTCTGCACCAAGAAATTGGTGATGCACCTATTGGTGGAAGCTATAGAGACTCTGCTTACTTCTCTGACAATGAAGAGCTTGATAAAAAGAGTGATGACATCAGTGGTGGAACTTCTGTTGATGCATCTCCTGGGAATGAGAATTCTTTCAATGGTAATATGACTGGTTCAGCAGAAAGGAGCTCGTCTCTCCCAGAATCTGTAGCATCCGATAATCAGCTGGAACATATTGGCTCTAAAGTTGATTCTAATGGAAATGCGTCCAGCAAACCTCTCCAACCAGAGTTAGTTGACTGGGATATTGAAAGTTCAGCATCTGATGTAACTCAGAAAGAAGAGAGGTTGGAACCTATCGCTGATCTCTTAACAGATCCACCTCATTCTAGTTTTAACCCTAAAGCTCATGAAGGCACCTCCACTACCTCAGTAATACCTTCAGCCAATAATGTAGTGCATGCAAAACTGGTGAGAACCTATGCCGGGGAAATCTCCAAAAAAAAGGAGCCTGATATGGAAGGGAGGTTTCTTGGCAAGCTAGACGGAGCTACAGTGACCGGAGATTCAGAGGACGGCATGGACGCTGATGAGGAGGGTGAAAACAGCGACGATTCCGACGACGACATGCGAGCATACACACTGCACAGTTCCAGCTCTGAAAGTGAGGACGATGCTGTGCATCCTGTTCCTGTAATAGTGTCCGACAACAGTGATGCCTGCAACCTCAAAAGCTTGTTAAAACCTAAATCACTCCAGTTAGATAAATCCACACCCGGGTTGAATAATATCGCTGCAAACAGAAGAGTAGTGTCCTTCTTTGATGATGTCACCGTTTACCTATTCGACCAGGTATATTATTGCTTAAATTTTATGCTAGGGTTACTGAAATTAAAACTATTAAGCACAATGACTTTAAACAATTTTTTCTCTAAACAGGAAACCCCTACTAAAGAGCTTGGAGAGCATCTCTCAAGCTCCAACAGTCAGGTGTCTGAATTTAGCAGCCCGGTAGCCTCCTCCAGTTACCTGAACAGATTTATTAACTCAGAAAGCTCGACGGATGAAGAAGGTAATAGCAGTGGAGACGGATTTATACATACAACCTTATAATAAATGGTTCATTTTATGTCCCAATAGTTAATAACCTGAAAAATGTAACTTTGGTTCCCAGGCGGTGCGTTCGAATGGGACGATGACTTCTCTCCAGACCCTTCCTTCCTCTCTAAATCAGGAAGCGATCAGACTTCAAGCAAGTCTGCAGCAGCGTACTTCTCCCCACCGCCTGCAAGCCGCTCTTCAGAGCAGAGCTGGAGCTCCACCACCTACTCCCGCTTCTCCATCTCTCCAGCAAACATCGCCAGCTTCTCCCTCACCCACCTTACAGACTCGGACATAGAACAAGGAGGTAAGTCACTCATAGCTGCATGTTAACATTCAGGCAGAAGCACAATGAAACATGGGGTTTTATTATTCCAACAAAATAAGAACTAATGGATTTCGAAATCATTTACGGGAGAACATTAAATATAATATTCATAAAAGTCCAGTTGGTTTAAGGATTTAGAACTTATGCATGGGGATCTTGACACTTAATTAGTTAATAATGACTGCTTGATTAATTACCCATTATCAGAACGATGAGTCGATTATTCCGTATTCATTTCATCTTGTGCAGTTGATTAAACAGTTTATTGTAACTGATAAATGAAACAAGGAAATCACTTAATGCAGTAATTTTTTACTAATTAATTAGATTTTAATCAATTATTCAGCTTTCACCGTTAAAAAAATATAGTTATGCCAATTCTAGCTAATAAATAAGAAAATTGCTAATTATAAGAATAATCAGATTTGACTAAAAAGTCAAAGTGGTACTAACACAGTCCTGTGCAGACTTTGGCACCAATTTTATCTTGTCTTAAGAAAAGCCTTCTAAATAATCTTGAGGTGACTGAACTATTGTTATGCTGATTGAAGAACTGCTGCAAACATCGACATGACTTCTGTTTATTACCTAAAAAGCAGGGTGTGTGCCCTGCAGGGTTTAGCTCCAACTTGCCTCAACACACCTACCTGTAGATTTAAAGTATACGTAGCAACACCTTGATTAGTTGGTTCAGGTGTGTTTGATTAGGGTTGGAGCTAAACTCTGCAGGACACCGACCCTCCAGGACCGAGATTGCCCACCCCTGCATTAAATGATCGGCAACAAAACTTTTTAAATGAGAATTTTTATATTGTTAATGTCATTGATTATAATTTGGCAGTAACTAGGGCAAAGTCTGTTAAACAGGCTTGCAGTAAAATTATATTAACTAAATCTAGTATAAAACTGAAGTTTGTGTTGAATTTATGCAACTTTCGACATGCTTTGTTAATCAGTCTTGTGATCTTTTGTTCAGGAAGCAGTGAAGATGGAGAAAAAGATTGATTGGACGCAGTATTCAGGCTAAAAGGACACATTCTGTAAGTGTGCAAGAGAATTCAGACACTTGCCTTGAAGACTGTGCTAAGCTTCTCAGGCAACGTTGTTTCCTTGAAGAGAAACTGCACTGAGTGGATCACTGGCTCCAAGATTCTCTAATTTACTTCCTTTTCTTACAATTCGAAAGATTGAACTTTGTTATAGACACGTCAGAGTGATTTCCCTGAACAGAAGCAAAGGATCCTATCGCGCTTGACACTCTTTAAGTCTTGAAAGCGCTTCCTGGATCATCTGTCTCTTCTTTGTGTCTGTGTGTTTCATGTCATGTTTTGTTGACATTTTTCATTGAAGGACTAAGCTGAATTTTACACAGATGGCTGATCAGCCAATAGGCTTCTTGCGCAGTCAGGTGGTCTTTCTCTTACGGTTCCTGGCTTTTAGATCAAAACACTAAATTTTATGCGCTGGGCATGTCATGCTTATCTGTTGTTAAGACGTAGCTTTGAAATAAGAGTAGCTCTTACAGCTAAAAAATATTTTTGCACAAAGTTTTGAACATTTTCTAACGCTGGCCCACAATTTATTGTACCGAAGTGGAAACTCTTGTCAACTTTAGCTTTTTTTTTTTTGCTGAAAGACATGGAGGGATGATGATGATTATTGCAGTGAACCATTCCAGAATTTGATTTTTGGTTAAAAACTGGTGATGCTGTGTTTCTGTCAGGATTTTACTCTCAGCTCAGTATTAGGCACAACGTTTTATACAAAGATGGGATGTGTTAGCGCAGTGGTTAAGATGTTGGACTGCTAACTGGAAGATCGGGGTTCGATCTCCAGCATTGTTAGTCACTGTTGGGCCCCTTGAGCAAGGCCCACAATTGCCCAGCTGTATGAAAAGAGATAAATGTAAGTCGCTCTGGATAAGAACGTCTGCCAGATGCTGTGAATGCAAAGAAGGTAAGAAGCAGCATTTCCCCCTGAAGCGTTTTTGGTCTTCTAAAATCACACTGTTGTCGGATTGGGCAGTATGTCGCAACAAACAGCATGCAGAACCTAAACTTTTCCCCAGCTTTTCCTTTTCCATGATAAAAATTATTGTCAGAAGTATTTTTGAGGGTCATGCAGTCGCAGATGTATTAAATATAAAAAACCCCCCAGAAAACACCGTTCTTTTTAGCAATTTCTTTATTTTTATGCAAATTAACCAAATTTTTTCAAGATGGTGGAAACCCACTGAGCAGCTAATTTATTCCTAGTTTTAGCTTTTGTCTGTTGTATTTAATCCTGTCATTTTTCTGACTTTTCCTTCATGTTGCCTTCATCCGGAATGTAATTTGAATTGTAATATAGTGTTAATGAAATGCTATCATAAGAAACATTCAGAATAAGAGACACTTCAACGAGCGGTATTCTAGAACTTCCTATATACAGACGTATATTTTATTAAATGCCCTCAAGTAAAAACAACAGAGAAGATTGAAAACCGACAGTAACAATTTTATTCTATATTTTCCTTATGTATGATTACCACATGTATAACCGACGAAATCAGCCAATCATGGTTTAGTAAATAAAAAAAGAAATCTCTTTCTTTCTTATGTGCATGATTTTGAACTCCTTTAAATAAGCTAAAGAATCGACACGACGCGTATTTAGTGTTTGAACGGTTTTGCTCTGTTTATGGAATTTTAAAAGGCTGGTGTTTTCACATGATGGGCTGTAGAGTGGAAAATGATTTTAAGTAAGGTGTGTGTTGCAGAACGCCGTTGGTATTACCAGCACACTTTTTATTTGATCCTGAAATTTTATTTAAGAAAATGTTTGTTTGTTTGTTATTTTATTTTGCAGTATATTCATTTGCTTAATCTTGCACATCTTGTTGAACTGTATGGATGTATATAAACGTTAGGATTTTTTGTCTGTAAATCAGGAACGATCGATGTTATTATAGGGGTAAAGGTAACGTTGTAATTTAAAGCTAAAGTGCGACAGGCTAATAAACCTGATGGAAAACGGTTTCGTTTTAAAGTAAAATAACTGAAATCAAAAAATGCAGGTCATATGCTTAAAGTTGTACATTTAAAAAAGAAATGGTGATATTTTTACTTCATATTGATGATCATGCTTAGTGTAATTGAATGAATTGTTTATAAATAAGTACACTGTTTATTATGGAAATAAATTAAAAATGACCTTGATTTCAACTTTGTCTTATTTCCTGTCTTACCATTCATGAATTATACACACTTGATAAAAGTCATTAATATTTATTATATTCTTTGGTTTTAGGAAATTAATTTATTATAAAGCTGAAAATAGAGGCATGATTAGTTTTACTTACAGTACAACAATAACTGAGCCTTTTGTAGCACATAAGACAAAGTAAAAGTAGCAATAATTTAAGGTTAAACCAGTAGAACTAGTGGCTGTATATCAGTGCAGCAGCGCCGCAGTCTGGCCTGCAGTATGTGCTTCCTGGTCTTTTGGAAGAGAAATTTCCCCCATGGAATAACTGCATGCATGCATTGTGCCATATATTAGATTTAGTATTGTAGTAACATGGCCAACATTCCCAAAGTAGACTTGCTTCCCTGATCCGGACCAGGAACTGTTTACTGAAAATAAGAACTACACAAGTTAAAAACTCACAGACAAAAAATACAGACGCCGAAACGCACAAAAAAACTAAATCAATGGAAGTGTGTGTGAGTCTAGCATTTAGTCTAAACTCGTGCAGCATTGCTGTTCACCTGCTCCTGGTTCCTGCTGGATTGAGGGCTGGGAGAGATGATGCGCTGTGGCTCGGTGGAGTTTCCTCTCACTGACAGGTGTTCCCATCCTCCCTGAATTATCACAAACACACACCTTTCACTGGTCATCCGTACTTAAAGTGGTGTGAAAGGAAACGTACACATGTAGCTATAATATCCCATCGAATCCCACTGTGATTGTAAGGTAGGATTGTGGGTTTGATTCCCAGGATTATCAGACTGACGTTGCTGGACTCTTGGTCAAAGCCCTTAATTCTAAATAGCTCAGTTGTAAAAACTATTATTGTAGCTAATAGGAAGACTGTCTGCCAAATGTCTGACATGTAAATGTAAGGAAAGGTTTGGTTTCTATTGGTGGAAATCTCAGAAATAAAAAGCTGTACTGGCTAAGATATTTTCCACTCTGCTATTCTATTCTGACTAGTTAGAAAGTGTTAATTACATGATAATAACAGCAGCTCTTGCTGGTATTTGCAGCTCTGATGTGAATTTTATGCTTCTATAGTAAAGGCTCCTTCACAGAAACTCGTATGTTTAGATGTTTTAAATAAACTACACTTAGCAAACATTAAAAATATGCCAATATGTGAGCAAAAAGATAAACGCTCATCTGCAGTACTGAATATACGCTCATATACATGCTTTGTTATAGCTGGTCGGCTTTTCTGCCACTGGGATGATGGGGGGGAAAAAGACGGGGGAGCTCCAGTCCAACTTGCCTAACCCTGGAGCTAAATTCTGAAGGACACCAACCCTCCAGGACCTCCCTGATTAACTGTATTAGATACCAGAGTAAAATCTGTGTTTTAAGTATCGATACTAAAGTATTAATTAGATCATAAACTATGTGAACTATAAGCCTAAACTCAAATATCACAATAAAATCAGTGATTTATGCCGTGCGGCTGGAGGAAATTTTCAGTGTTGCGTCAGACGAAAGTTTACTGTCATCCTGTGATATGAGTTTCAATCTCAAAGTTGTCCCAGTGGTTTAAATTAAGAGTCCCAAAAGGCTAAATTCTGTTCCTAATCCTCAGAATGTTCTCAAGGCTTACAATTTCTCAACATTTATAGCAAAAAAAGCGATTATTGGATATCTGTGAGCTCATGCATATAAAAAGGGCTACCAATCTTCTGTATTTTTATGCTATAGCATGAGCAACAGTTTGAAAAGCGGCATAAATACGGCCATCCGGCTGGTTGATGGAAACACTAAAAAAGTAAATCAGGGTGAAATGCAAGCATACGAAGAAATATTAGTTACTTATAGTCACTTTTGTTTCCATTAACTGAAAAGATCTGCGTTTGTTAAATTAACATAAACTAAAACATGTAAACTTACACCAATTCCAAAGTCCCAGGATAATCCTTTGGGCTGCATGGGCCGGACGCCCAGCCTGTGGCACACAGTCCCAGATTTTTCCTCTGGATGTCCTGGAACTTTGTCAGCGATGATCCAAACCTGCAGAAAAACACCAGGTTAGGGTATATTAATCACAAGTGCACATATAAGTGAGCGTAAGTTTCATACTTGGTCCAGTGGTCCAACTGAGACTTTGCACACATTGCCACAGATGAGCTCCCATGCAGAACCCTGAGGATAACTAGGGGTCAGACCCTGCCTGTACCACAGATTACCTGTGTTAGAACATCAACAATCACTATCAGTTTCTGCACTTAAAAAAAAAACCCAAAACACTCCAGTGGGAGAAATAGTGGGAAATGGTGGTAGTGCTCACCGGTTTCATCAACAGCATATACAGAGGTCCTGCCCACAGACACCTGCCTGAGAGTCTGTCTGTTAGGAGAGGGAATATGGTACCAGCATTCACCTGGACAACAAAGATTAAACAGACATTTAGTATCAGCTTCGCATGATCTGATCTCCTCCTGCATTTCTGTGGCAACAATCTGAAAAGATCCAGTCCAACATGGCCAGAGATGCCTAGAGCCAACCAGCCTTTATCCTTCTAAAATCCGGCTCATCGACTTGTGTCCTCTCTGGTGGACCTTCTGTAAAGCGTTTTTTGGAGCTACTTTGTCAATTTTTACAGAGGACATTCTGGGCTTTCTGGCGATGTCATTTTATTGGCTGGGATGCTAGAAATTAGTTCTGAAACAGTATTTAATTAAACAGTTTTAATAATCCAACATGATCCTGTGATCCACTAGAGTGGACATTAAAAATCATAGTAAAATTTAAAAATATATATAAATTGTCGAATGTTTTTTAACCTGAAAGGAGTAGGATAATTACACAAAACAAAAGATTACCCTTTTTTCCTTGAGTCTCATTAAAACATGAGCTCAGACCAGCTTAACTGGATTTTTACCAAGTTCTTCCCGCTGCTAAAGTGATTTCAAGCCATCAGATTTTAACCACCGATTTAATGTGAATTCTATATGAAGGTCTTCATCTGTACGTGCACAGATTTATGCTTTGTGCCTACAAAATATCGAAATAGTGGCTCATGAGTCTCATCCACTATTTATAGCAAAGACCCTAGTTTCTCATTTACCTACAGGAGTTACAAGATTTTGCCCCCGTTAGCTTAAAGATTGGAAAATGTGTGATTAAAAGAAAGCTTAGAACTTTTAACTCATGAGCTATATTACGGTATTAAATAAATACACAGTTCGGGCATTGGTAGCTCAGTGGTTAAGCGATCGAACTATTGATTTGAGGGTTGGGAGGATATTAACACCACCTTGCTGCTACTGTTGGCTGCGCTTTTATTCTGTAAGTTAGATTAGAAAACAAATATTAGCCAAATAAGTAAATGTTTCTACTTATATTTTGTTTAAATACAAACTTAATTTGTCACAAATCACAGTTATTTCCTGGTTCCACCTCCCACCTGCAGGGTTTTGGGCTGAAACTGAGCCACGGTAGAAGACTGCTCCATCCCGGGCGATTGCCCACACCTGGTGTCCTCCTCCAATAGATATAGACTTAAAGGGCTGATCTGTCCCCACATGGAGCCAAGAACTGCCCTACAACGCACAGGGACTCCATCTGAGAAGCTTTTATATTTTACAATGAGCATAAAAGGTCAACGTTGGGACACATGGATTTGGAGTAACTTAATTGGGGCTTTGAACACATTCACTCAAGTCTCCAGTCACACACTGACACACAGCATACAAAAACAATAATGATGAACTGATGAATAATGATACTATTCGGTATGTGGAATGTAAATGCACAAGGTTTGCTTGCAGATTTAAATGTGTGTATAAGATGTGTATGTGTGAACCCCCTCTTACAGCTGGGTTCTCTGTGCTGACTCCTAGTCGGCACAAGACGTCTCCTTTCTCGCTTATGGCCCACACAGGAACCTGCTCCAGACAGCTCTGAGCCAGACATGGCAGGACGGTGACATCGATAAGAGGGATGGGCGGGACTTTTTGCCAAGGTCCAGTTAAAGTTATTTTACATTTCCTGTGGAGAATAATAAAATATGACCAGCTCTTCCATAAGAGCAACATTTAATACCATTTAATTTAATGAATCATTTAAACCATTAGGTGCTGTCTGATTTCCACAGTGCTGTTTCTTCTTTCTCCCTAAAATGACCTCACCCTATTTACTGACCCTGTGTACCCTTTGTAAGTTAAGGTCCAAGCTATAGGTATCTAATTATAGGTCTAAAAACATGTTTCACCTTTCAATATTATTGTATACACTATATACATGTAGGTAAGTATTACAGCAGACTGTACCTGAGCCATCTTCTTCTTCTAACAAAGTCCTTCATGGTCTTATAACCATGGAATGTCCTGTATAAAAGTGTCACATGAAACACAGTGAGATAATCTTTTATAGTGCTTTGGAATTGTGCGCTGATAGGGGACGACTTACACTGTGAAATCTGCAGCATATTGCCAGCCCTCTTTATCTGTCCCTCCTGGAGAGCTATAGTCAATAATCCAGTCTGTCACCTGCAAAGAGACATAAATCAGACGAGGGCTAAAAAATCCAGCTACAGGATAAACCTCCAGCTTTATATGTATCAGGTGTTTTCTAGTTTGGTACCACCAAATTAACAAGGTGTTTAAAGATCCAACTGACCTATCAAGTCTCTCAAATGGTGCAAATTAAAAGCTAATTGATTAATGCTAATGTCTGGAGAATTTTGAGTCCAAACTGGGGAGGAATTCTTTTTAATTCAGGCAGCGTTTAGAGTAGAGTGCATCTTGTGTGAACAGGTCTTTGGTCCTTGTAACTTCAATATTTAACACAGTGGCTCCCCATGCCTCAACCCCCATTTCATGCACACAACATGGTTGTTTTTTGTCTTAATGACTATCGTTTAATCAGACCCCTATTTGATATAAGTGCATTAATTAGAATAAAATAAGAATTAAAATATTCGAAGAAATGAACAAACTGAGCGGCAGATTAGCATAACAAAGCTATACTGAAGATAATCTATGTTAGATTAGTGGCATTTTGTCCGCAGCTGCACTATTAATGTTTTGGGAAAAAGTAGCAAACTTTCCTATAGAACCACTTTACACAACTTTTTATTTAGCGTTTACCATTAGCGTCTAAACAACCCCTAATGACCATGAGATTTCAGACGCCCCCTGGCACCCAAGTTGAAAATTACTACTTGAACATAAGAAATTGTGTATTTGGTTTGAATTATAAACCAGCACCAGTATTTGGTGATATTTTTAAACCTTCTAGTCTTCCACAACTTAGCACCTTAATCATTTCAGCCACCACTGTCCCTACTGACACACATTCCATTAAAGGATGTTTGGGATTTTCTCTCAGTACAGGAAACGTATCTTTGTAGCAATCGCTACATGCTATAAAAGACTGAAGAAGTGGTGGATAAAACGTAGAGTGGAAAAGTGCATATTAACAACATGCAAAGTGTGGACCAACCCATTTCCACTCTGGGGAGGGGGGTTTGGTGCGCTCCTTGGTGCACTCCTTCAGTCCGAGGGCATCACTCCACATGTAGCGGTCAGTAGGCAGACCCCTGAGGTGTGGAGGAAATAGAGGAGTTAATCAGTAACAGGAAACAGGCTAAAGGAAAATCACTTTATGGTGGTAACTGACTTATTTGTGTATCCTGTGACAGGGTTCCAGCGCTGGTTCTCATAGATGTAAACGTTCCTGATATCATTCTGTGTTTGCTGATTCACAATGTCATCTGGTGTAAAATGATATCATCATTAGCATCAGTTGCTAGGACAGTGATATATCCCATATTTACTTGTACATGTCTGGCATTTGAAAGGCGACCTTATTCAAAGCAAAGAACATTTATTGTTTCATCCATCTGAGGGTCAAAGGCCTTGTTCAGGGGCCCATTAATGGCTGCTTGGTGGTCCTTGGAATCGAACGCACACTGGAGTCTTTATCAGCAGTCACCACACCGTAACCACTTATCTACCACTTCCCCCATAGTAAAAAACGACACACTGATGCAAGCAGAAGCAAAGCTGAAGACTATCAGGCATAGTGTATCTTTAAGTTTTACCCTGAACTTGGTTTTCACCATGGCTGATGGTGGTGTAGACCCAGGCGGTGCGGTCATAGCCAATGCCCCAAACCACACCCAGACTGTTAGACTCCACCGAATACAGGTGGCCAGGGACCTGACGCCAGAACCTGAGCCCATATACACATACATACACAAATACACACACAAGCACTATCACGCCATGCCAAGCAAATTCATATACGGAATCCTCATAGAAAACAAACAAAACAATACATCTAAAAATAATCAGTACAAGGAGAGGCACAGTAGGGTTATAAACATGCAGCAAGCAACTTCACAAGGCCAGAAAATTAGAAAGTACAAGAAACAAGAATAACAGCAGGTCTTACATTTGTTCACAAGGAAAATACTGAGCTGGAGCTTCCAGGCAGGGTGAAGGCTCATGCACCATAATATCCCCTTTGGTGGTAACAGCCCACAAGGCTTGTTTAGACGGAGGGCCCTGAAGAGCTCTGGACTCACAGCAAGACTCATTCAACAGAGACAGCTGCATGAAAAATCAGAGAAATCTTACTTATGCCAGAACATCTCCAGATAATAGATGATTTATTACAAGCTATTTACTCCAACTAGGACTATGAGGCAGGTTTTAGGTTTCACATGAACAGAAAAAAAACACCTTACAATGTAAATGGAGCCTTCTTGAAACTAAATGTAATTCAAATAAATTTTAATTAAATGTAGCACTAATAATAGACACTGTCGCAAAGCAGAAATCCAGACATAGAGCCCAGAGGCAACATTTCAAGGATAACTCTCTGAGATGGCACGGGAAAGTAACCGGAGAGGAACCAGATATAAAGGGAAATCTATCCTCTGCTTGTTGACGATGGATACTTGGATTATCAATCATTATAAGTGTCTACTGTGTCACGATATATAACTAAAAATAGAACAAATACAAAGCATTAGACGGCCTTATTTTGTTTCTTTATGCTTGCTTCTGAGACAATGACTGTATGCATCAGCGACATTTACAGGAGCGGAGAAGGACATTTTAATTGAATATTACTGTAAATGTAAATCGGTTTGAAACAATATTTAAACATTTATCGATAATACAGGTTAAAATATCAATACATTATTTTTAAAAGAATATCACAATAGTATAATTTGTATCATTATTTTAGTTAGTTATATCAATATTTTAGCTATGATAGTTAGCTGTATTAATATTTTAGCTACGATAGTTAGATGCATCAATGTTTTAATTATAATAGTTAATTGTAGTAGTATTTCAGTTACGATAGTTATTTATATCAATATTTCAGTTACGATAGTTAGTTGTATGAATATTTTAGTTACGATATTTATTTATATCAATATTTCAGTTACGATAGTTAGCTGTATCAATATTTTAGTTATGATAGTTAGCTGTATCAATATTTTAGGCAAGATAGTTAGTTGTATCATTATTTTATTTATGACAGTTAGTTGTATCAATATTGCAGTTACGATAGTTAGCTATATAAATATTTTATTTACGATAGTTAGCTGTATTCATTTTTTAGCTAGCATCTAACGATAGTTAGATGTATCAATATTTTAGCTACGATAGTTAGTTGTATCAATATTTTAGTTACGATAGTTATTTATATCAATATTTCAGTTACGATAGTTAGCTGTATCAATATTTTTACACAGCCCTAGTAATAATCGTGATATAATTACAATATACAGTGTCCAAATAAGTACAATAAGTACATTGTTTCAAATAAATGACTGATCTGATTTACCCAGCTCTTCATGTCTTGCTCAGATTCGGTCGTTAGTAGAATAGGCCATCTCTGCCTTGTCCTTTGGGCTGTATAGATAGCCAGACCATACATCGACTCCCAGTGTACTGAAACCAGAGCTGTGACTTCTCTTATCACAGCATACAGATACTGAGACAGGAAGTTAGAGAGTAAAAAAAAAAACCAACCAAAAAAACAAAACAGTATTTTAGTAGATTAGAATTTTTTAAGAACACAAATCTATGATGTCCTTATAGCAGATGAAATATAAGGGGAAGTGGTGTCCGTGGGTAAGTGGTGGCTTAGTGGTTAAGGTGTTGAGCTGATACCAGAGAGACCGGGGTTCGATTCCCCTAACCCCTAATTGCTCAGTTGTATAAAAGAGATAAATGTAAGTCGCGCTGGATAAGGGCGTCTACCAAATGCTGTAAATGCAAATTTTAAATTTGGCCAAACAGGAAGCCTGTTTACTGGAGAGCAGTTATTAAGACACATAAATGTTTGTAATAGGGTTTTTTAATTATTCAATCAATCATTTCATTTATTCATTTTCTATACCTGCTTATTCCCTAATTTGGGGTCACAGGGATTTGCTGGAGTCTATCCCAGCTGTCTCTGAAAGGGTGAAAGGCAGGTGTACACCCTGCACCGGTCACCACACACACACTCACTCCTATAAGCAATTTAAAATCACCAATCAACCAAACATACATGTAACATACACCAATAAGCCTAACATACATGTTTATGGACTGTAGAAGAAAACTGGAGTACCTGGAGTAAACCCAGGCAAGCACGGGAAGAACATGCTAACTCTACACAAAAAGGCCCAGGAAATCGAACCCTCTTGCTGTGAGGCAACAGTGCTAACCACTAAGCAAACGTACTGCTCATTACTAAATCCAAATAAAGCTTTTTCGGGTATTGTGTTCATATGGTATATTATTAGGGCTGTACGTTAACTTTTTTCACACATATCACAGGGGTTGCATGTTTTGTAGTAAAACATCTGTGATCATGTCTGAAAAGAAATACATGTAATGAAGTTCATCACTTAAACGGTCAAAACATATAAGGAATTACAGTAGATGTTTTATGGGAAAAAAACCCCGATGACATTCAGATTACTTATGGAAGAACCTCCTCTATGGTATTACATGGGATCTGTTGAATTTTTAATAATTCATCTTTAAATTTACCATAACTTACAATATAATTGCATTGTTATAAAAAAAAACCCCTGCAAAGACAGATGCTAATGACATCATTATTATAATAACATTATTATTGTAATATCTAAATAATGTTATAAAGGAATCATGAGTTTGGCGCCTGTCCCACCCTGATTATAAAGTAAACGTAATTGGGTGGAGCGAAAACGTACTGCAATTAGTCAGCACCACATGACCGGGATCAGACTGGCAAACCCACAAATGCGAATGTGAAACTTTAAGAATTTTCTACCCCTCATACCTGAGCATTATTTTTGTTACGTGCGAAATTTTTATGTGCAAAATGCTATCTAAAAAAATTATTTCATAAGATAGCAAATTATTATGAAAGCAATGCAACTACATTTTTAAGCACTTTATCCAAAATTTAAGCATTCTACTTAACTTAAATACGCTATCATAAAATTCCTGGAGTTTTGAAAATAGCGCTTCATTTTCTTGTCAACTCGCTCGAGTAGCCGCTGTGTTTAAATCATATGGGAAATGGGAGAATTGAATTTGGGCTAAATGGCTCAGTGTAGCCGGGACATGAGTTTTAATCATATAATAGACTACACTAACCAGGTATAATGGTAATGCCCTATTAATGTCTCTCTCACACACACACAGGCACAACGAAATCCCTTTAGACTTTTAAACGGGTGTGTTATAAACATGCAGGCACATGTACAACCCTGTATATTACAAATACAAAGTGTTCACCTGTCATGACATGTCATGGTCCAAGTCAAATTT
This sequence comes from Bagarius yarrelli, assembly GCA_005784505.1. Taxonomy (NCBI): domain Eukaryota; kingdom Metazoa; phylum Chordata; class Actinopteri; order Siluriformes; family Sisoridae; genus Bagarius; species Bagarius yarrelli. Next base: position 3,942,622 of record VCAZ01000020.1, read on the forward strand.
TACCTATAGAATTTTAATAATAATTTTTTGTTTAAGCATTAGATTGTGTACTAATCACCTTTCTTTCTTGGTTGTGTGTATAGTAGAGGTAGACTATGTCATCGTGTGGAGCTCCACCACCCCTGACCTGCTCCAGGGTCACACACACCTCCTCCAACTGATGGGGCTGCCAATCCCTCCGCCAGCACATTGCCACTTTCTTCACACTGACAGACTGGTGCACACAAATACCTTTACAATCACATCAGCTTACTATGGCAGTTCAAGGAATATGTGTGTGTGTGCGCGTGTGTGTGTGTGTGTGTGTGTGTGTGTATGTACCCTCTCAGCAGTATCGTTTTTCTCTTGTTGTGTTTTCGCTGCTATGGAGCACTGGACACCTGCACCGCTAAGAGCAGGAGTGATGGAGGGAGACAGAGGGTCTGCATCTGGAAGCGAGGAAGCAGTCAGAAAAGACAGAATAGAGAAATGTTTAGGTCACCCTTGGATAAGCAAGCTCAGCAGGTTTGTTCAGCAGGCTGAAACTAGCAAAACTAGCCGATCAAAATCCTAGCAAACAACAGTAATTATGATCTTATGCTAATGATGTACCTGGCACTTCGAGCCAGCTGACATGCATGTTGGACTCGATCTCACATTGTCCAGCGGTGATCCACGCCCATGCCGCTCGTTCCTCTTGCTTTATGGCTTCACCCAGCTCCATGGGATAAACAGCCACAGATTTCTCTGCCAAAATGGCTGAGGCAGCTGTCATCTCTGCCAAATCCACATTACTCCATGGCAGCTCGCTGCATTTTGGTTGGCTGCACTGAAGCCCAGAACTCTGGCAAGGCACACTGACCTCCTCTGCCCTGTCTTGATCTGCTTTAGGCAAAGAGGAGCCGTGCTCAGACACCAGGGCTGATTCAACGCTGTCAGTGGGGACGTTGGGAGCGTTTGGTTTGTGTATATTCTCGTAGCCCAACACGGAACCCTGGGTAGGTGCAGCAATTTGAGCACTGATGAGGCAAACATCACTGTGCAGGGCAAGACAGAGAGAACGGGGGAATCAGAGCTACAGTATATAGCGACACAAATAACGTACCCGGAAATATTTAAAGAAGAGATGTGTAAGCAGTTAGTTTGCTTTTTTTATGTGGGCAGGCGGTGATCAGAACAGACAAATACATTTGTTTTAGAATACAGGGCTAGGGTTAGGTAAGTGCTCAAACCCAGCTATGGTCATTATGTTTTATTTAATCAATTAATCATATTATAAGGTTAGACTAAATAAACTGTCAGGGTTGCTTCAGAAATAAGCAGCAGCAGTAAGAGAAACCCTTCTAATTTTCAGTCTTAATATATCTAAATGGTGCCATCTCCTGGTGACAAAAAGCACTGCAGAAAGAGTAAGAAATCAAATGTTTTTTTTAATTTACTTGGACTTCTTGGTGTCATGACTGTTGTCCACATGAGCACACACAGGAACCCAAGCCTGTCCAGTGACCTCAGTGGGGGTCACCCCATAGCGGAAATAAAGACTTCTGTCCTCGCTGCCAACCCCCCACACCTGCAACATATTATACCAACATAAAGAAATTGGTGCCAAAAATACTACTTAAAAATTAAATCTGAAAACATTGTAAATATTTGTATTATAAATAGCATCATTATTATTTATTAAGTATTATAATTGTATTATAATTTAAACATTTATATGTGAATTGTTATGGCCTTTTTTCACATTTTTTCACGAGATGAATCATAGATTTTCTAGCAGCAGATACTCTGGTCTGTATTGTCCCAAACTTAAGTCTAACATTTTTAGCAGGGTATTTAATGCAGGAGTAGAGATCTGACAGGATCTCAGGATCACAACTTAATTAGAGCTAAAGCAGATATTTAAGTCAGGCAATATTCTCTGACAATTAACAGAACAAAGTATGCAAGCCAACAGCTTGGTATTAAGTGTAAATATCAACAGTCCTACATTTGAGTTTTAGGACCTACATTTAAGTTGCAGTTATTTTACAAAATATGCTGTTTCTATCATACATTCACCATCTATACCACCTAAAAATCTTTATCCAGCACCAACTCAGCTCTCACACTACATATTAACCAGTAAACCAAGAGTAATATAGAGCAGATATAAACTCTGTATGTGAGCCCATCATGGCCAAAGCCACCAGGAATAAAATGTGAAATATGAACATGTGATCTGGAAGCCAAACCCAAATTAGTTATGCTCCCATATAGCTGTCCAGACTTAAGAGTATAGTAGAAGTATATATTTGGCTGGGATACGCTGTGTGCAGCAGAAAGAGCAGGCAAATATGGGGTTTGGGTTACAGACAGACAGATCAACAGAGAGAGAGAGAGAGAGAGAGAGAGAGAGACAAAGATAGTTGAAATGGAAAGGTTTGCATTACTAGCAAGCACTGTTTTAAGACTTAATAGTTCAAAAACATTACTACCAAAAAGGAATTGACTTTGGCAGAGGAAATAGAAGAGTGTGAACTGGACGTGTGGACTGTAAATGTGTGTGTGCTTTAGTGTATGTGTATGAGTTTTGCTTGTTGGTCAGAGTATCTAATGACACATAATTCTGCATGTGAGAATGCTGGTGTAATTAGATCTGCCCCTTGACCCTCACTTGATAGTTTCAGTGGACGAGACAGCCTGCATCAACATAACTTAAAGACCAGATTCATAAAATCAGAATTTCACTACACAGTTTATTATCACTAGCATTACAGCCAGAGATTAAAAAGATACTGAGTATTTACTATATAACTCTGATACACCGATATAACCTGTGCACCTCCAATCACTTCATGGGTTATTATGATGTGGGTTGTGATCACTAGCTATAGATTGTGAAATAATGAGAATATAAAGGTCTAGGATTGTATAATAGCTTTGTTTTTCACGCTTAAACCACTGGCTTACCTTTCAGAGGAAAATATATCTGACGATATGTACTAGCTCTTTCATGTCTAAATGTGTTTTGTACTAAAACGGTAATTGTTTTAGTGTTACATAAATTTGAGGTCTAAAGTTTTGAAGTTTATAATCATTATTAACAAAATCTGTATTCCAATCACAATACAAAATTATAAATAAAAATGTACAATATGTGCTGTACATACATTTTACTCAGAGTTCTAATATATATATATATATTTATATATATACTTCATCAACTATGGAATGATTACTATAAATAGGAAATTACTATTTATCTACTCCGTCTAAAGTTTCTGCAAAGAATAAGATTTCAAAATAAATACACTTCCTTTATGGAAATAAATAAAAAAAACCTACTGGATAAATAAGGACTACTAGAGTATGTGAAAATAGTATATTATGTGTGTGCTGATAAACGTACACTGGTCAGTTCGTTTTATTGGTTCCAGCAACTAAACCTGAGCCTGCAAACTCTCTTAAAGTAGATCAGTCATATAAGTTGTGGTTTTGACCTTGAGTGCATCCTTGTGTGTCTTTAAAGGCAATAAAGACCCACCCAGCCCTATTTCTAGCACCCTGCTGTACCTCACCTGGTCCCTGGGCCCGACACTGATCATCATCATGTCTCCGCTGACACAGATCCAGCCAAGGCCAGTGGCATTGTGGGAGTTCACGCCTCTTCTAAACCAAACCTGTAATACACATGCGCTCAGATGGACATTTTGTTTTAATATTAGATACACAGAAAGGTTTAAAAATCATAAACAGGTTTCCAATATAAACCATGTGATTGATCAATTAACATTAACAATTAACATGATCACATAATTAACATAATTGATCAGTTATTTTCCAAATTTTGTAATTCATATGGTCAGTTTACATTCGGATGCTTGTTATATTACAACCTTTACATTGTCAGAACTAATACGCTACAAGGTGTTTGTTTTGTATATTGTATAATTGTGTATAACTGCACAGTACTGACACACAATAATAACACAGCTAAAAACTGTTACAAAAAATTATGATTTAGGATTTATTTAGCATTAAATATAGTCTTCATTATTAGCACTTTGTAACAACTAAAAATAGTGTGTTTTCTTAAGTTTTCTGCTATAAATAAGTCCTTCTGACACTGACTTTTAAGTCTATAAACAACATTGTGATTTCTTAGTGACAGACGTTTCTCTGCACTTTTTCCTTTAAAATAAAGAGTGAAATGGCAGTTTATAGCTGTTTATGACAGTTTTATGTCCCTTGTGTCATTCTATAGTTACACACACAATTTTCGATTACCTCCTTTAACTTAGAACAAGTCAAACACTCAGTTTAGTTTTATTAAATGACTTTAGGGATTGATACAGCAGAGCACTAGTGCTTTACTGTAATACGGCCAGGTCTTTATAGAACTTATTTTAAAATAAAAGTTTACTTTAACTTTACATTTCTTCGGTATGTAGCCGTGTAACATGTAGAAACATATACAGCAGACTCAAAACAGCTTGCAGCAGATGTAGCCTAAAAATTCCTTACACTTATATGTGGGTAAAATGGGGTGCACAATTAGAGCAGTGTATAATAAGGAAAAAAAATTAATAGAAATACTTTGTAGTGTTCTTAGACTTTAAGACTATAAGAAAGTAATGTAAGCCTGTAATAAATTCGAATTATAAATATAATAATTGTAGAGTAATTTACATATTTACAATCACTGACCAAAAGGATAACATATATTGTGTAAAACTAGCAACACACGCACATAATACTTAACACTTAATACTATTAACAATTCCTACTTTCTTGTCCTTAGTAATTGCCCAGACCACACTGACCCCCACTGCTACATGGACAGCTTTGGTATTATTTGGAGGATCCACCATCACCCATGATGCACCTGGAAAAAGCAGCAGAAAAGTCCAGAAATGTCATCATTTTGTAAAACCATTAAACTTGTGTTTGGGCTGTGTTTATACTTTAAACTATATTTTTAACTGTAATCCACACACACACCTTTTGGGCAGCGCTTGTGGATGCCTGTCCTGACGAGAAGCTGTCCGTCCCACAGCACAGCCCACAGCAGGTCTCCTGGACCGGCACTTATTTGAGCCACCTCTGTGGATTCGGGTATAGGGATGCTTTCCCAAACTGTCCCTTCTGGATTCTGCTGATGAATGCCTGAACGGAACCACACCTGCGCATGGGACCCACAAAACACAAAAATTAATCACATTCTTACTGTCCTTATTATTATACCAAAGAGGATTCTATACTACTTATAAGCACAAAGCATCAGAGTTTTACTGACCTCTAGTGGACAAAACGTGCCATATTTTAAACCTTTTCTCCTTTGTAAAACAGAAAAATATATACGCTGCAATTTAACTACTTCATCTTGGGAGTTAAAATGAAGTAGTTAAATTGCAGCGTATATATTTTTCTGTTTTACAAAGGAGAAAAGGTTTTTATAGGTATAAAGAGTGTTTTGAAGGAGATATTTAACAGACAATTGCATTAATTAAATGCAGTTTTTTTATTCAGTTCAATTGCAGTTCAATGTAGTTTATGGCTAGTGGATGTGATTTTGCCAAGTAGGATGTGATCCTGGATTAACGTCCTATGTTGATGCTGAATCAACGTTTCAAACCCGCCTCAAGCCATTTTGGAATCTTTTCTCAGGAATAAACTGAGTAAATACTGGAAAATAGCTTTCTGGAAGAATTGACTGACAATAACGATTCCTGAATCAACATTGCATCACAACATAAAATTAAACAGATTAAATTATATAATATTAAAAATTAGTCAATTTTGACTGCATTGATTATAATGATCCAAAAGCAACATTAATGAGTTTAAACAGTAAATTATAAACAATCACTAATGCAAAAATTAACCATAAAATAGTCTGAAACAATGACCTGTAGAACCGCAATAGAGCAACATTCTTAGTACAAAACAGGATTTCTGTTTATTTAATTAAATCACAACTCTTGAATTTCAACAATCACAAGCCAGATTTTTATAACCACAACTCATGAAAAACACCTAAATACATTTTACTGCGCACAACATCTATTTTTGGTCACAAAGGCGAGGGAAATGTTTGCTCATTAACTAAACTGCACATACATTTTATATACAATTGTTCAGTACAGAATGTAATTGTATTACATGTGTTATTTAAGTATTTAATATTTTTTTAATAATTTAATAAATGATTTTATAATATTACATTTTGGTCTACAAGAAGAAAAAGAATTAAAAATGGATTGAGGCAGGATTGGTCGACACACTCTAATGACATCAGGTGGTTATGATTGGTTGATTGAAATCTTGAGCCACTATTAACAGAGGATGTTAATCCAGGGTCACATCCTACATGGCAAAATAACATCCATCGATAGCAGCTATAGCCATGATAAGATATACATACACATTTTACATTAGTACAAGTAAATGCATATACTGTATATTCTCATATTAACTAAAATTAATTCCTATTACTATCTTAAGATACATTATTTAAGAATTTTGCAATACCAGGATAATAAAGAAATATTTTCCATCCTTTTCCATGTCCAGTAACAATATTAGTTATTTTTTAACTACCGTTTCTTTGTGATGCCTGAGAAATAGCTGGAAATATTTTTATGTTAGTTGTTTATTAAGACATAAAATATAGAGAGGTCCTACCTTTCCTTGCTGGGACACGGCCCACAGTGAGACAGGCTTCTCTGATCTGTCACCCATGTCCCAGCCTCCACAGCTAATATCAGTAAAGGGTTCTGGAGGAGGCTGGCCCTTGTCTAAAGGCACCTATACGAACACACCCATTTTAAAACATACTCAGTTTTTATTTTGGAAATATACGCCAGCCTGCATACATATTGCACCTTTTTACAAGTCTGAAATGGGTTGAATTGTGATTATATGTTATAAATATACAAAACAAAAGCTCATGATATTGTACTGATGGGGAAAGTTTTATACAAAACATGTTGCCATCCCAAATCACATGATTAGATCAACAATTTGGGATAGATTTTGGAACTAAACCACAAGTTTCTGGAAGGCTGCAGTTTGTTAAAAAATACCATCAGTTGCCTTATCAAACAAAGTTCAGGACAAAGTTCTGGAAAGGTTTTATTCAGGGTTAGGTTATTTAAAAAATAATCCAAACTTTGCAAATACTATAGATCACTATTAAATCAGAAATTAAAAAGCAAGCTGTCTAACAAACAGTGAATTAGTATGGAGTGTAGTAGTCTGAGAATCACTTAAGGGCAAAGAGTAACTAGGAAACAGGTGGAGAGATCCACAGCTCTTATGGGTGAAGTTTTTATAAACAATCACAGCTGAGACACTACACAATGCTTGGCTGAAATATACTATTTTTGGTTTGTCAGTGTACATGTTGGACACTAATATATTATGCATAAACATTCGGTAGTTTCGCTGAAAAATCTCTTATTTAACACTAATAAGGCTGTGATCGACAAAAGGCAAGTCAAGTCCTCTGGGTCTGTGCTTAAAACAATACTTTTAATCAATGTGGTCTCATGTCTTATTTTTAAATCAACATTGCAATATTTATAAAGTCGCTAAAAAGTACTCATTAACTGTGATGAGTAATGATAATACCTTGGCCCATAATCCCAGTGCTTTATATCTCCTGTAACGCAGCCATCGTCTGCGCCGGACACACGAATTCCACTTCTTCTCTTTCGTGAAGGTGGTAGGAAAGTCTACAGCATATTCCCAGCCCTGAAGGATTAACAATCAGTGTAAATGAAAGAATAAAACATATGCATATATGCAAAAATGAATTTTACATTTAACTTGACTGTTGATGATATCTGCCATATTTGTACATATTAAATTATAAAGTTTAAGGATTAAAGGGTCATTAGAGTTTAAGCATAACTTTTATTGTTAATTGTGTTGTTCTATTCAATTTCAATGCCCCATCCTCCATTTTCAATTAATTTTTTTATATTTTATTTAACCACTTACCCCGGTAGATGTGGATTCTCTGCCACAGCTTTCATCATCCACGTACCAGTCTCCCTCCCACTCCCAGTTCTCAGATGGCAGGTGAAAGCTGTGCAGCGGCTGAGGCTTTGTGCCAAATTCGTCAGTCCACGGCCAACGATCTGTGGGTAGGAGTGTGTCTGTATATCCGTCCACCGGGTTCCATCTCTGGAAAACATTTAACCACATTCATTATGTGGTTAAATGACATTAACACACATTTTGTTAAAGCTTAGATAACTACTGGCGTGATGGTATGTAGGCTACAGTAAACTGCACTGTTTACAGTACTGTTATTTACCTGGTTCTCAAAAGTTTCCTCCTGATGACGTATGATTACGTCACTAGGGAGGACATTGAGGTACACCTCTTGGTCAAAGCCGATGGCCCAGCAGCCCATATCCGCAGCAGTTACGCGTTTCAGCTCCAAGGGATTCTCTGTGCATTGTTGCCAGCGCCCCCTAGCGGTATACAAACTGTATACCTTTCCATACACATCTACAGCCCAAAACAACGAGCGCGGCATAGTGGACACAGCTAGCTAAATTGAGGACACACACACACACACACACACACACACACACACACACACACACACACACACACACACATATATATATATTCAATTTATATATATATATAATGTAATAGTTATATTTATATATCTATTCTTACTTTATCCACACAATTGTTGGCATAAGTTATGCTTTATATTATACCTAGTTATAACACTCACCTCAGAGTTATTATAAACAAATTGTAAAAACATTCTCTTAGTTAACAATTTAATTTAACTAAGACAAAGACATTCGTGTTGTGATGTTTCAGCAACATTCGACTGATAACTTCTGAATGATAAAGATCTGAGCGTTGGCTAAAGGGCATCGATCACATGTTACACATTTTTATTATGTCGTCTAATCACACAGGACGGCCCAAATACTATACATTATGGCAGCTGAACCCCAGATCATTAAATAAACGTTAATAAATTAAAGAAACTTACAGCTTCTGGTAAAAAGAATTTTGCAAGGCTTCAGCATCCACAGCTCCTCTTATTACAGCGCCATCAGTTTACTCTTATTCCAGGGCAATATTATAACGGGCTCAGTGTCTGACAGCAGGAACAGGCGGGAGCTGAGTTCTGATTGGTTAAAAAGCAGGAAGCGCCGCGAAAACTCGCCATGTGATTGGACAATCGCACAAGGGCTCGTATGTTTTTTCCGTTACTATTATAGCTTTGGGAATTTTAATTATTAATTTGTCACTAAATTAATTATTTAAGCTCAAGAGCGGTGCGTAACTTATCACCTACTGTCCTGCTTTTGACCGGGTGTTTTAATTTAGGCTATAAAATGAAATATATTTGAATACGCTACTGACGGATTAAATGACATGCTGATTAAAAGCTGTTTGTTTGTCTGATCCTACATAGTTTGGTGCAAAATATTTGTGTTTTATATATTTTTCCTTAAAAAAACCCAATTGAAATGTAACGTAAACGCATAAATTCAGGTTGCATGCGGGATCCGCCGACTACTTTCCACCTGCGCCAAAGGATGCCGAGTCTGCGTGACATATTCCGATGGGTATTTAACACACCGCCAAATAATAGTTTAACTTACAGTCATTTGTGCTGCAGATGTTTTACATGTTAAACTCTGAAGTACATTTTTTGAGCCAAAATGCAAGAGTGCATCCTTGAATGTTGGACTTTGGACATACGTCATTACACAAGACACCACGTACGAAAGGAGAAATAACAACATAAGGTAATTGGCGGCAGTTCAATAGTTGCCCGTTAATTTAGTTCAATTATTCCACACCACATCATAAGTGATCCTGAGATTATTATGGCCCATGACTAGAATCGAGTTTTCCCCCAAGTGTGTCATATAGTAAAAATAAACTTCTTTGTGTCTGGAAGTTTCACCACTAGATGGTGGTGAGGAAAACATGTATACATGATGTGTGTAACTGCTGATAAAGAACTAACGTGCTAATGAAAGTGTTTAAAAGCAGTTACGTGTTTTACACGATCGTAACTTAAATTAGCAAAAAAATAAATAAATAAAAATCCGAGTCGGTGCATAGAAGTAACTGTTTAATTCAAAGATTATTTCTAAAATGAGCGGATCTGGCAACCCAGCTCGGCGGTGCAAACAGGTGCCTTCCCCTTTAAGAAGCATCTCGGTCCATCTCATCACATGACTCCTGTCTTGTGACAGAACAGATAACAGGGCTACGCGTTTCATAAGAGTTTTACTCGGTAACTACTGACGGTCTGTACTCAGACAGATTTCTGGTTCGTTATGACGTTTATAAGTCTGTAAATATTTCTTAAACACGATTCTTCCCCCCCCAAGTGTGTGTATATGCATTAAGGGCGCATTTAGCAGCGTGGATCGAAATCACTCGGGGACAAAGTTGGCGCATGGAGGAGGAGGAGACAGGGCAGTAAAGTCAACTTGCAGTTTCCCTTCGTCGTGTTTACCTTTATTTTAGTCGCGGTTCTCGTCGCTTAGAGTAGCATGAAAGTTGACCAAAACAATTGAAAGAACATCTACGACCTTTTAGTAAACGCGAGACTCTATTTTAGCTTAATTTTTTAAAAAATAGCATCACATCATTCCGTCGGATATGGATAATAAACCCCTTCTTCAGGACAGACCCCCGGCGTACAACAGCGTGCCTGGAGCGTACAATTACCCGCAGCCGGGGTACGGGGCAATTCCGCAACCCGTTCCCGTTCCCGCACCTGCAGCCTTTCCATCGCCGCCTCCTCCATATCCCTTCCCGGCTGCACCAGGTGAGATTTAGAAATAATAATAATAATAATAACAACAAACCCTCCTCCTTCTCCCCCTCCTCCATTTCCCGCACTGAAATCTGCCACTGTAACACATTCACTTTATTCTTTACCCCACAACGTCACGTAACATTAAGTTTTTCATCTAGTACAGGCTGTAATTTTGGTTTTGGACGTTAGTTTTACTCTTTTCCAGTATTTGTGTCTTTATCCTAAATAAAACACTCGACAAATATCCTAAACTAAATTGATCCTAATTCCGTGTACAATGTAAATGCGTGTGCTAGCCTGTTGCTAATCAACACACGGAAGTAATAGAACGCGAATATTTTTTTAGAACAAATTTTTATAATCAAACCAGGTACATAACACATCACATCACATCAACTATTTTAATCAGACTTGGTTAAGCATTAAAATCTAATAAAACTAAAATTCCGCATCGGAATGAAATAAAACCAATCCATATATACATACACATACATACATACATATATAATACGAAAAAACCCCTAATATCATCATCTATATAAACAAACAAAAACTAGTAAATAGATAAATAAATAAAATGCTTTTAAATACAATAAAATACGATAAATGGGCTTTTAAATTAACTTCTACAGCTCCAAAAGGGAAGTAATTTTAAAGGCGTTTCAGGTCTTAACCAGTTTTAAAGATGTGTATGAGTTTATTTCACTCAATCAAAGACTAAAATTGGGTTTATAAATATTATTAACTTGAATATGAATGTTTACTAAGGGGATGTTTAGAGTAAGAAATACAGTATAAACCCAGAGTACTTATGCGAATGAGTTGAAATGTTTCCTGTTGTCTGTTATTGTGCTGTTTAACCACATACCCATTACAGACCAGTGGAGGATTGAGGAGAAATGTAAAGTATAAACGTGGAGAAATGTAAAGTATAAACGTGGAGAAATGTAAAGTATAAACGTGGAGAAATGTAAAGTATAAACGTGGAGAAATGTAAAGTATAAACGTGGAGAAATGTAAAGTATAAACGTGGAGAAATGTAAAGTATAAACGTGGAGAAATGTAAAGTATAAACGTGGAGAAATGTAAAGTATAAATGTGGAGAAACACCAGTCCATTTTCAACATTTACATTTAACTAGTAAGGTTTGCAATTCTAACCAAAATTTAGTCACAGTTTCGAAAACAAGCTCCACCTAAACTACTGATCAATGTAGCACTGTATTGCTTACAGTCATAGACTTAAAAAAACTAGTAGTGGGACTGTGTGTGTCCATAAACTATAGAAAGAAAATTCAAGCATCATCTTGTTTGATTTTGCCGTAATCTGCAAACATTTTAGGATAAACTAACAAAAATAAATTATGACCTGTGATATTAATGTAGCTTAGCTCCGAATTTGGCAGTAGGAGATAACAGATTTCGCTCAGCTGAAACGGCTAATTTTTAGTGAATGTTCATCCTCTAAAATACTAATAAAGTCGATGTTTTCAGGCACAGGGTAAATTCAGAGAATACCACCACCAGGCAGATCAGTAACTAAACAGGAAGTTAGCTTTTTGAATATTATTTTAGCTGTCATATTTACACAGGCCCTGTTTTATAATGTGATTGTTTAACAACTTTCTGGAAACCAGTTTTTTTTTTTTTTTTTTTTTTTAAAGGTCAATTTGGCAAGTGAGAAGTCAGAAAGTTGTGTTATTTGGTATAAACCCAGCAAAGTTTTAACCTATATGAACTTAGAAACATACAATTTGGTTAAACCAATCACTAAAAATTAAATCATCGATCAAATCTATCATTTATGGTTTTTTTTTTTTTACAGGACACCCACCAACTTCTGGCCAGGTTCCTGTTACAGGAACTTCAAACACGTACACCATTATTCAGCCGTCAGTGGTGGTGGTTGGAGGATGTCCAGCCTGCAGGTGAGAATTAAACTGTAAAATTGTGCATTTTAGAACTGCACAGTAAAACAATGGAATCATAAAGCAATAATCGTGAACAACTTTTATGGCTGCGTTATGAGTGCGTTAACTTAAGTTTGTAGAATCGATCCAATTGTTAGTGTTTCTGTGGTCCAACACTTGTCTTGAAAGTCATTAACAAATTATAATACTTACAAACGGCCAACAAATGCAGAATTACTGGATTTACCTGCTTCCTAGTGTCAGGATATAAACCCCAGCCTTACATGTCATCTTGTCCACTTCGCTCTGTGAATCATCTTGTAACATCATTTGGAGAAACCGAGCTTTTATGGCTTAAGGTCCCACTTCAGAGGATTCCTAAATCAGGTTCCTTGAGTACATTCTGTCCTTTGTGTACATTTGATTCAATTCAAATTCTTCATTCTGATTGTGTTTCGTCCGGTTCAAGGATACAAAGACCAAAAAGAAGTAGGACGCATCAGTTTTAACATCCTTTTTCCCCCTTATGTCTTACAGAGTGGTGCTGCACTCTTACCATGACTGCTTAAATTCAACATAGCCCACATAGACCATCATGTTTTTTTGTTTTTTTTTTAAAACAACCATTATAAAACAAATGTATGAATTAACTGAAAAAAAAAAAATGAAAAGTGATGGCAAGAATTTATTTTGTATGTTAATTAGAAATGCATCACTGGTACAGGTTTTTAACTTCCTTTTTGTACATGTGACTGAGGGAAAGTCAAGTATGGCTGCAGGCCATGTTGTCGTCCCCCCCACATAGTTATTGGTTAAAAGAACTCATGACCTTTCTGAAGTCATGCACAAATGTGATCCAAAGTCAATAATTTAGGATATTTGTCTGAATTAGAAACCCTTTCCAGACAGCGGTTTTTCATGCTGATACAAAGACAAAAAACCATCTGCTATTAATTAACACAGTTACGGATAATAATTGGAGTGTTGAGCAGCAGAGACTTTTTGGAATTTCTTACATATTTTAAACTCATGAATAATTTACATATTATTTACACTTTATAAGTCTGGCTTTTTCCTTTATATCTGACATTCTATTAGTCCATTTAAGTCTGCCTGTTGGATCAGACACTTCCGGTTGATTTTTTTTTTCTTTCTGTTGTATTAAAAGTAAAGACCTTATGAAGAATATCCATTACGGAGATTTTCCGTTTTCTTTGCAAAAGCCCTTTGTTTAATAATGACTCGGGGGTCTGGTTTTCCAAGTACTTATGCCAGTTAGGAAGTTGACATAGTGTGAGTCATATCGCTTCATTACAGTCAGCTGTTTACTGGGAAGTTCAAACATTAAAGGGGAAAAAAACGTAAAAAAAAGAAATTCAGTTTTATGCAGATTTTGTTTTACTATTGATGTCACCATATAAGCTGTTTGATCAGTGTCAGAGGAACAACTACTGTTTTGGTCAACTTTCATGCTCTTAACAGTTGTATCTAAATGGTTTTTGGCCACAAGAATCTTTGAGGTTGCAATCTTTTAGTCTTGCGGGTTTACCCAGTTCCCTTTTACAGTAACAAAGCAAACTTTATAAAAAAAAAAGTGCAACACACTAAGCCTTATGAAGCAAGATATGTAACTCCTACACAAACAACTGTAGGGTTGTAAAAATCTTTAAAATGGATTAGGGGTTAGTTTGAAGCAGTTTGTGATCAGTAATATGTAGGGCCAATAGATACTGGGCAAAGAACTAAAATTATATATATTTTTATTGTAGTGTATATAAAAAAAATACCAGGCGACTTGACTAGCACCGTTTGGAAATGATTTTTAAGGAAGTGCATCTGCGTAAAATATAATACACGAATTATCACCCTAGACAAATACAGTAGAACAAATATGCAACAGAAAGAGTGTTTTCTATTTCTCTGAAGATTTACATACAGAAATGATATAGTCAAATGTAAAATCACACGGCAGTCGTCACCATATAACTTTTACAAACTTTGCAATTGATCCATAAATCAAGTTCCGTGACTATTGCCGATGTACATATTAGGATGTCTGCTGAAAAAACTGTCAGTGGATTAAGGGAAAGTGTGTGTGCTTTTCTAAAGAGAGAGCTGTAAAACATGCACATGCTAAAGGTATTTCTAGGTTACTTTCATGCATTTTGAAGTACATTAATGTCTTTGGCTTTAAAGTTGCTGCTAAAATAACCCCTAAACATGACCACTGAATAGTTTTGCTTTTAAAAAGTACACGGGCTGTCCTGCTTATTGACCTTTGACCTACTGGGAGATACAATATCACGAGATCCTGGATGAAGTCTAAAAATGTGCTAGTGCATAAAAATAGCGTACAGTTACAGAACACACACACGTTAGTCTCTGAATAAAGTCCTAAATATAGTCCTGCCTAATATAAAGATAAATTACATGATCTAAACCTGGAGGAATCCGAGGTGAATTTAATAGTCCATTAATATCTTTACAATACCAAAGCTCTCTAAAATAGACACAGCAGCCATTTTAATTAGAAGCCTTTCTAGTTTCTTTCTCTGCTGTAATTAAGTTCTACATAGTTGCATTTCATGTATTAAAAAAATAAAACGAGGATAATTAGGTTAACAAATTACATGCAATTTTACAGCTGACTGGATAGTGGAATTGGGTAAAAAGGTAAAATCTGAGCTTAGTGCTGGTGGGAATAATTTAAAATACATTAAAAAAAATCTTTTTTTATTCACTATTTTAAAGGCTATTTGTCTTCAGTAAAGGACTGTTTTATGGAATGTACTGAACTAAGTTTTTGTGATAATAAACATTTCCCTGTCCTCTTTATTTTGTCTTTAGGGTATACAAACTTTTGCACTTTGTGGTGTAAAACGTGTTTGTGTCTAAAGATACAAATTAGTTTACTTATAGTACATGACCTAAATAATTAGGCATGTTGTTAAATTTTGGAAAAGTTAAAGAGCACCAGGAATTTCCTTTGTCCAGAACAGCATGCATCTGTCCACTGGACAACTATAAGTCGTGTACCCCACAAATCTGGCCTTCACAGAAGCGTGGCAAGAAGAAAGCCATTGTTTAAGGAAGACATACGAATCCCCATTTGCAGTTTGCCATAAGCTATGTAGGGGACACAACAAACATGTGGAAGAAGGTGCTCTGGTCAGATGAGACCAAGGTTTTTGGCTTAAATACAAAGCACTACTTGTGGCTGAAAAGTGACACTGCTCATCACCCTAAACACACTTTCCCCACTGTGAAACATGGTGGTGGCAGCATAATGCTGTGGGGATGCTTTTCTTCAGCAGAGACAGGAAAGCTAGTCAGAGTTGATGGGAGGATGGATAAGCTAAATACAGGGCAATCCTGGAAGAAAACCTGTTGGAGGCTCAAAGACTTGAAACTGGGAAGGAGATTCCCTTCTAGCAAGACAGTGACCATAAACACAAAGCCAGAGCTACAACGGAATGGTTTGGAATATTCATGTGTTAGAACGCCCCAGTTAAAGTCCAGACCTAAATCCCATTGAGCATCTGTGGCAAGACTTAAAAATTGCTGTTCACAGACGCTCCTCTTAAATCTGGCTGAGCTTGAGCTATTTTGCAAAGAAGAATAGGCAAAGGTTTCGGTCTCTAGATGTGCAAAGCTGATAAAGACATACCCCAAAAGACTGTTATTGCAGCGAAAGGTGGCTCTACAAAGTATTGACGCAGGAGGGCTGAATACAAAATACACACCACAACTTTTCAGATTTTTATTTGCTTCAAATTTTAAAAACCATGCATCATTTTTGTTCCACTTCACAAGTATGTGCTACTTTGTGTTGGTCTATTACATAAACTCTCAAAAAAACAACCCATTTAAGTTTGTGGTTAAGTTCAAGGATTAGAAATATTTTTTAAAGGCACTGTAAGTAAAAATTTTCTTACTGATCATTTTAGCTTGATTGATTACATTTTTTTTTTAACACACATCTTGGTAAGATAAAAACAACAACTTACCAGAATCAGCACATTATTTTAAACTGTCTGTTTGATAGTTAAAGCTGCAAGTTCTCTTGACAGAAGATATACTAAGTGGGTGAGACCTTCTGTGTAGTCTGAATAAAAAAAAGTTAACATCTCTTCGGTATAAAAGTTCATCAGCTACAGTTTATAACAGTATGAATGATAAAAAGAGAGTAAGTCAAAACCAGTACCGTTGGTGTGTTTACATGGATAGTAACGACACTAAAAGCACAAACACATTAAGAAAGTGACATGAATTGGCCGAATCGGATTTAAATTTCGTTTAGATTGTAAGAGTTGGTTTAAAACTTTTTTCTAATCTGATTTCTTAAACTGAAAACAAAAACTAAAAGTTCTGCACATAAGTTACGACGTACAAATCGTAGACCAAAACGCCATACCAACCCAATTACTTTACTTCATTAATCAGATTGATTTCATTCTGATTGAAACAAACGTGTCCATGTAATCGTAGCTCCTGGCAAGGATTCCTCTACAAAAGTCTTTGAGACACAATACTACAGAGGTAAAGGTTAATGACTAACCTGTACTGCTGTTTGCAGGGTGGGAGTTCTGGAGGAGGATTTCACCTGTTTGGGGATCATGTGTGCCATTTTTTTCTTCCCACTTGGCATTCTCTTCTGTTTGGCCCTGCGGCAGAGGAGGTGTCCCAACTGTGGAGCCACTTTCGGCTAGACGGACCAAGCCACAGCCATGCATCCTATTGACCATCACTTGAGTTCCCTTTCGCTCTCATTTCTTTTTAAATTCATCTTTTACATTATATATATATATATAGTTTCAAAACACAATTTATACATACTTTAACTCAGTTTATATCAGCAAGTTACTATAGGGTTTCTCTGTTTTTTTTCCTTTTAGTATAAACAAGCTTAAACCTTGTTTTTCGGCACCCTGTTTTTTCTGTTTAAATCGTACAAAACGTAAATCGTCATCGATTTATTGGTGCCTTTAAAATGGCCGCAATTTAAAAATGAAGACGAATGGAGACCATAAAGAGACTCGGTGAACAAGTTTAAAGACAATCATCAGCATGTTAACCTCAATTATTACTTTTTCTTCATTGATTCTTCTTAAAACCAAATTTCCTTCCCGAGAACCTATGCTGTTGGAAATAATTACTGCGTAATTCCTAGACTTATTCCTAGAATGCAATATTTTTTTTCCAACAAAGAGGACAAAATCATAATCAGGCTTTTAGAAGACCAAACCACTTCTGCACACTAGGCCAGTTATTAAATACATTTATCCCAAGCACCTTCATTCCCTCTAGCACAGTACACACTGAGGTGTGTATAATTTCGCTTGAAATGTTTTTTTTTTTTTTTTTTTTTCTTGTTTCCTGAAGATGAAACTTTAGAAGCCAAATTCACTTTGCACTCTGCACTAATCATTAGTGCCAAAATATTTTTCCTTAACCTTTACATTAAAATGTTAAAATCATATAGAATGATGGATACATCCTAAGCTCTGAAACAATCCCATTTTCAACAATCCTGAAAGACAATCAAACACACTATCGCATAGTGTTCCAGTTTCATGCATTGATTAAATGTCCTTGCTGCCATTATTCACCCTGTAATTAAACATCAGGGGACTCTGCTTTAAACCACTGCATGTATAATCACTTTCGATTTTTTATATGAACAATACTGTAAATAAAACTTCTAGATATGCTTCAATTCATGTGTCTTTTCCTGAGTAGTTTCATTATAACAATGTTAATGTAGCACTTTTTACTGTGTATTAAAAGGTTATTTAAAAGTTTTACACAGAATTTAAATCGGAATAATGAAACAATCTAATTTGTATAGATTATGGAATGCATAAAGTTAAACGTAAACCATACAAAAGATTGAAAAAGCGAGTGAGCACCTGGATTAAGTCTAGGTCTCCACTGATTTGTTTCCAAAATGGTTTCTGCAGCAACAGAAGGATACTTGGATATGCAAAGAATAAACTATTTCAAGCTTTTACAGTCAGAAACATCTAAAACTTGAAAAGGTGGTCTCAGGGAGTTTTTCCTTGCCACCGCCGCCCCCGGCTTGCTCATCAGGGACAAACTGATTTCTGTTTCATTCTGTCTCATCATTTCTTCAATTGTGTAAAGCTGCTTTGTGACAATCACCATTGTAAAAAGCGCCAAACAAATAAAACTGAACTGAATTGAAAAGCAGATCTACATATTCCTGATGTAGACGTCTGTACAATGTAGAGTCAACCTGTGTCTTCTTCTAAAGACTTTTCTTAATTAATAAAATGCTTTAAGATATTTCCTAAATACTCTTGTGCTGGGTTTCACAAAGCAGGCTCGTTTCACTGCAGGCAGGCCAGACACCCAGGAATGGTACTACTGTTTGATACTGTACATTGGATCAGAGCTTTTATGCTTTATTATCAGGTATTCGATGTTAGTTCTTGTTCTAAGATCTGGCCAAATACAAAAATACTTTTAAAGTAAAAGCCATTTTGTGTTTTACAGATTCCAAGACATTTATGTTATTTAACAGATTATCTTATCTACAGTGACATACAAAAGTGGATCAAGTGTAATCATTAAACAGCCCAATAACTGGTACACTAGATCACAAAACAAAGGGTAACAACAACGAAAATAATTTCTCTTTTTACAACAGTTTTTGTGGGTTAAGATTTAAAACGTAAAGAAAAATGTAAAGCCTGAGTGACTGGATGCAAGGACCTAAAACCGAACCCTGTGGAATACCACGTTGCACTTATTCCTAATTCTTTTGACTTGTATAGCACCACATTTATACACCACTAGCTCCTATCTATCACATGACAGCTACATGTTTCATCTCAAAAAGGGAGTCATCAATGCCGCATTACAGGGCAGTAAAACATTTGAAGGAAAAAGCTATTTTCCGACATATGTTGAAGCTTTTTTGATGGAATTCATTCAATTTATTCAACGTTAAATTTTTTCCCCATCATAGTTTATGCTCCTTTTTTATCAGATAAAAACTTTATCCCACTCACTTCTAATTTGTTTTTTCAATGCTAATTTTTTATTTTATTTTTAGGCTTCTTGGTGTTTCCACGCTGCCCTTTTTTTATTCAGTAGTCTAAAATGTATGCAAGATTGTTGGAAACATAGCTAAAGCCATTCTGTTTGTGGTAACTATTAATAAAGTCTAATCGACTTTGGCCATATGTTAACATGACAAAACATCCTCACCTCAACCTGAAGATTGCTAATTAGGATCGGCAGACACTGTAACCATTGCAGAAACTTTCTCTATACAAGAAGAACTGTCTGATTTATCCTTCTACACAAGTTTTGATGTTTAGGTTGCACTTCAAAAACCCACTGTAAATCACATTTATATAGATATTCAGCTATGTGATGATCAAACAGTTCGAAATAAAAGAAATAAAACATTTTATTTTATACAGCAGTGATTCACATGGCATTGAAAAAGTTAAAGCGGCATTGATAAAATGAATATATCCATTCCTTACAGCCGAGAACAGTTTATCTATGTATTGATGAGTTTGGAATCATTTACAGTGACAATAACATAAAATGAAAGATGCAAACGTTTCCTCTCTAAAAAAAAAAAAAAAAAAAAAGTAAAAGAAGTCTTAAATAGTATTTGGAAATAGGTCTGTAGCATAGATTTTCTATAAACACAATTAAGCATTTAAAATTAACGCATACTGTATGTATAATTCTAGTGTACCACAATGTTCCAGATTTTAAATAGCCCGATACAGTAAACCTGCACAAATACATCTCGACACTACAAACTACAACACCTGAAAATTCAGCGCCTTGGTCCCGTTTACATTCATCAACTTAAATTGCCCCAAGACAAGTCTTAATTATTCTAAAGTTCTGGTAGAGGGAAAGTGTCTTATTCTCACAAATAATAAGCAGACATCTACGTCTTGGGTAAAAAGTCAGGACAAAATATATTCTAAGCATATAGACATATAATAACTCTAGCTAGTGCTGTTCATGCTCGTCATCCAGGACAAGTCCTATAAGGCAGAACAAAGGTTGCAAAGATTTTTAAAACATCTGTGTGTAAATGTTAACTGACAGATAAATGTTTATGTGAGAGTGTGTGATGAGGCCACCGTGGTGTTTAGTCCAAATCCAACATGGCTTAAAGCTCATGTATGATGTAGTACTTAAAAAGAAAAAAAAAAGAAAAAAAAAGTCTGCATTCCGACAGCAGTGTTTGACGGTGTCACACTGTCGACAGTTAGAAGGCTGTGATAATTAAATTTTAGGAGCAGACCTGTCGTTGGTGACTGTGGGCCTCAGCTTTACGGTGGCAAAAGGGTTTCCACCCCTGAGGAAAGAACACACTTTGTTAACCATTGGTTTTGGCTCCCAAATTATCTATAATTGTTTTTATATCAGTCATTCATTTGAAACAGCACTTTTTATCCATTTATATTATCTTGCAGCACGTTAATGAAAAAACTCAATAACACAAAAAAGGAAGGAACACAGTTTATGTTACAGGGAAACCAAAAAGTCCTAAAATTACTGTCTGTTACAAAGTAATGATGCTGGGAAACGCTTTAATAAATGCTGTCATGAATATTTTGATCTAATGAGGATGATAAAAAGAAATTAAAAGAAGTCTTTTGTGTGATATGCATCGTTACCACCCCCGACATCACAGCTAATATCGTGGGACTTTAGACACAATTCTAATGAAAGAACTGTAGCAGTGGAACTTATTTCATTATAATCATTATAATAAGTCACTTTCGTACAGGATTTCCTTTCTTAACTAAATTATAAAATGAAAAAATGTGCCTCTCGTTATTAAAAATACAGGAAGGCAAAGTCATTCTTATCCTGCGATGTACTAGAAGTAGCGAGTAGGGGCAGACCTACTATCAGAGCTGTGCAAATTAAGGCAAACCTGTTGATTCATCTACAACTGTTGATTTAAGAGTGTTGTAAAGAATACGCATTTGACCACAGGTTTGGTTTCTTTTTAGAACCCACAAACACTTTGACTTTCCACTGGATTGTGTGCTGGTCTGATTGTGTACTAATTAGCAATGATGTCTCTTAGGCAATGTTTAAAATGGGGGGGAAAAAAAAACAACAAAAAAAACGGCAGGTATGATGGAACTATATCGTGATACAATACAACGCAATACTTTAAATAATAAAATGTACAACAAACAGCTAAAAATACAACAACTCAGCGAGAACTACAGGAGTGGAGCTGAAAGACACACACCGAGGGCTTTTAATTAATTATTAAATGTTTAAAAACAATATGTTTTGATACTAAAGTCATGACAAGTGTAGGCTTGATTGCTATTCTGCCATGTTACGTAAAAAAGACTCGCCAAAAGGTACGGCAGAACAAAGTAATTTTAGGATTTCTCAAGCAATTATATAAGCAATGAAACATGGTTTAAGAAGTTGTTATATTTATGTTGCCTTTGAGCATTAAGGATACGGATTGAGTGATAGGATAATTTACAAATTAATTGCAGAATGTTACTTACCCTAGAAAAGGTGGCTTGGAAATCCCATTTGGCTGAGAAACCTATGAGAAACAAGATACACAATGCCTTAACCTGCTGTAAATCAAGTCACCATTATTTATAAAGAGCTTTTAACAATCAAGATTGTTCCAAAGCAGCAGAATCACATGAAGATACACAATATTAAACACTCCTTAAAACACCTAACCCTAACTAATATAAATTAAGAGACTCCATACGTTGACAAAAAATCCTGCCCCACCCAGATTCCATGAAAACTAGGAGAATTGTGATTTTGTTTCCCATCCCGTAGGATTCCTGAAAAAACTCCATTTTGTTTTATTTTTGCAATTGGCATTAGGGGTCTAAAAGACATAAATACATCGATGCATCGCAATTCTTTCTCTAATGAATCGAAGTTTAGAATTGATTCTTAATTTAAATAAGATTGCACTGGTGCGTGAAAAAAAAAAATTATAAGTGCAACCAAACGTTCATCGCAGGTTTGCCTAAACACTTGAATTTACTAAAATAAAGAAGAAAGCAATCCAAAATGTACTGAACTGTATTTGCAATTTTTTCTTTTGTCTCACATCCTTGTGTGCATGCACTCTCACCAAACTACGGCAAGCCCCGAGGGGAAAAATGCATGCCCACATACACAGAATGAGTGCTGACACAAAACTGCCACGACTGAACTAACTAGTTTAGTCTGTTACATAAGCACTGACTGATGCACATACGTATGCTGGCGAATTTGCTTAATTTAAACAGAAATGGACATCAAATCAACATCAAATTTAAAATTGACTGGGTGGCAACACTTTGCAACGCTTCGACGGGATTCTTAAAAAAGGCAAAAGGCAAAGTGAATAGTGAATTCCTCGGTCAGTGGCGGTTTTATTGACAAGGATTTGTGCCCGCTCTCCGTCATAACTGTTATAAAAAATCTGACGTTTCGATGTTTTATTTAGAGATTGTTCGTCCTGAACACAACTTTGTTAATAAAAGAAAATTAATGAAACCAAATTATCTTTTTTAAAGATGGATGATATTGCTATACAGAAATTCCAACTTTAAACAAAAAGCATAGAAACTCCAATTTTAGTTATAATGTAAAGATGTAAATGTATTTACACATCAGAAGAATTAGAAAAAAGTGTAGATTAAGAATCGATTTTGGAATCGGATCATGACTCCCAGAATCAGAATCGGATCGTAACGTACCTAAAGATTCCCACCCCTAATTGGCATACCAACTTGACAACCACTTAACCAGCCACGCCAAAGCAAACAGGAGGAGAACAGAAAGAAACAGGAATTAAGTTATAAACTTATATTTGTATATAAAGTTATGTTCCGTAGTGTTATTACCGATCCCGCTGACATGGTTTTTTTCCGTCATGTGATTAATAGTGATTTTGTTTCCCCAAAAAAATCTTGAAAAAATGTCAGCATCTACTGTACCCTATAAATCTCCAAACACACATACCGAGACATCAAACTGTTCACTGTTCTAGACAGCCATTGCCTCGCTGTGTTTATTTTGAATTAAGCTGAGCATTTTAAAATGTTATGATCTACTATGATAACTGGAAAACACAGAATACTGTAAACATGATATCAGGGAGAGGTTTAGCTAGTCAGACTGGTCTGATGGCAAAGTCTGTGTAAAAACTTCAGACAGACTGAACTGCAGACTGGAATCCTGCCCGGTTGCTTGTCAGATTTACCACAAATTCTGCAAGATTAATGCCATTTATTTTCACTTACATTCAATAAAGCTGAATGGTTTTTAAAATACAGTATACAGAAATACAATACAGTGCAGTGAATACAGTATATGTAAATACAGAAAAGGAAATATTTAAAGTTGTGTCCTAGGGCAGTGCAACATCTGTAAATCAGTCGGTTGCAGTAAGGTGCTATGACACGAGCTATACACAAGATGGCAGACTAGATGAAGGTGTCTATTAGATTGTAAGGGAACAACCCACGTGACCACTCCAGAAGCAGCATTTAATCTGCTTTTAATCTGCTAGTTTTTTTAGTATGTTAAAATACACTGAATGACGCTAACGGAGGTTGACAAAACTGAACTAAGGACAAAAGGATATTTTAAAAATCTGGACTTTTACACCAGCATCTAAATTTTTATTCTTCTATTTTACTTTGATTTGATTTAATTGATCACATACTAATTATTGCTAATCAAAGTGAATGGGACACAGCTAATCCTGACACGATAATTTTTCGCCTTTTAATGTCCAGATTAAAAAAAATAATAAAATAAAATAGTGTTTATCATGTGTGTCATCTCTGTGCTTAAATCAGAGTTTCCAGAACTGTTTAAAAACCAAGCCCTGTCTGAGTAATAACATGCCACAGGGCTGGTGAGTCAACCCTTGGAAGGTGTTGGCCAACAACCTATATTGTCTTTTCATTGTGGTAGTAGTACTTTATCACACAATTTGCACAGCTTCGAGAGCAGTAGGAGTGGTTCTGTCCAGTATAGAACGGGTTTCAGGTTGAGCTCAGTGTGGAATTCTATCGCTAAGGCTGAGGCATTACCCGAATGTGTGGAGGCTCCGGGGCTCACCAAAGAACGAAAGGCTGATGAATATTTTAGTCGGTTTTATATAGGAGTATCCCCTTTCATTGCATAGTCAATGGAGCGGTCTACTGGTAAATGCCACCAAATCAGGGCCGTCTTTATCCTCATATGGTGCTTCGTGCCAGTGCTAGTTAGGTACCATATAATTTACATAGGGATCGATTTTAATTTCCCAATGTTCTTTTAGAAAAATAGATCATCCTGTATGCGAGTCTGGCAATGACAGTAATCTGCCAAAAGGAAAGAACTACTAACAAAGTTGCACTTTATTTTGTGATGTAACAGGTGTTTGTCAGCCGAAACAAAATGATTTACATGTAGCCACATCCTTGCAAACAATTTGCATAAATGCAAAACTTCCTAGTTAGACGTCCTGCAGGGAGCATAGCAGCCTATACACATTTCTGAGTGAAATTTATTTTAATACTAATGCAATTTAGAAACTCGTGTTGACCTAATGTTTCAGACAGATATATTATTTGTCTTCCTGGTTTGTGTAATATTTATTCAGAAATAATCCTGCCTCCACTGTAGCCTTAGATTCCGGTTTCTGGCAGACTGGATTTTAACCCGACACACTTCTGCTGTCGTACCCTGTCCGCCTCAAAATTCGATGCGATCCGAGATGTTTTTTTCAACACTTGATAGTAACCGTCTTTTTTAACGTAATATATTCGCCTAAACTAGTCTAGCTATTGTACTCTGACCTTTCTTAACATTTACGCTATTCGGCAGATTCCCTTATTCAGGGCGGCTTACATTTTATCTTATTTACACAACAGAGCATTTTTGGATTAAAGGCATAGCAGTGGCAGTTTTGTGGTGCTTGGAACTGGATTCAACTTTCTACCAGTAGTCCAATGTCTTAACCACCGAGCTACAGCTTTTCAATAAGACGTTTCCATACTGTCACTTCCTGTATGTATTTTGGATTTTTGCTCCATAGTGGGTAGACCTGAGGGACTGCTGTGTGTAAAAATACTGAGATCAGCGGTTACTCAGACCAGCCACCAGCATCTGCTCCGTAACCAAAGCCACTGTAATCACATTTTTTCTGTATGATGAATGAAACACTTGACCTGTATATTCATGTTTTGCCACATGGTTGCTAGGATAATAATCTGGTGTATTCAGATTATCAGTCAACTTTAAACAGATGAGTAAGAAAGCTACTTACTGTGTTTTCAGAGTAAGGCACATGTGTCTGAATCAGCGACCTGGTTGAGTTTCTCCTGACGGCCGTGTCGCTGTAGTCAGGAGGAGGGAGCATTACATCATCCTCTGGGTTCTGCTGCGTGAGGTTTACCACGCTCTTACTGCGTGCCGGTGGATTCCCAGCAAGACTTTAAGAGTAGGCCATATGTTAGAACATACCTTTTTGCATGTTTAATAATTTAATGATGAATACAACATACGTCTAAATCTACCCTTTTACTCTGCCTTAGACAATAAAGCATTCTATCTATCTAACATACAGGGGCAAAACAATAGATAGATCCTAAATTCTAACTTTTAGTGGCTTTACTTTGTAAACATACAACCCAGTTGAGCTTTTTCATGTTTTTAGACTCAAGTGTTTTTTGCGATAACCGGGTTGGGTAACACAGTAGGCACACAATGTATTGTTTTCCTACTAAGATCCTTCGCTTTTTAACCTAGGGTTACTCAGTAATGTATTTCCTCCTAATTTGTCTTTATGCAACTGTTTATTTCAGGAACTGAAGCGATGCTATTCTTTTCAACAATGGGGTCCTAAAGGTCTACAAAAGTAATGATCCTAAAATAGAGCCTGACCCCAGCTTGGGTTTCCTTGTCTTTAAAGCAGAACTGATCAGTATCTGCAGCAATTACCAGGATTACAGAGTGAGCGTGTATGAGGGGGAGTCTGATTACCTGTTATTCACCACAGGTTCTACATATGGACGACAATAGGAGGATGGAAACCAGCCCCTTCTGTAAAAAGCAAGCAAAAATGATTGTGTTTATTTTTTTTTAAATTACGGAAAAAGATAAGTTATTTAATATGATACCTAATGATGGTCATCATTTTGTGGAAGACAGATGATGCCATGAAATTTTGCATAATAAAATTGCAGACAAAAGAATTTCAGCACCACCAACAACAGCTGGAGTGTTTCTAATGCTTTCTGGTTTGGTTAGTTTGTAGGGCTGTGTATTGGCAAGGGCCTTATGTTACGATATACATCACGATACATGGGTTACGATACAATATATTAAGATATATTAGAATACAATACATATTGAAATACATTGCACTGCTTAACTGTATTGATATTTTTTCTAAGGGTGCAACAGATCGCAGTTGATCTGTGATCCGTACGGATCACGACCCACGGTTTGGCTCGCACTTGGCCCGCAGATTAATTGCTACTTTTTAACTTGTGGATTTATAAATTTAATTAAAAAAATTGCAGAAAAAAAAAGAAAAAAAAAAGACAATTTTACTGCCGGATATTGTTTAAGTAATTTCGTAAGTACACGGAGCAGCCGTGTTCACATGACCGGGACATGTTAATAAGTAAACAATAGCTAGCAGAGGATAGGATCATTCAAATCGCATTCGCAATGTATGGGAACATTTTGTCTTCACAGGCTAATGCAATAAGCTACAGCATATAAGGAAGTTATCGCTGATGGGAAATGCAGTCCCAATGCTACAGCTACACACAAAGCACCCTCTATAAGGATTCACACAAAAGTTTATCGCTGAGTGGGAAATGCGTAGTCCGGTGCTATGAGACACGACACGCCCCTCTATGAGATTCACACAAAAGTGGAAGTTAAAGAGACTGTGACCGCAATATAAATATTTCTGTGACCACAAATGACGCCGGAAACACAAATGATGCCGTTATCCACAGCAGGTGACATAGTGACTAAGACGTCCTCATCTTTTTTTTTTTAGGTCTTAGATTGTTTTACACATTACAATTTAATGACTGAGGAGTGAATATTATATTTTCATTATTAAATTGAAATTTTTCATTAAGTTGCTAATTTTTTTTTTTTTCCTATTTTTTGCTAAAACTATAGGTGGCATAGGGTTAATTTTGTTAAAATCAAAGTTATTTGATAAAGTTTTTTGTAATAAATGCAAAGCAAATTATATTTGTCTTTCCTCTTTTTTGCCAATCAGAAAAATGATCCTATCCGTGACTTGATCCAAACCGTGAGTTTTATGATCGGCTGTACCAGTAATTTTTTTTTACACAGCCCTATTAGTTTGGGATAATAATATTGTGAATACATGTATTACTATTCAACACAAAAAAATAAAGAATGCTTTAAAGTTTTACACTAAAGAATTGATTGGTGACAGATCATTATTCATTAACTATATACTGAAACATGTGCTGCTTGAAATACATT
The DNA here is from genome assembly GCA_005784505.1 of Bagarius yarrelli. NCBI lineage: Eukaryota > Metazoa > Chordata > Actinopteri > Siluriformes > Sisoridae > Bagarius > Bagarius yarrelli. The sequence continues at coordinate 3,970,839 of VCAZ01000020.1, forward strand.
TAGAAAGGCTCAAGGGTTCATTAATGTTTCCTTACTACAGCCAATTAATACACAAGGCATAAAACAAAAGTTTCAGAGCCAGATATGTGGAGACACCTGGGCTAAAAAATAAGATAAAGTAAAAATGTAGCTGCGTGGTTTTATATAACATACTTCATTTTTTTTACTGATGTTTATTAGGCGTTAGTGTAATTGTTGAATCTAAGTTAACAAAAACCCTTATTTTAGCCTTTAACCCTTCCCCTGGTTTATCTACAACATATCGTAGACACGCGTATAGTTGAAAATTACTGGGTGACAGGAATTTCTTACCTCCAACCATTACAAAAATCTCCATGTTCAAGGTTTTTATGTTTGGTTTTTTTGAACATTTACACACCAAAATTAGTACAAACGTATCAGATCAGACACAATGTGCATATATTTAGAAATGTTATTAGAAAAATAAAGGCCAGATATAGTTGTAAAGCTATTATGTGAAAAGCGAAACAGTCTGACAGCCTCTGTGTTCCACATTGATGTTTTAAAAAGGAATTGTTTAAACCGTATAATAGCACAAAACTTTAAAGCTCATATGCTTTAAGAGAAGCCAAAGAACATTGTATATACACAATACAATGCAATGAATATAGACCTGGCCAGTGGAAAAACCAACACCTGAGGAGTATATCCTCTAGTCTAGCCCTTCTGTGAACTTACAGGTAAAGCACAAGAGGTCATTTTTTCCCACTGGTTTATAATGGACGAGTGTCTTTGCTAAAAAACAAACAAACGTTTTACTCTATAAGGTAACATCATGGATAAGCGCCACCTCCACAGAACAAGGTCGACATCTGCTTCAACATCACTGTCTGTTTAGCCCTGATTCACGCAAGCACGTGAAATAGCTCGGAAGGCAAGACGCACATTTCCAAATTGTAAACAAACTCAGTCTTTGCATAACCTTCCATCGGATCCCAACATTAGGAAACAGTGGATTCCTACAGCGAATCTTCTGTCTCCACCTAACCCTATTCTCCACACTCTCTTTACTCACACTCACTAACTTCATGTCCTCGTTTATCGCATCCATGTACCTCCTTCTTTGGTCTTCACCTATGCTCTTTGGTAGCTAACAATATATTCAATACCTCTGTACATGTCGCACCACACAAGTATGAGTAACTGTTTTTATTAGCCAATCATAACAGTGGGCGTTTCTTCCAAGAGAACAACCCGCCACGCCTATTTAAACAAAGTGTTCTGATGAGGGCGTCAAGAACGGAACAGCATATAGCCTATTACTAAAAATTCCAACATTATAAGTGACCTTAAACGACAATAAAAAGAAAAAAGATCCGCACCTCGGTTTACTTATGATATCTTTACTTCAGCATATTTACTCTTGAATTCACGACTTTAATAACGGACTCGTAACTTTAATAACCTTTATCACATCAAAGGTGCAATGACTTTAAGCGATGAAAGCCACTCAGATGAGTCCAGTCATGTCTCCAGCCTTACTTACGTCCGCCACACAATCTAATGACCTGCTTGTCTGGCAACCTTTACATGGATATAATACCCTTTCCTTTTTAAAAAAGGTTCTCGAGCGCAAAGATGAGATAAACAAGGAGAGCGTGAGTATCATTTTCACTACCGATTACCACCAGTGCTCAGCAGCTGTATCTGGACAGACAGCTTTGAGTAGTTTTGCTCGGCTAGCATCTAATAGATTATTAGGTGTCAAATCATCCTGTGGCTTACATAACTGGTGGCTACAAACCCTGCCAGAAACCTGCCTGTATATTCCAAAAAAAAAATTTTAAAACACGTTTCTGTTCGATGAAAACCTCTTTTGGCCAGAACGTATAAAGGAGGTATATATAATTAAGCCCCTTATGCCACCAAGTTTCTCATTTTTAATTTGTGAGTGTGTCTAACATTGGAAATAGGAATAATATTGAATTAATGAACATTAAAAGGCACTGATAACTAAAATATTAAATCATAATTACGGTAAAAAAAAATACTGGATATATAGGTTAGAGATATTGTTGTGCATTACACTGGCTTCATGCTTCATCCCTAAGAATAATGTGAAACCTTACTTGGTATTCCTGAAGTACAGAAACTGTTTAGATGCATCTCATTAAAAGACAAGCTTGCACCATCTGGAGGAATTCATTCTAAGGCTGCTGAAGTGAAAGGCCTACAAATATTTAGCATAGTGGTGGAAAGCAGCAATTTTCTCCCACATAGCTGTTATTCTTCTGCAGCTGCGCTCTGACTGGCTCTCTTCACCTTTCTAAAAACTTTTCAGAAGCAGGTGGCCTGGTCGTGTGCGTGAAAGCTAGTCAGCTGACATGGGCACAATTAAAATCATGGGTGGTTGTTTACAGATGTTCTCCACTGAGCCTTCTACAATCCCCCCAGGTAATCATGTTGGATGAATGAAAATCCTACACTCAGCAGGTGCAATACAGCACGTTTGAGTTAGCCATCATAGTAAGAGATATGCAAAAAAAAAAATGGCCCCTGTGAATCTACACAGCTAACTTACAGCCTTTAGATTGCCCACTCATTGTGTAAGACTGTCCAGAAATGCAGACGTTTTGGAACATAGGAGACAGGTGTATTTCCGTTGCTATTCAAAGACCATATTTAGGGCTTGAAATTAAAACATAACTGATAACACATAAATGATAAATCCACATTTCACTTTCCTATTAAACAACTATGAAACATTTTACATTTGGAGGCAGGCTGTACAATTTTAAAAAAGATTGACAAATTTAGGGTTGTTGACAACTTCTAAATTTCTACTTCTGCAGCTAGATTAGTGAGACTGATCCTAAAACATTCATGCAAGCCCAAGTCCTGTGACACTCGTGTGCGACCGATGAGCTTGTTAAGGAGAGAGGTCCAAAGAGAGACTTCCACATGCACAAGACATTGAAAAAAAAAAAAGAGTCCAGTCCTTCTATTCCTTTCTACCTGGTTTAATGTGCTTTCCTCATCTAATCAGTCAGTGCTCCGTTTGGGTGTTGAATATCAGCACATCGGAGAGATGACTTGTTAGGTATTTCAGAGACAAAGTCACAGAGGACAGATTAAGATGGTTTAGACATGTGCAGAGGAGGGAAATATTGGTAGCAGTTTGTCGGCAGGTATATAGATGTGAATAATGAAGACTCTTGAGTAAGTGCAGGATGCAGAGGATAGAATAAGGCAGAGGCTGACAATTTGCTATGGTGACCCCTAAACAGCAGTAAGGAGAAGTAGAAGAAGGATGCACAGCTTTCCTGCATGCCTTGGCCTTAATGGAACCTACATTTAGCTTGTGGGCGAATCCATGATTTCTATCTTCTATGCTAACTTGCTTTTTAAGTCTAAAACTAACATCATGCTGTGTCTGATTTAGAGATATTTTGATTAAACAGCATCTGACTATCAGACCGCTGCTTCGAAACAGAGATAAGACATGTTTGATCCTCTGTCTAGGCTGGGGGCTTATCACCTTAGCCTAGAGGTAGGCTTAACCCTACTTCCTATTCTAATATTCCACTTTACAAGAATGTCACACTCACAGAACTGTTTTCTAAATTTTACAAGCTTCCTCCCAGTACTGTAAGCATGGTAATCCCGTCCGAGCACTGATAAAGCCAGTCCCAAGGTAAGGCCGCTTTTTCATAACATTGTTGATATACTTTACCAAAGTGTTATTAATAGCCCTTGCCAAAAAATTATGGTGCAATAAAAAGTGCAAAGAACATTACTGGGGTTTTTTTTTAACCCTGGGAAGTTTTGCTTGTATTTCAGGACCTGTGAGAATGTTCTAGAAAGTGACTGCTGTATCAAGCATTATTTATGGTAAACATTGTGTCATGAATCACTGTTTCACCCTGCAATATGCACAAGCTGTCCAAATGTTACACACGGTTCATGGTGGTTATAAGAGATTCGTAAAACCAGAGTTACATACATAACTGGCATTAAGTGCAGTACTTATGCTTTCATCACATGGTCTCGTTTAAACCTCAGTAAAGTGAATTTATATTATGCCTTACTGTTTGGTCTTCTCCAGTTCTCCATAAAGCCAGCCGTCTCTCTCATCAGGAATAAGCAGGGTGATAAAGTCACCCTCATCGAAGCTCAGCAGGGTGTTGTTATTGCCAGACTTGTGGGGGAAGATCGTCCTGACGCGTGGCCTCTGGCTTACATTGTTCAGCCCGGCAGCCATAGAAACGGACCTGACCATTTGACTACTGTCATTAGTATTATCTGCCAATTACATGAGAACAAGGAATAGCGTAATGATCCTGATCCCGATGGTATATAGGGGTTAAGAATCTTTTATACCAAATGGATTTATTTATTATGAAACAGAAAGCTTTGGGCAGTTAGAAACTGTTTTTTATGGAGATTAACATCAGTGCAGTATTTGATGGACTACAGCTTACCAGTCACAGTCTCTTGCTTTGCTGTGTCTTGGTTAAAGATGCTCACTAGTGGGCTTGTTTGTGCCTTTAATGGTGGTGCAGGTGGTGGAATCATTGCATCAGAATTGTTCTGTGAAACAAATGTCTTACATGAACAAGCGAGGAATAAATGCTGTGGCATCAACACCTTATCGATATATTTCAAACAGTTATTATTTTGCTAATTATGCACATGGTATAGCAAGTAATTCATATCTACTGTAGAAAAAAAAAATACACAGGCTACAGTGAAATCTCTTAAACATGCCATTTCTGGTTTTTACCCTTTGACAAACCTACCCTGCTGTGGCGCTTTACAGCTGGAGAGGCCTGAGGGGTTATGGACACTGGGGTGCGCAGACCTTCTATCATTGACATCACACTGTTTGGAACGTTGCTAATATCAGTACACTTGTCTTGCCAGTTGGGTATCTGGTCTGTTAGTATATCCTTTGCCTGTAAAGTGAATACACAGTATACTATTTCATTAGAATTTATTGCCAACACATATTGTAAGGGTAACCTTTTTCTTTTTTCATTTATAATTCAAAATTATTTGCACAGTCTGGAATGCATTTACAATTACGGAATTTCGCAGAACCCTCTTATCCGGATCAACCTAAATTTATCTCATTTACACAAATAAGCAGCTGAAGGACAAAAATATTGCCTAAAGGTACAGCAGTGGCACTTTGGTGACAACTACCACTGCCCTTTATCTTTAAAATGTACCAGATGTTCTATAGTAGAGTTTTGGAGTGCCCACTGTTTTAGTGTCTTTCCCACTCTAAAGCGGGGCTGTGTGATTTTTAGCCACAATTTAGTCATCTGAGGCAAATTTTAAAATTCTAAAAGATTCCTATAATCCTACGATAAAATCTGTTGTCTTTGTGTCAGAGATTTTAGACAGTTATGCGCAGTGAGATTTTTCCTATGATGACCCTCAAACCAAGAACTAATAGGAGCACTGGACCGGAAGACGCAATCAGCGTGACACCTTTAAACCACCTTAGAAAAATGTGGAAACCAGTCCAGCAGAGAACAGTGCAGCAAGAAATAAAGCTTACTGGGTAGGCCATAAGCAAAATTACCGCTACAGTTTTTATTTGCTACTGGCTACCATTTTGCGAGATAACGTGGGTTACCAAACATGCTACTTTTACATCATTTGGAAGCTGAGCTTAAGGTTAAGGGCCTTCCAGTAGTGTCAGGTTGGTAGTACTGGGAATCAAACCCACAATCTTCGGGTTGGTAGTCCAACATCTTAACCACTGGCCTACCACCTCGTCATGTTGACGACGTAAAACTTTTTTTCTTGCGTGTGTCTGTTTTTGATGTGTCTATAATTAAGTTCAGTCTGACATTATGAGATCTTACAGTGTGGCATGGAGATCAAAAAAGACTTCATACAAAAAAAAAAAATCATACAGTCCAAGCATGGCTTAACATGCCTGCTTCTACCTACAAAGTGCTTCTAATTAGCGGATCAGTTTAATCAGGTGTGTTGGAGGAGGGGAAATGCTGAAACGTGCAAAACGGGTATTCTAATGCTATACAGATAATTAATATTACTTAAAAGTTTGCCTTTCTTTGCGATTTACTTAGTTACAATAGGTGATAAATTTATTTTAAAGATCTGGTAAAACTGAATTGGTCCTTTTTTTGTTCCTGATATTCCGGGTGTGCACTAAAAAAGTACTCTTGGCTTGATCCAATAAAGAATGGTATGACCAGAACATAGGGGTTAATCTGATTAAAGTAACAAACCTTTTCATGGAAACCTGCTAGCTGGTAGGAAAAATTGCAATGTTTGTCCACCAGGAAGCAAAATCTTCTCTTCTCCTCCAGCAAAGCCTCCTTGCAGCCATCTGCAATAAACTTTTGCATCTCCATCTGGCGGTGGGTGAGGGTCTCCAAACACTGATAACAGAAAAAGATAATGCTTATCGGCTGGCCCATAAGTCTAGATTCCTTTCTTTGCTTTCAGTGAAACGGGCCATTGTAAAGAAAAAATGGCCCACATGAGGCCAATTCATCGTCAACCCCAAAGAGACCAATCAGAGAGGGTCCTTTCTGTTGCCTTTTTAAAGGAAAAGAATACATAATATTTAGTTCCTGTCAGGAAGGGTGCCTTTGGCGTGAACAAAGATGGGAGACAGAATAGAGATTGTTACGGTATTTTCAGATTTATTATTAAAGAAAACTGATAGAATGAATGGAATATTGTACCTGTGCTTTTGTTTCAGAGACTGTAAATGCTTAATAATGACAAATTGTTATGACTGGTCAATCAAAATCATCTTATAAACGTTTAATATTTACACAGACCCAGTCTGATTTATAAAACGGAGAGAATGACAGGGTGTGTACACATCGCTGACTAACAGACTTCGGTCAACATGGATATATTTACTCACATTGTTAAATTACACACAACCTTCAACCACCAAAACCCAGTATTATTGTTTTAATGATTCAATATCTCTCTCTTTCTCCTCCTATCCTCCATTTCATTTCCTCCTGTCCAACTTGGAGACAGATGAGACATGATCACACAATATGACGCAAATATATTTCAAGTCTCAACAAGACATGTGAAATAGTTTCCGATCCTGGGTAGAAATCCCTCTGACACCTAACTGCCTCCACCAGACAAAGGCAGGTTGTGTTATTTGAAGAGATTTCTGCTTAGTCATGATTTCCTTCTTTATTCTAAGATGTGCATATTCTCCAAAAACATCACTTTATTATATTGTTCTTGAGGCACAGGTAATGTTGATAAATAGCGAGAAAGAAAAATTGCATTTAGCTTGCAAGCTAGTTAGCGCTCAGAGGTCCCACTGGTTCCCTTTTATCTATATACTTCCTTCTTTGGATGCCAGAACGTTAAGCCAGCCACGTCTCATCCCTGTGCAAACACAGAAATGCTGAACAAACGGTGTATTTCTCCAGGAGGCGCCAGGGCATGCGAGCCGAGTGCCAAACTCACATTCGCATACAGACAAAAATGCACACCGTCAATCACAGAACAGTCTGGCCAGCTGTGCTAACATCTACTCAACATTAGAGAAAGAGCTACTAAATTCAACGCCAGCCTGTTCTGCTGTCGTTTATATATATAAAAAAAATCATCTGTGGCGCCCGCACTCTCTGAGATGCTCTCAGTATCAGGGGGATATAAATGACGGACCGCTTACAGCAGGAACAGTTGGGAAAGTCTTACACAAAGAGCCTCACGTTTATCACCCGAGACTCTCTGTGATTAACTGATAAATGCTGAAGCTGGTTGCTATGGTCACGTAAATTTTGCCAGGGAAGAGAATCAGCAGTAACCTCAGACGCTGTGAGAGACACACACCGTTCCAGTTAAAGTGAGGCTTTTTTTTCCATTTACATAATCTACATGTGAATTCATTGTTGCTGAATATATTAACAGGTGATGGCAAGTTTTTTCTTCAATAGTGTGTTTGAGCGTCGCCATTTCAAGCTGAAATAATAATAATAATAAAAAAAAACGAACCTTAAAAATAGACCTACATAAATGACAAATGGCATTAAAATCAATGGCTATTGTACAGCTTTATGTTTTAGAATTGTTCATGTCACCGCTACTTTGCCTTGTCCTGTTTGCTCATTCTGGATCTGTCTATTGCGCCGGTTCATATTTGAAGCCACCACTTTTTTCATTCCACTGCAAGGTGTGGACCGTACAAAGTATGGTAGTTGCATTATGGGTGGTTAACATGAGTTGAGCTCGTGATGGAGCTTTAGTAGAGCGAGCTTAAAGCGACAAAAAACAACATGGCTTCAATTTAAATAAAAAAAAAAACTGCTTTGAAATCACGCCGCTCCATTCCGTTCTGTTTCACTTAATTTCACAAAAATGAACTATATCTCCTTTTAGCAAACATAGTCGCCCCGTTGCAGCCCTTCTGTAACATTTTGAGATGCTACCGACACCAGGTGACGTCAGCAACAGCTGTATGCACCGGCATGCTGGAAAAAAACATGACATGAATTTGAGTCTGACTTTCCCATTTATGTCACATGGTAGTGAGTCAGATGTGCATCTAATCTAGGAATATATAGAAAAAAAAGGGTTCCAGGTTCACAACAATCCCGGAAAAAAATGCTCTCTAATTGGTCACATTATAGTTAAAAACAGATTTGGGTCACTTTGAGATAGTTCAGCTGATGCTAAAGAATTCTGCAAGCTTTATTAGAACCTTTGTTAGGCAAGAAAGGAAAATTGCTTTTTATCAACAACAGTTTAAATATGGAGAGGACGTAGAAAAATCCCAAATGAGTCCTATAGTTATGGAGAGAGAGAAACACAGAGAAGCACTTGCTTTTTGTAGATGAGCCTTTTTAATAGGCTGATAGCTGATTTTCATTTAGCGTGACATTTTGTTATCCTTGAAAAGAAGAACCAGAGCCATTCTGCATTTACACCGTTAAAGTTACTGAACTTACTGCAAACTGCTGTAGGACATTAAGGAGTCAAAGTAATGTGTGTGTATGAGTGTGTGCAGTTAGGGCAGTGATCTAGAGTGTATCCTTGCCTTACATAAGCGTAAGTCATGAAACCCAGTTGTCTCTAGAGAAGAGACGGAGAGTTGAAAATGGCATCTCTCACCTCATTCTCTTTGCTCTCATACTTTAGCGCATTCTTTCCTTGGCTCTTTCTTCTCAGCTTCTTCAGGTCCGCCTGAGACCTCTCCAGAGAGTCCTGCTTCATCTTGTGCTCCACCTGATACTTCTTAAACGTGGCCTATGGGTGGAGAAGACTTATCATTCGTGGCCCTTGATCTGAGTGTGAAGTGCTTGACAGGCAGAGGCTTTTTAGTTTTTTTTGGATTCATTAAGATTAAATACGATTCAAACAAAGCCTCTAGAGTGCAAAACTTAATTTGTGATCAGTTTTTCTTTTAAACAGAGGCTCCCTGTAGTTAATATAACACTTACCGTCATGTATTTCACATCCATGTCCGTCTTCTTATCCAACTCGGCAATAATGTCCCGATGGAAGCGCCTAAACTGTGAGGAGAAACAGGGGCTGATCATGTACGAGGTATTTTATAAAGAATTACTTTTACACGGCGACTGTGTTAAGCAGGAAAACACCTCAGGCGCTGGCCGATGTTATAGAAGCAAAAGTGTTCAGTGATAAAGGCTGAATAAAAAACAAAATATGTTTCAGACAGAAACCAGGTAAGCCAACAGACTTACACACACACACACACACACACACACACACACACACAAGCCCGGCTTCAGTAAATGACACCAATCAAATCTCATTTCCTTGTGAAAATCGAGACCACCAACTTTTTCTTCTGCCAACTTCTTAAAGTTCTCCACAATCAGCCAATTAGCTAAGATATACATTAGTGGTCAAAATAATTAGAACACTAGTATTTATTTATTTTTTTGAAGATAAAAATTGTTATTTTGATCTTTTTCTGCGGTGTGTCAGTACAAAGCGTCAGTTTACATCTCCAAACATTTATTTTGCCTCTAAATGTAATAATCCGGTGAGATTTTTTGATTTTTAAGACTCTGACAACAGCCAGTGCTCCACACGGAGATCTGATCCTGTCATCATCATCATCCAGTTTGTCTAGACTGGATAAAAAAAACAAAAACAAACTGAAACAAAGTAAATCCAGAAAAAGCGTGGCAACGTCTCCAAGATGCTTTAAGAAACCGACCTGCAAAGCTACCCGAAACACTGAGTGAGTGCGCTAAGAAAAAGCTGCTTTAAACGCAAAAGATGGTCAAACAAAATGTTGACTTAAGTTATTCTATAGAAGTTATTTAATAAAGAAAATCTATTTTTGATTCAATATCATTTACATTTTTTAGCATTGTATGCACAGGTGCATAACACTACACAGCACTGTAGATTTACAGGTTGATCTCTGGAAGCATCTTGGAGACGTTACCAGAGTTCCTCTGGATGAAATCTGTCTCAGTTCGTTCTGTTTCTTCATGTCATTCTAGACACGACGGGATAATGATGAGATCGGATATCTGTGTCTGCTATCAGACTCTATGTGCAAACAACAATCTCACTGGTTTATTACAATTAATGGCAAAGTAGTCACATATACATACATAGATACACATACATACATATACGTATATAATAGATTTCTATTATTATTTTTTTTTTTGTTTAATTAAATTCTATTTTTAATTATTTTTTTCTGTATATTTTGATTGAATGTGTTTTTTTAATTTGGAGAGTAAGAATATTTTGCTATATGTTGTGTATAATCATTCATTCATTTATTTATCTTCTATACTGCTTATTCCCTAATTCGGGGTCACAGGGATTTGCTGGAGTCTATTCCAGCCATGTCTGGAAGGGCAAAAGGCAGGAGGGGTACACCCTGGACAGGTCGCCAGTCAATTGCTCCTATCGGCAGTTTAGAATCACCAATTAATAGTGGACCGTGGAAGTAACCGGAGCACCCGGAGTAATCCCATGCAAGCACGAGGAGAACATGCAAACTACTCCACGACTCACTTGCTGTGAGGCATCAGTGCTAACCACCTGGCCCCTGTGCTGTCATGTGTATAATCATGTATGTGACAAATAAAATTGAAATTTGAAAAAAAAAATAAATAAATGTTTGAAAATGTAAATAGATTTTCTATTGACGCACTACAGCAAGAAAAAAAAAAACAACTCAAGACATTTTAGCTGGTGAAAAATCCTTTTGGCCACCACTGTATTTTCCCACTACATTTATTTCCTGATCAGCTCAATCAGAAAAATATCTCTGACAGTTTGTTTGGGAGCAGATTCCATTCGGTTATTTCCAGGTTTATGGAGGTTTATTTTTAGCATCTGGTTACTATGTAAAGTTAAAAAACAGAAACTGGGAGGTTAGAGAAACATCTGATAAGGGATCTTATCTTAGCCAAGCTTTAGATATTACATATTATATAGGATATAATACAAATATGTGTTTCGGATACGAGTTAATATTGGTGTAATATTAGAGCAGTATGAAATGGAAACATACAGAACTATCAGTTGTATTTCATTTACGCAAGGTCAAATTCTTTACAATGCAGATAGTTGATAATAAACTCTGATCTGATCTAACACAGTTCAATGTCCTATGTGAGTAGTGGCAGCATACAGCATTCGGTAAGCTAGCTAGTACGGGGGAAGTGGTAGCGCAGTGGTTAAGTTGTTGGACTATTAACTTGAGGACCCGGGTTCGACTCCACCATGCCACCACTGCTGGGCCCCTGAGCAAGGCCCTTAACCCCCAATTGCTCAGTTGTATAACAAGGAATATTGTATGTCGCTCTGGATAAGAGCGTCTGGCAAATGTAAATGTACTAGCAGCAGATTCGATTCAAGAATTTGTCATGGAATAAAAGGACTGGTTTGCATGTTTTATAAACTATTTAACAAGAGTAACTAGGGGCTGACCAGAATGGCTAATAGAAAGCTGCCTATGAAGTGTTTTATTTTATATACACATGCAAAAGTAGTGTAAATTAGTATTGTATGATAATATCGTTAATAAATCTAACAGTCAATTTGACATTGATCTTCAGTGACTCTGTTGTGGATTTCTGGTCATTTTCTACTCTTTGATTCTACCTTTAAAGGGTTAAGTCCAGTCAAGTCAGGTTAATAGAGATTGTGTCAAAGCCGCGTTACAGAATTAAATAAGACAATAGTTGATGCTGCAACTAAGTTTCCATAGTCTTGTGTCTGGATGGCCTTCTAGAAGACAAGGTCATCACTCGAAATCTGCATCTGGGGCTTATTGTCTCGAAGTGCTTTTCAGAGTGGTCAGTGTTCAACTTTGTACTGTTCTCTGAGGGCCACTCGTAACGTTAGCAAAACTTTACATCAAAAAACATCATAATTTAGAAGTAACCGGGCTATTTTCTGTAGGAATGTCATAATTATGAAATCTGGGTGACAATTAATTGCCAAAAAATTATTAAGATTATGACAATTTATTGGCTGTTTTGCAGCTTTAGCAGTTCTTTGTTGTTTTTTATAGCTTTAGGACAATTGATTGTTTGCAATATACAATTAACACACTTAATTACATTTTTAATATACATTTAATAAAGTTATTTGTTCAGTAAGTAATAAATAAATAAATAAATATTACTGTATCTTTTAGAAATATTAAAATTCTGTAAATTACAATAACAGAACAGGTCTTTAATATCACGTTTCCAAACAAGGCTGGCTTGGTAGATTACAGGAAAGCAACACTGGCAAACGAGTTCTGCCGTGTAGTTGAGCTGATATGGATCAGTGAAAACTCGGCAGAACAGTGTCATTTAAACTTAAAATGCACGTTTGCTTAGTGTAATTCGTGCAGACAGCATGTTAGATGCAGAGTATTTAAGCAAGTTTAATTGAGAAATTGGAAATCTCTCACACAAACACACACACTCAACACAATCGATGTTTACAGCAACACGTAAAACACTAAAAATACATTGTTAAGCATGATCACTTTAAATGCAGTTTGCACATTAACCTTGCTTTCTATTTGCACATTTTAATAATCTGTTGAATTTAATGTTCTGTACAGCGTCCTGTTTTTTTGTACTGTATAGTCTGGTTTAATGTTTGCACTGTTATTTGCACCGTCTGTCTTGCACCGTTTGCACCAGGTTGCACACATGCACTTTATGTTGCTGAGACAATTTACTTTTAGTCTTCAGCTCTGTGTTGCTCTGTTAAGTGGCTCTTGTTGTTTTGTGCAATTCTGTGTTGTTTTTGTGTAGCACCATGGGGTTCTGGAGAAACGTCGTTTCATTTCACTGTGTACCGCGTTTGCTGTATATGGTTAAAATGACAATAAAGATACTTGAACTTGAACCATCTTTCACTATGTTCTGTCAGCGTAGTTTAACTCTTTAGCACCATATGAATTTGTTCATGCTCTTTGCAGTTGTATTATGGGCTGTTAGCATGAGTTAAGCTTAGACTTTCAAAAAAAAACCTGCTCCAAACTCTGAGCTAAATCTCTCCTATCCCACCCCTCGTTTTACACCCACTCCACTTATATACTCTGGTTGAAAGTAGGGTGCGGTAAATATCACAGCTTCCCCTTGTGGCTAATTACAGTCAGATCCCATATAGTTGGCAGACTCCGCATAGCAGCCTCTTTTAATTTCAGAAAATCCAGCATCAAATTGTGCGAAAGAATGACCACGATCTTAAATAAAAGAGTAAAGCGAATCCACTGTTTCCTAATGTTGGGATCCGACAGAAGAGTATGCAACGACTGTATTTGTTTGGAACACATGCAGTCACAAAATTCTACTTCATGACGTAATATTGTGGTTAAGCACCCCGCCTCTGCAGAACAAGATACGCCTGCTTCAACATCACTGTCTGTTTTGCCCCGCCCACCCATTTTCATGTGATAGGTAAATGACAAGATGGCGTCGAAGACAAAGACAGTGATGTTGAAGCAGGCGTATCTTGTTCTGCGGACGCGGTGCTTAACCACAATATTACGTCATGAAGTAGAATTTTATCAAACCTGTCGTTTTGGCCAATTGCCTCCAACATAAGCTATTTTAGAGTAACGTTTTGAGTTTTACAACAAGCAAGCACATGACCTCTTATATGTCAAAAGATCAAAAGAATTTTTCATTTCTTAGTTCATCACTTTTTAAAAGTTTTTTTCTAGGTTTGAAGCATGACTTTTATTATGCTCACGTTAACTCTTTACATCAAATGAGATTTGATACCTTTCTTTAACTCTACAGAAGGATTATTACTGCCTGTTGAAACCTTCCTGTTCTCACTGCTTGGAAACTGTCTGTTACCCTTTTATGCCTTTAATACAGCTAACAAAATAGACACGAATTAACTGTTTTATGCTATTAGATACATTTAATAACGCAAATCCAAATAAATTGCCTTGAGCATGTCAACAAAGATGCAAAGCTTGGCGATAAAGCCTGGCAGCGGCAGCTGATAAGACACATGTGACTGCTTTCCAAACACTATTAAATAGGAATGCTGTGTTGTAGATACTATAAAATACAGAAAAAAATTATTACCCCAAGACTATTTAAAAAACTAAAAAAAAAAAAAAGAGTTTAAACACCAAGTTTAGTTTCCACACTTGTGGGAATATTAATTAACCTTCCCCACTTGGGACAGGTGAGGCAGCAGAATGCATTGGCGTTGCATTAACGTGGTGTGCCACTCCTTCAGCAGAACTGGTCACAGGTGCAGCACTAGGCATGCTTAAACCTGTTTGCTAAACATTACTATCTAAGCACATGCACTTATTCCCCAACCTGCTTTTGTTTCGCGCTCCTTACGAGGTTATCGTAACCCGGAATCTGAGCGTTACGTTGACGGAAACCTGATTTTGGGATGGAATAATTGAGGGAATTGAAAACACTAACTGCAACGTGGGTGTGTTACAACACTATAAAGAACAAATTCACACCCAATGCATCTGTAGGGAAGTGTGAAAGGTTCCCATCCGCAATTAGGAATACAAAAAAAGGGGCCAATAGAACAAGTATGTGACTTACGTTTTCTTCCATCTCAAGAAGGACCTTCCTGTGGGCTTCCGAGATCTCACTTAACACCACCCCTATGGAGATAAATCAGAGTAGTCAGTTAGCTTTCTCATATACACATACACACACATACTATACATTTAGAGCCGTACCACCTCCAGGTACTTGTATCTGCAATATTCAATGCAATCAAGCACTTAATCAACCGCAACCCTCCTGACAATGAATCCCAGCTGGTCATGTTTTCCAGTTTTCTCTTAAAGCAGGCTACTGTAATTAAAACGCTGTTCAACCAGCATGAAACCTGGGTTCATATTCAACCCAGCATGTTCTCTCACACTGCAATCAAAGAGGGATTAAACTGCAGTCGCACAAGCCAGAAGAATAAAAAAAAAAAACACCTTTTTTTTTTTTCCAGACGGAGAGTATCCGCCCACAGCACGCTTAGTCAGGAGCTATTTGTGACCTGCCTATCAGCATGTATAACAGATGCATTTGAAGGTTGAGTAGAAAGTTCATTCTGGCACTAATGCAAGCCAATAATCTGAACTGAACAAACTTCTGTGGTTCCAAAGGCTCGGTGCCTGTTTAGAAGCGGCAAGGAAAAAAAAAACAGTTTTCCATGGAAACAACAGATAAGCCCTGTTTCTCTCTGTCTCATTCTGTGTCACTCCGCACTGCTGGGTTTGTGCTATTGTCTAGCCATATGATTCAAAACCACAAAAAAGTTTCCACCTGAATGGCTGCTAAGGAAGAAAACAAATCACAAACAACCAACAAACAAAAATAAAGAAATAAATAGACTTGCATGTAAATCATCCTGCATTTGCATTTTATGTGGTGGTTTTGAGAACCAAAAACATTTGCTACTATATAAAAGTCGTAAATAACATGGCCATTCAAACATTGTGGAGAAGTTAAAAGTGTGTATTTGTGTACGAATTAAACAAAAGCTGACGATTGTTTTGCTACGCCACATCCAAACACCTGATCACATTGATGGTTAAAGTAAACCCTTAGCCAAAAACGACTTTTCGAAAAAAAAACCTAGGCAAAATTCTAACTTGAATAAATGCAGTATTGCCTCTTAGAGTGTATTTATACAGTATTGTGCAGAAATGTTTGAAATGTTTTTCCCATTTGATATGTTTCGATATACAAACTGTCCAACAATGACTAAAAAATTAGGGAGTTCATTAATTCAATTTTAAAGTACAGTTTATTACCAAAAAACAGATGAAATATTTGGCGTTAAAAAATTAAGACGCATTACAATTTTATACTACCACCTGTGCTAAAGGCTAAGGTTAGCCTATTTCTTTAAGTGCTGTACGACACATATATTTCACTCATAGAATGCAGAAGGACGGTGGACCATTAATGGGTTTTAATCCATATAGAGCTCAAATGTCCAAAGCTTATCATTATTATTTAAGTTTACCATGATTCGGTATTATATCGATTACCGGCCCAACCCTATGTGTCCTATATTTGCCTTTTTAATTTTCCTTGGATGATCACTGCGTCTATGGCTCTCAAAATTGTCAGGTACTGTATAATTCATATGGTGGAGCCAAACGCCACACAGATACCAAAATTCTACAACCTGAATTCCGCAAAAAGTTCCGCAAAAAGTTGGGATTTTTTTAAAGATTTGAATAAATATAAACTTTAAAATCACAAAATCACACCAATGAAAAGATGTGAATAAAATAAAACTAAAAGACTTAAATAAAATCACTGAACCAATATTAAATACACAACAGACCGCAGATAAACATAAATTTGAGACTTTTATCCACTAAATAAGCTCATTTTAAATTTGATGCCTGCTACAAGTCTTAAAAAAATTTGGCATCATCAGCACATTCAGAGAAACTGGAGAAATCTCTATTCACAAAGAAGAATAATGTTGTAGGCCAGTGGTCTTCGGGGCCTCAGACGACATTGCATCACTCATTGGCATGATTCTGAGAGTGACATTACTAAATAGGCCTAGGAATACTACCAAAAACCACTGTCGGTAAACACAATCAGCTTTGCCATTTGCAGGTGCCAACTAAATCATGTAACAAGACCCATCGTGTTCTGTGGGCCAGGACTTGTTTAAAATGGACCGAAGTGTCCAAACTATTTAGAGACCTGAGCTCATTTTCTGCATAAAATTGTATAAACCTGTTTAGACATTTGTTATGTCTATGTTCTATTATAAATAAAATATTGGCTCATGTTTTTGTTTTTATTTTATTCAAATTTTAAAACCTCCCAACTTTTCCGGAATTCAGGTTGTAAATAGGAAAAAAGAAAAAAAAATGTCAGATTGTCTCAATGAGTCCAGATCCATTTTTAATAAAATGTGCATTCTCAGCATTGGACACCATTAATAAACAGTTTTCTGCTTCGCGAATATACCATAATTTGCATATCCTAAATCTATTTTCTAAGCAACTCCTAATCAAGTTACACTATTATGGAAAAAAAAACTACTGTAAAAAAAAACAAAAAAAACCCAAAAAACTGTATGCTTATTTGGAAAAACAGATTCCCTTCCCAGCCTCAGAATGAGTTAAGAGACTCCCAAAGCTGGCAAAGAGCAACAGGTGTGTGTAGCGTTTTTCACAGCTCAGCTGATCAACATGGTAATATCGGGTTCTTCTCACTCCCACACACCCCACTGCTGGAAAACACAGAAATACACAGGTGTAGGATGCCATAAAGGGTTTTATTTATGGTGTAATGCATCTTAGGTAATGTTTCTATCTAAATCTTTGATCATGTAGGTGATACTAATAATTGCTATGTATTTTATAAAGTGAGCCTCATAAATATTTCTCTGAGCCAAACTTCAATTTATGATCTAAGGAAAGATTAATTAATGACACATTAATGTGTGATGTATAATGTTTTTTCACACCCTTTTGTTAGAGATTTGAACCGCACACATTTATAGCCCTTATTGTGAGTTATTGTACACGGGATTACAAGTTATAAAATAAAAGTAAAAATACCCATTACAGGATTACTGAAGTTGTCAGACCATAAATAAGGTTTATAAAACTATTTTTAGCATTCCATGACACTAAGACACTGAGTACATCAGTGGACTTATTCCTAACCATCAAGCCTGAGTTTTGGACAGGTGTCTGCAAGGAGAATAAGAGGAATGTTTACAAGCACATGATTGAAGCAGAGCTGTGAGCTGAATACTGAAACTTATACCACTTAAAAGAGTCAGACCAACAAGGGTGGGTTACACAATAGTAAAACAAGCCTAAATGAAGAAAGACAACTCCAGACATGATACATTACAACAGATACATTTCTTATCGCTTCTGAATTGTAAAAAGAAGCAAAAAAAAAAAATCTGTACATTTCTGTACAGAACACTGGCCGTTCACACACTTATTAACTCTCAGGGGTAATTTAGTTGTAGCTTATTCCCCCACCAGCATGGCTTTGATAGATGGGCCCTAGGGCTGCTATTGTGAAACTCCATATGGTTAGTAACCTGAGCCCAGGATTTACCTGAGGACCCTCAAGCTCCAAGGAGGCCCACAACCCAGTGGACCAACGATCTTAATATCATATTACAAACCCTGTATAAAATCACTGCAAAGTAATAGATTTACATTAACTGCATTTTGCAGACGTTCTTATTCAGAGCGACTCACTTTTATCGATTTTTGTACAACTGGGGTTAAGGGCCTTGCTCAAGGGCCCAGCAGTGGCAGCTTGGTGGTGCTGGGAATCGAACGTCGATCTTTCAATTAGCAGTTCAACACCTTAACCACTGCGCTACTATGTTTTATTTACTCTTTATTTCATTTGATTAAGAATTGGAAGAACCTACAGCAGTGGTGTCCATACTCCGTCCTGGAGGGCCTGTGTTCTGCAAAGTTCAGCACCAATTTGCCTCAACACACCTCCCTGTAAGTTTCAAGTACACCTAGCAACACATTAATTAGTTGGTTCAGGTGTGTTAGATTAGGGTTGGAGCTAAACTCTGCAGGACACCGGAAACTCTCCAGGACCGAGTTTGGACACCCCTGACCTAAACAGAGTTTACTTATATCTAATGTCGGAGCTGTGGAACTTTGTTTCAGTGACTGCGATTCCCTGTCTCACGCCCATACCATTGTCATTTGCATCTCTCTCAACCACGACAGCACGAACAAACCATAAACGGAGTGTTGCTCTCCAGGTGTGTTCTGCAGCCTTTTAAAGGAAGGAAGTGCTTTACTGCGACACGAACGCTTTGACCAGTGTACCACTCCATAAACTAATTGACAGTAGCCGTGCTTCAGACCAAGACAGCTGCTCAGAAACTTGACCCCAAGGCCATGTAAAGCACAGCTGGGTCTATCAGATTAGCTCATCCCTGCTGGGTGTGTTTTCTCTGCTGTCCAACAGCCCGCTCTGCTTAGCGCCGTTTAAAACAACACGACAGGCTAAAGGTCACCAGAAAAGCCTGGTAAAAGCTTTCATTGTGGCACAAAGGAAAAGACAGGGAGGGTGTGTGTGTTTTTTCGTGTGAGCGTACAGTATATGTCTGGATGGTGGTCACCGCTCCTTTCAATGTAAAATTCATAAATACAAATGACCCTGGGGTGTGGGCACCAGGATAGAACACAAAGGGGGAAAAAATGTCAACCAGAATCAAAAACAAAACCTATTCTTTGTCACAGGCTTTTTTTTAAAGTTAAAAATAAAAAACGTGTATACGTGGATGTTCTGATGAGGTGAGGGTTGATATGTGCTGATTATATTGGATAAGGTACTGTTTTTGGATAAGGTATTGTTTTTAATAAATGGCTCAGTGATTATATGAGGAAAGTATAATACAAAATGCCCACAATTTGAATTAGTTTATACTTTTACAAATCTTCAACTTTCATCTTTCAACCTTCTGCTATTTTGCCTTGTTAGTTCATCACAGACACCTGGTCTCAATAACACATTAACACTGTTAATTCAGTTTCAGCTCAACTGTTGCTCATCATTACATTTTTCCTGTGATGGAAATAAAACATTGTAGCTTGAGCTTCACACTGTCCAACGACTCATTAAAGTTCAACAATTAGATTTAACTTTATATTATATAATATTAAAATTTTATTGGGTTATTAAACTACAATTGATTAGGTTACAATTCCCGTTCAGCTTTCCCCTCTCATAAAACTACTTATTAATGCAGGAAAAGGCTAACATGCTTCCCCTGAGACACATCAAGCTAACCAACCTAGAATTTCAATAACACGCAAGACTACAAAGCCTTTAAAATTGATTGTAAACCGTTTTAGCTTAAAAAGAATTTGCCAACTCTTGCATATGACTAATCGTCTCTACCGTGGCCTTATGGGATAGTAAAGTGTACATCATTTACCTGCTTAAAAATCCGGGCGGGAGTAGTAGATCATCCTAGAACATTTTACGTGCTGTAATTTGCATACTACGTATTTGGGCATACTGACACATGATATTGTATGGAAGTCTGCGATTTCTGACTAAGCCACGATCTGTATTATTATTGTGTTTGCCTAATAAAATGCTGGCATGTAAAGTACATGTTCAGCCCCTGGAGGGGCAATTTGTCCATTTAGTATATCCATAAACTAGAATAGCAAAGAATAGCATAAAACATACCTGTGCATTGTACAGTAAGTAGATTAATTACAAGTGCAGTCTCAGTAAAATAACATATATACTTAATTTAGACTTAATTTATAAATGGCAGCATAAATAAGAAAAAACACAAAGTACAATAACTTGTAAGCTTAAGGAAAAAAGCCTCACATTTATTAACCATCAATGAAACAAATCTATTCAATATTTCCCAAACAATGCCAAGATACCCTGGGGGCCAGGTTTATTGGTGAAGATTCAAGCACATTTGGTTTCGATCTCTTATTTTATCCTATGTTTTAAACTTTGAACGAGAAAGAGAACGAGGCAGAGAAAAAGAGAGACAGACTGAGAGAAAAACACATACAGAAAGAAACGGGTAGACATACGCGATAGCAAACACAGTCTTCGTCTCATGCTCTGTGACTGCGAATTGCCTTCTTCTAAAGTCGATTTCAGGCCAACCCAGACCTTCCTCAGGTAGAGTCAGACTGACTGTGTGATGTCTGCACATCATCTCAGATTCAGTTTTATATTCAATATTGTTGTAAAAGCAGCTTTACTGTCTCCCAACCCATGTGAGAAAGAGTTTATTGGTTATATAAACTTCTTTATGGAACTAGGTGGCTTTCAATCAAAACATATATATATATATATATATTTATTTACTTGACAGTAAGTGACAAAAAAAATACTGATTAAAATACAGACAAGTGATTCAGTTTTTTTAAGTGGTGGAATTGGTAGCGCAGTGATTAAAGTGTTGGAAGATTGGGGTTTGATTTCCAGCACCAACAAGCTACCACTGTTGGGCCCCTGAGCAAGACTCTTAACCCCCAAACTGCTCAGTTGTATAAAAGTGATAAATGTAAGTCACTGAATAAGGATGTCTACCAAATAGCATGAATGTTGATGTATTAGACATAATTACTATCTCGTGAGATGCTTTTGGAGGGCAGCATTTGTTCAATATAGGAGTCGCTAACAGAGACTCGAAATTCCTGTCTTTTGCATTATTTACAGATGCACAAACCAGTAAAGCCAAAAAAACCCGAGATTTTATCGTGAGCTTTTACAGTTAATCATGAGGAGTAAAAAATGTAAATGTAAAAAATGTAAAACATGAAGGGAAAAAGTGGCTTAAAACCCTGAGGAGACGAGTCAGGTAATGCTTGTGCGTGCACTCACCGCTTAGTCAAAGTTACTGTATGTTTCTATGAGTGGTTATAACAAAGAGTGGTTAACCTAATAAAGTAAAGAACTGTAATGCTAACACAGAGACGAGGAGCTGCAGTGAATGAATGTTGCTACATTAATCGACAGGACAAGACAGAAATGCTCCTCATGCGCGCAAAAAAACAACAGTTGTTATGGTTGAGCTTCTTGGTAACAAGGTTGTTGACCCATCCACTGACAATTTATTATTATTTTTTTAAAGTGTCCATGTTTTTGCACACTTTCATTTGTCCTTTAGTGTGAATGGAGAACAAGGTTGTTGCTTATCTATCGCTTCGATAGCAGGCAAATATTTAACGTCAGCAGAAAATTCACAGGTCTCCATGATGTAAGGATCACAGTCAAACATATCTGCTGATTTACTGTTTATATCTTTTCTTGAATGAACTGTTTAAACTGCTACAATACACAAACTACCATTATGTTTCTTTACTTTCAGCATTTTCAGAATTTCTTTATCATCTTGATTGCAAAGAAGGTATTAAAAACATGGGAAATAATAAAATTTATGGAGTAACAGATGAGTCTGTTTTGTCCATTATGTCACAAATTATTCTGACGGGAAGCATTAACACATGTAAACAGCTGTTCGGAATATTGCAATGGGAATGACTTCAAAATATTTCGATCGGAATTAGCTCAGAATATTTCAATCGGAATTATCTTAAAATATTTTAATCGAATATTTCGAATTAGCTCAGAATATCAGAATTTCGAATCAGAATTAGCTCAGAATATGTTTCAGAATATTTCAATCGGAATTAGCTCCGAATATTTCGATCAGAATTAGCTCAGAATATTTCGATCGGAATTAGCTCAGAATATTTCAATCGGAATTAGCTTCAGAATATTTCAATCGGAATTAGCTCAGAATATTTCAATGTTCAGAATATGTGCAATCGAATAGAAATCGGAATTAGCTCAGAATATTTCGTCGAGTTAGGAATTAGCTCAGAATATTTCAATCGGAATTAGCTCAGAATATTTTAATCAGAATTAGCTCAGAATATTTCAATCGGAATTAGCTCCGAATATTTCAATCGGAATTAGCTCAGAATAAGCTCAGAATATTTCAATCGGAATTAGCTCAGAAATATTTCAATCGGAATAGCTCAGAATATTTTCGATCATAATTAGCTCAGAACATTTCATTCGGAATTGGTTTCAAATATTTCAACTGGAATGACCTCACAGTATTTCAATCGGAATGACCTTACAATATTTCAATCGGAATTATCTCACAATATTTCAATCGGAATGACCACAGTATATTTCAAGTGGAATAACCTTGAAATACTCCGAAGTTATTTTGATTGAAATATTGTAATCGGAACAACCTCAGAATATTTCAAATGTAATTACCTCAGAACATTTTAATCGGAATAACCTCAGAATATTTCAAATGTAATTACCTTACAATACTTCGATGGGAATGACAAAACAGTGTGCATGCAAACAGGGTTACAGACACAGCAACAACCTTAAGCTGTGCATCATTATACGACAGAAAAAAAAAACAACACACTAAACACTTTCCCATAAACCTGCAGAATGCAAAACACACACACTTTTGAACATCAAGTATTCCTGCTAAAGTTTCCGGAATATCCCAGTGAACTGAGGTCAACCACATGGAATGTGTATGGGTTTGAAAATGTACGAATGCTGCTTTCACACAGCATGACATTAGGCAGTGAAGCCCCACATTCTAATTACATTCCACAGCACTATCTGATCTCTCACAAACCATGTCAGAGAAATATCTCCCTCTTACACACAGCTGTAAACAAAAATCTCATTCCTCACACCAGCATAAAGAGAAGTCCGGGCCGTTGAATAGTGTGTATGCTTTCTTTTTCTCTTAAGTCTTTACTTTGGAAGTGGAGGTAGTAGGAGGTGCCCAGGTCAGTGTCATTAATTTACCCATGACTCTCAAGGCTATCCTGTATCAACGGTGCCACGTCACAGGAGCTCCGGTTTCACCTCGCAAGAAAGGCCAGAAACCGTGATGTTCCACTTGCTGAGTGACGAGGAGTGCAAGGTCTTTTATGTAGGGGTTATCTGGGCACGCCGGAGCACATTTCTGTGCTTATCTCTGGCCAATACCGCGTGCATTGTGTTAGCCGACGTTCTCTAATGTTGGTGTTTGCAAAAGACAAGGTCATGGAGAGAGGACGGCCTGGGTTATGACGGCTGCTTATGACTTGCTTGTTTAAGAGCAGGGTAACAACCTAAATCAACCTAATTTCTACAGACATTACACATTGTTCTTACAGGCATAGAAGACTATAAATGAAAATAGTATCTTCAACGTCACAGATACTAAATAAATTCCACCACCTTTAACTCAATCTTCATGCCGACCGTATCCAGCGGCAAGCAAGTTTCCTTTTCTTATCCACTTACCGAAGTTTTATACAAACAAACAACTACTAGCTAATATGACTGCACATTTCAGAAGCAATTTTCTCTGCTTTGTATAACAAAAAATGGAACTTTATATCGTCAAGAATATATAGTGAATTTCTTTAAGAGACATTTCAGCAAATGTTTAACAACTGTCGACACTGATTCACCTTTTAAAAGTTAAATAACCTGTAATCTTAACCACTATGAGTGGAGCCACACAGTTGGAAAAACAGGTTAATAATCAATCCTGTCATAGGTTTTTTTCAGATGAGCTTAGATTCAAGTAGACGTTTGGACCTGATTTAACTGTATTATTTGCGGCTCCCATTCTGCGAGTTTAAAAGTACAAGGGGGTTAGGGTTAGGGGAACACACTCCGTCAATTAAAGTGAATCCAGCCCACCAGAAACACCAGTTAGCGTGTGTATTTAAAAGAGGTCCTTTAATGATGCTAGATTGAGACGTTATAGGTGTCTGAAACAGAAACTAAAAAGGTTGAAATCATTTCGCATGGCATTAAACAATGAGATTATGCACCATCTGTTATTATGTCAGTACTGGCACAGGTTCTGGCTTGTTCGGCCAAATGAAGCTGCAAGCTGAAGAGAAGGAAAAACAGAGGCCACAGAGACTACAGCAACCTCGCCACTCAGGAAATAACACCGTAACTTGTACGCAAAATAGAATTATTTGCCCAAATGGGGCTCGATGCAAATTAATTGTAATATTTGCTCGTCGTTTATGTTCTTTTCTGCGCGAGAGTGTAAGAGTCTGTCAGAAGCGGTCTTTGATGTCGGTTCATGTGAATGCTTTACTGGCAAAAGTGCAACCAAGTAAACACAATACTTAATTTAAGGAACTTGCTGAACTTGTAAAAAAAAAAAAAAAAACTTGCTGAACCGTGATGTTCTAATGTTCTAATGTTAGTAAGGCTCGATGCACTCCAGCTAACTTTCCTGCTAACTCTCCTGGTAAGTTCTGTGCAGAAACAGAAATTCTGAATTTCTGGTACACTAACAGAACGGTGCCGCTTAGCATGAGCATTTGTTTAGGTTGGGATTTGCAAAGAAACATTTTAACCCACAGTCTGCCTCAGTGTTGGCATATTTAGCCCAGATCTCTTCTCTAAATCCTACTCTTACCACACAATTCAAGAATATAGGCAGTTGAAATGCACACAAACGCACCTCCAGCCCCGCAGACCTACCCAAAAACCTCTCGCATGCTACACAAAACAATCTCAACATAAAAATCTAATGGAAGTTTATAGAAACAGGAATGGAGATCAGAGTTATGTCGTATGATAGTGCTATAAAACTACACAGGTATCAAAACTAATCACAGAATTCCCTTTGGACACAAACAAACTTACAAAAAGGAATAAGTACATATTATTACCGCGGAATAAATCATTAACCGTAATAGATTTTTTTTTTAATTCTGTATAAACCGTGACATGTAAAGGCTATTTATATTTTTATATTTAAGATTTTTCTGTTTTTTTAAATGATATTTAATTTTTCAGGTGAAAAGATGTTAATTGAGGAAAGTTTATAATAAGGTTTGTCCATACAACTGCGAGTGTGACATACCATAGACATTTGTTTTTATAGTTACCAGAGGTGGGGAAAAAAAATTCAATGCATCGTGATTATTTCTCTAACGATTCCTGAACCGATTCTCAGAGTCGATTCTAAATTCCAATAAGATTGCGACGGTGCGGGCCTGAAAGATTCTAAGTGTAACCGTGCGATCATCGCAAGTTCGCCTATACACTTAACTTTAATCAAATAAAGAACAAGATGCAGTCCACAATGTACTGAAGTGGATTATTAGATAGAGACATGCAACTTTTTCTTCTGTCTCACACCCCTGTGCGCATGCACTCTCACCAAATTACTGCAAGCCCCGAGGGGTCAAAATGAATTTATTCACTCAAACAAAATAAGTGCCGACACAAAATTACCACGTCTAAACTTAATAAACAGTTTAGTCTGTTACATAAGCACTGACTGATGCATACGTACGCTGGCCAATTTGCTTAATTTGAATAAAATGGACATCAAATTAATATCAAATTTAAAATCGACTGTGTGGCAAAGTGAATTACTCGGTAAGTGGCGGCTTTATTGCCAAGGATTTGTGCCGGTTCTCAATCATAATTGTTATAATAATCTGACGTTTCAATGTTTTATCCTGAACACAACTTTGTAATAAAAAAAAAAAAAAATTTATGAAACCAAATTATCTTTTTAAAGATGGATGATATTGTCATCGGCTAAAGATTCCCATCTCTAATAGTCACATAAATCCAAGTTCATATTTCATTTACTATATTCATTAAGACCTGCAAACTAAAAGCAATAAAATAAGGTAAAATATTTATGCATTTCTAAAGTATTTAAGTTTATTTATTATATAAAGCCAGTGTTGTTGATTTTACAGAATAACTACCTATTTTAATAACTAAATTGTGAAATATATCGTTACCGTGAATAAAACCACTCATACAGTAAAACTGAATTTGAATCATCCTGCCCACCTCTATACACCCCTTAATATATATTTTTCATATTAAACTTAAGTTTAGTTTTTGCCAAGATACATAGAACAACACAAAGACGATAAATCTATTAATAAAACCAATGTATAGATTAGTGTTTTAAACAGATACAGCATAATCAAAGTATATGAAAAATAAAGCACAATATCTACAGCGCCAACCGATTTCAGTTAAAGGTTTTTACACTTGCCTAATGATACAATGAATAAACTAACCTATGAATTAAACCACTGGGCAGTAAACAGAATAGAAGCAGCCCAGACAAATAGTTTTCTTGTTTCTTACCCCGCATTTGGTCATGTGACTTGGCAACCCCATTAATTTATGTCAAAAATTCAACAAAAATTTTTTTTAATATATACTAGTTTTGCCGTTCATGTGTGTGTGTGTGTGTGTGTGTGTGTGTGTGTGTGTGTGTGTGTGTGTGAGGATGTCGCCTGCACTGATAATGGAATTTCCAACCAACTACATTACATTTTGTTTTTGTTTTTTTATTTCCTTGATGAAGCCTTCATTAAAAACAATGAAGCTTGGCTCACTGATGAGATGACTGATGATTTATTTATTTATTTATTTTCTTTAATTAAACCCATTGTGTCTGGTATTATATTGTATCTGGTATTAAAGGGCTTAAAGGGTTTAAGGGCTCGGAGTTGTTATTTGGCTGACCAGGAAGACCAGGAAGACCAGGATTCAAACCCTACTGCCGCCAGTCTGCCAATGTTGGGTCCTTGAGCAAGACCCTTAACCCTTCCTACTCCAGGGGTGCTGTATTATAGCTGACCCTGAACTCTGACCCCAACTTTCTAAGCTGGAATGAAGACAAAATTGTGTTGTAGAGTGTATATATATATATATACAGTATATATGACAAATAAGCCTATTTACAGCATCCCAGGGTGCCTGTTTGCTATTTCATCGTTTGGCATGATGTACAGTATGTGCCATATGTTTATTTCCGCAAGATGATAGAGACAGTCACACAAAAACTGACACTCACCTAGCTCTCTCGATACTGGAGACACCGCGGCGTTCTCCCCGATCTTACCCACTGCTTCAAAGTACATCTTTCCAGCCAGAGTCATGGCTAGAAGACAACAAATAAAAATACATCTTTAATAACACTGTATTTCTTTGGGGCTCAGAAACCTTAGCGTGGCATTTCATACACTTGCAAATTAATTTAGTATGAACATTAATGGAAAAAAACCCCCAAAACACTGTATTCAAACGCATGTTTTTATCATTTTAATAATAGACAGAATTACCAAAGTATCTCACATTTATAATAAAGTTTAACTATCGATCTGGCAAATGATACAATACTAAACATGTAGGAACTGAAACATTCAGCTGAGGCCTTTCGCTTACCCATGACTGCTTTCTCGTAGCTCTTTCCAAGGTTGATAAGGTTCTTCAGCCCCGGGTTAAACTGTTCCATAACATTCTGAAAGGAAAATCGCAAGTAAATATTTGCCACAGATGAACGTGTGAAGTCCAATGTAATAAGTAGCATCTGGTTAATAGTATCTGCCACAGCCTGAACCAAAATTAAAGCATATAAAGCTTACCATAAAAATCATTATATTGAAATAAAATGATAAAGCTTAGAAACAATTGGTTTGGACCAAACGCAGTGAGAAGCTACATAATAACTCACTCACCCATCTTAGGCGCGTTAATGTCTACCTGAAATGCAATACATTTTTCCAGATAAAGGTTTCATGTTTATGATTCTAATCAGTTTCTAGTGGGGTTTTAAAAGGAGTGTCGGCTCTAATCAGCTTCCTGGTATGTTAATCAACACTGGAATGTTTGTGCCTGAAAAAAAATCCCACAATGCACCACAAATCTGCTGAGCACCAGGGTTTATCTTCTTTATTTTTTTTTAATGACATAATCTTAATCATAACGCCCCTCTTTAGCCTTTTTACCTACAAATGCATCCAATACATCCGTTAATTATGTTAGCTGTATTCTAAATTCAGTTTTTTCCAGTCTAACACCTTTCAGGCGATTAAGGATTTTATGGATGAGGTAATAAATATGTCACCGGAAACCGAGTCATCAATGTGTGGACATGATATACTTTTTTATGACCTAGGAAGCGGATTGAGACACACCCAGCGAGTTACTGCAAGCACAGACTGATCTTACAGTACAAATTGGAGTGCTAGAATTAAATACAGCACAAACAAATACAAGCTTCAAATTTAAGGGCTGTAGACAGACAAGCACTTCTGTACATTTCGTACAACAAAATAAAAGCAAGTTACGAATATTTTTTTAGTTCACCTACGGCTATTTCTAACATTTCTTTTTATTTATTTCTTAAAGTCTAAGGAAAAATCTACGAAACAGGGCTCAAAGGTCAGGTCAGCAAACCAGGATTAATTCACATTAATACCCAAACCTTTATTTCCAGACAAGTTTACAAGTTTATAATCCGAGTGTGTTAGTCGCACAATTAAACGGATAATGACAATGTCCACCCAAGCGTTTTTCTCAGCTAGTAGTTTCAGCTGTTTTTGCAGTCGATCATCTGATTACAGTACATGCCGGATGTCCTATCCTGATGCAACCCCTTCCGGTAAACAGATAATGATATCCACCAGCAAACAGTGTTTCCTCTTCGCACCGAGTGTGAGCTCAAATTATTCTCGTGTTGGTATTCCACCTGAAAACAAACAAGTCCAGCAGAAGAAAGAAGCCTGCAGGCTCCTCCTCATGAAATATTTAAAGGGAGCCCTTCGGATCTTTAAACTTTTTATATTCATATTTATGGCTGAGCTATAATAAAAGCTGGTAGAACAAAAGGTCAGATCTCTGCCGCTTAAAGCTCTGTTTAGAGTTTAAGAAAACACTTGGACCACTCCAAGATGTTCACAGTAGGACTGCACAATATATCGTTTCAACATCGACATCACAATGCATGCATCTGTAATAGTCACGTTACAGGATGTAAATGTGCGACATTTGAGTCCAGAACACGTGATTATATGGATTAACTGTAAAGTTTACTAATAAAGTCAAAGTTGATCAAGCACATTTTTAAGGTCTGTTACTGTGTAAACATTTCAAACAACTTTTAAAGCATTCAGGCCAAGAAACGATCACCTTTAATTTATACGGTAAAGGCGAAAAAGTGCGATTTTACATTTAATGATTTAGTTTCTGTATCTGAATCTCCAGAAAATCATGAAACACTGTTCATTTCATTTACATCTTTGTTGTATTGTATTTATCTATGATTATTATTTGTGTATTATATTTTACACAGATGCAGTCGGTTACAAAATCACCCCAATCATTCTAAAATAATGATTTCCTTCTCAATAAAACTAGTCAAGTCATCTGGTAAAATCTTTGACATATTGCAGTGTATGTGTATATATATATATATAGCAAAAAAGAACAACTCAAAGTCTGTTTTTCCAATATTCTGCAGCTCTAGTTCTCAGTCTCTGTAGCAGTGTAGAAGAAGAAGGTCCGCTTACGGTCTGCCTAAAAGCTTCTTTAATTTGTCTCACTAAAGATAAAGTAAGATTATAACTAAGTGCTGCAGAATCATTTAAATAGCTCTATTTGTTAAGAATTCATTATTTTGTAAGGAAGTGCATCTGCGTAAAATATAATCATTGATTTATACAATAGAACAAAGCTGTGAATGAAATAATCAGTGCTTTATGCTTCTCTGGAGATTCAGATCAATCACACTATATCAATCACACAATTAATCTATGATAAAGCTACAAAAGTGATTGTTTCTCTTCTCGATTGTTCTTTTACAGACCTTGAAACAATGTGCAAATGCTAAACTTTCCCTCTATTCTTTAACTTTACGATTAATCCGTAAATCACATGTGTTCTGAACTGTGGTGAAGTCACATTTAATCCCTCATTCGACATTACACATCCTGTCACTATTCCAGATGCACAGATTACAGTGTCGATGCTGAAGCGGTAAGCATTGCAGCCCTGTTCTAGATGGAACCATATTATACAAAGATACAGTTACTCTCAGTTCCACAACCTTTAAAGAGACTTTTATGAACTATTGCTATTGTAGACAGAATATTTTTGGCCTGTTTGTTTTAATTCTGATAAGATGAGCTAATTTTTCTGAATTACACAAATTTAAATTCTTATTCGTTATTTTGTCTTGTACATCATTAGACTAAGCCACTGTTAATGTGCCCATGGATGGGATAACTATGTATATTATAAAGGGAACACTTAAACAACACAATGTAACTCCAAGTCCAAAACTAAATCACACTTCTGTGAAATCAAACTGCCCACTTAGGAAGCAACACTGACTGACAATCAGTTTCACATGCTGTTGTGCAAATGGAATAGACAACAGGTGGAAATTATAGGCAATTAGCAAGACACCCCCAATAAAGGAGTGGTTCTGCAGGTGGTGACCACAGACCACTTCTCAGTTCCTGTGCTTTCTGGCTGATGTTTTGGTCACTTTTGAATGCTGGCGGTGCTTTCACTCTAGTGGTAGCATGAAACGGAGTCTACAACCCACACAAGTGGCTCAGGTAGTGCAGCTCATCCAGGATGGCACATCAATGCGAGCTGTGGCAAGAAGGTTTGCTGTGTCTGTCAGCGTAGTGTCCAGAGCATGGAGGCGAGACCAGGAGACAGGCCAGTACATCAGGAGACGTGGAGGAGGCCGTAGGAGGGCAACAACCCAGCAGCAGGACCGCTACCCCCGCCTCCAGCAGGCCACAAATGTGCATGTGTCTGCTCAAACGGTCAGAAACAAGACTCCATGAGGGTGGTATGAGGGCCCGACGTCCACAGGTGGGAGTTGTGCTTACAGCCCAACACCATGCAGGACGTTTGCCATTTGCCAGAGAACACCAAGATTGGCAAATTCGCCACTGGTGCCCTGTGCTCTTCACAGATGAAAGCAGGTTCACACTGAGCACATGTGACAGACGTGACAGAGTCTGGAGACGCCGTGGAGAACGTTTTGCTGCCTGCAACATCCTCCAGCATGGCCGGTTTGGCAGTGGGTCAGTAATGGTGTGGGGTGGCATTTCGTTGGAGGGCCGCACAGCCCCCCATGTGCTCGCCAGAGGTAGCCTGACTGCCATTAGGTACCGAAATGAGATCCTCAGACCCCTTGTGGGACCATATGCCGGTGCGGTTGCCCCTGGGTTCCTCCTAATGCGAGACAATGCTAGACCTCATTTGGCTGGAGTGTCTCAGCAGTTCCTGCAAGACGAAGGCATTGATGCTATGGACTGGCCCGCCCGTTCCCGAGACCTGAATCCAATTGAGCACATCTGGGACATCATGTCTCGCTCCATCCACCAACACCACGTTGCACCACAGACTGTCCAGGAGTTGGCGGATCTCTGGGAGGAGATCCCTCAGGAGACCATCCGCCACCTCATCAGGAGCATGCCCAGGCGTTGTAGGGAGGTCATACAGGCACGTGGAGGCCACACACACTACTGAGCCTCATTTTGACTTGTTTTAAGGACATTACATCAAAGTTGGATCAGCCTGTAGTGTCTTTTTCCACTTCAATTTTGAGTGTGACTCCAAAGCCAGACATCCGTGGGTTAATAAATTAGATTTTCATTGATAATTTTGTGTGATTTTGTTGTCAGCACATTCAACTATGTAAAGAACAAAGTATTTAATAAGAATATTTCATTCATTCATTCAATGTTGTTTATATACTATTAATATTAGATAACTTGATCTTCTGTCCACATCTGAGTAAAATGCAACTCGATTTATAGTTTTTACGTATTTCAAACAAACAATTCATTTACAAGGCCTTAAAATTGCTATCAACACCCTTCCAGGTATCAATCTCTCTTCGGAGAAAATCAGCTGTGATGTAATCATGGGCAGGGTGCGGAAGCAAAGCCTCCTGGAAATGAAACGTCTTCCTATTTAAAAAGAAAACCCACTTTTTAAAATGTCTGTACCAGCACAAGGGACAGGACGATAATGGACGGACACAGGAGTTGATTTTTTTGGGTCTTTTTGTTCGTACACTGATTGGAGACTGGACACTTTTTGGAAATGTCTGTATGCTGAGCTGACAGCAGTTTATACAGCATTCATGAGATACAAATAAAATTGATCCACAAGTGAATCAATCCAGAAATTAAATGATCCCCAAATGAAATAATCCCCAAATCAAATGATCCCAAATGAAATAATCCCCAAAATGAATCAATTCCCAAATGAATCAATCCCCAAATCAAATGATCCCAAATGAATCAATCCCCAAATCAAATGATCCCCAAATGAATCGATCCCCAAATGAATCGATCCCCAAATGAATCGATCCCCAAATGAAATAATCCTAACCGAATTGATACCCAAATGAAATAACCCCTAAATAAACCGATCCCCAAAAGAATCATTCCTTATTTTTTCCCCACATTGTAAAGTTTCATTAGAAAGATTTTGCTTCAACAGTAAAAAAATTAAAAAAAAATAAAAATCAATGGGCTGTGTATTATAAAAACTCAGTCAGTTTAAGATGCAACAAAATAAGGGTAGGATATTAACAGAAGAACGTTAATCTGGCAGGCGAAAGTTAAAAGCTTTTTGTTGTTGTTGTTGTTTGAGCCCTGGAATTAAATACCCTAAAACAGTTCTCAGTACGGAAATGTAGAATGAACGAACTAGAAAATTGGATCTTGAGTATTAAATTGACCAAAGACCATCCATCATTTTTCTGGCATGATTTATTAACAGAAATACTTTTGTTTGTTTAAATTTATTTTTATAAGTTTACAGTTTGGCCTTAGTTGAATTTTAATGCTGGATGAACTATTTTTTTTTTTAGATTTTATTATGACAAACTAAATTATTTTGTTTATTGTAATGTTTAACACAAACACTTCCAGAGCGATGAAACCTTTGGATTATAGATTATTAGGAAAAAAAAAAAAGATCTATAGTTTTCATCCCCCCATTTTTTTACTTTTTATACAGAATTTCCAGAAATGTAACATTTACAAATTCTCCAAAATATGTTGTTTTTTAGGGAAAACAAGGATCCTAAAATTCCATATCTGAAGATTTTTCCCAGCTGTTTTTCACACAGTATATGTTTGTAGTAACTCATTTCCAGGCTCTGTGGACATTTCGATGAGCTTTGACCTTTAAGTGGTTCTATTACCTTGTTCCTTCGCCATGTGTCTCACCTACAGCCTCGGATTATCATAGTGAGGAGAAAAGTAGGAAATTCCGACTTCCGAAATAATGTTTGCTTAACACAAACTGGAAATCTTTAATCTTAATTTCCTACGTCATAATTACCCCCCAACCCGTCCCGGCGTCCTGTAGTTCGACACTGCCTTAAACAGTTAAATTAATTACAGTGATCAGGATGGGATGTTTTTATTCTATAAGATCATTTGAAGAATATAACATTTCCGCCTACCTTATAGGTGCTTTCAGTCAGTTTATTCACCTCGTCCGGGTCCCGCGACATGTTTTAGTCTTTCGCGTACAACAACAAAAAAAACTTCTGAATGATAAAAAAAAAAGGACACGCAGAAACCCCTACGTTACAGAGTTGTCCTCATTGCTAGTGGACCTGTCCTACATACCCTAATTAAAACTATAAATGTTCGAAGAAAATCCAGAGTTCACCGAACAGCGAGAAACAAGCGGGCGTTTTCAGTTCAGTTCCAAACCTCCTGTCAAACTTGTGCATGTGTAAGTGAGGCGAAAGGGGCGGAGTCACTGAAGGTAAAGGCAAGGTAGAGCGGGTGACGTCAGTAATTTGGGAACGAAGTGCAGCGCGCACGTTGAGGCAGAAAGTGAAGAAACTATGGCCTCTAGTGGTAATAATGCAGTAGTGCCGAACACCCGATCAGCGACGCCCAGTGTTTTCAGGTTGGACGGTTTTAAATTCAATTTAATTCATTCATTTATCCAATTCATTTATTCATTGATCTATTAATTCATTGATCTATTAACTCCCTGTACATTCATTCATGCATGCTTCCATCCATGCATCTATCTATCTATCCATCCATCAATTTATTCGTTAATCCATTAATTAATCAATTCATTCATTCATTTATTCATCTTCTATACCCGTTTATTTCCTAATTCAGGGTCACAGGGATTTCCTGGAGTCTATCCCAGCTGTCTTTGAAAGAGCAAAAGGCAGGAGGCGTACAGCCTGGACAGGTCACCAGTCCATCACAGGGCCACACACTCTCACACTCATTCCTATGGGCAATTTAGAATCACCAATCAACCTAACATACATGTTTTTGAACTCTGGGAGAAAACCAGACTACTTGAAGTAAAACCCACGCAAGCACAAGATTGTAGGTTCGATTCCCAGCTCCACCATACTACCACTGTTGGGCCCCTTAACCCCTTATTGCTCAGTAGTATAAATGAGATAAATGTAATTCGCTGTGGATAAGGGCGTCTGCCAAATGCTGTAAATGTAAACACAGGGAGAACATGCAAACTCCACACGCCCAGAAATCAACCCTGGTCTTCCTGCTGTGAGACAACAGTGGTAACCACTAAGCCACTGTGCTGCCCGGATTCAATTCAATTCAGTTTATTTTTTATATGTGTAGCACTTTTAACAATGGATATTGTTTTAAAGCAGCTTTACACAGAATGCAGTATCAGTGAATAAAGTTTGTCTCTAATTATAAAGTCGGTGGTGACTCTGGCAAAGGAAAAACTCCCTGAGATGAAGTAGAAAGAAACCTTGAGAGGAATCAGACTCAAGAGGAAACCCATCCTCATTTGGGCAAGTTTAACCGGTGAGTTTAACCGGCGAGTTAGAGATAGAGAGAGAGAGAGAGGAAGAAAGAGATAGATATTAAAATGTATAGGCTTATTATTTAACAACACCAAAATGTGAATGTAAATTGTAGTGCAGTGGTGTTGGACTGCTAATTAGAAGACCAGGGTTTGATAAATAGAGAGGGTTGTGTTAGGAAGAGCATCCGATTTAAAAATTTGCCAAATCGAAATATGCGAATCATCCGTCAGAATTCCATTCCCCATCAGTCGAGGTTAACAACAACCGCCACTGGCACCTACAGGGTGGCGGCATAAATTGGGCTACTGTTGGTCAAAGGAGGAGAGGAGGAGAACGCGTGAATAGTGAGTAGTGATAGGCACAGACTTTAATGGACATGTTGGTGAGGGAAACAGAGGTGATGAGGAAGTGTTGGGCAGGTTTGGAGTCAGGGAATGAAACAGTGAAGGACAGATAATAGTAGACTTTGCTAAGAGGATGGAGATGGCTGTGGTAAATACCTTTTTCCTGGAGAGAGAGGAGCATTTAGTGACTTATAAGAGCGGAGGAAAGAGCACACAGGTAAATTACATCTTATGTAGACGAAGCAATCTGAAAGAAATTAGTGACTGTAAAGTTGTGGTGGGAGAGAGTGTAGCCAGACAGCATAGAATAGTGGTGTGTAGAATGAAGATGTTGGTCTGAAAGAAAAAGAGATCAAAGGTAGAGAAGAAAACCAAGTGGTGGAAGCTGAAAAAGGAAGAATACTGTGAAGAATTTTGACAGGAGTTGAAACAGGCTCCAGGCGTTCAGCTAGTGTTTTTAGAACTACAGCAGAAGTGATCAAGGAGACAGGAAATAAGGTGCTAGGTGTGTCATATGGAAAGAGGAAAGAAGATCAGAAGACTTGGAGGTGGAAGTTCAGGATAGTATAAAGAGGAAGAGGTTAGCCAAGAAGAAGTGGGACATGGAAAAGAGAAAACAGACAGGAATACAAGGATTTGCGGCACAGAGCGAAGTGGCTAAGGACAAGCAGAAGGCATATGATGAGTTGTACACTCGGTTAGACACTAGAGAATGAGAGAAGGACTTGTACAGGTTAGCAAGGCAAAGGGATCGAGATGGGAAGAATGTGCAGCAGGTTAGGGTTATTAAGGATCGAGATGGAAAGGTGCTCACAAGTGAGGAGAGTGTACAGAGAAAATAGAAGGAGTACTTTAAAGTGTTGATAAATGAGGAGAATGAGAGGGAGAAAAGGGTAGAAGAGGTAAACAATGTGGAACAGGAAGTGCAAAAGATTAATGCAAATGGCTTTGAAGAGGATGAAAAGAGGAAAGGCAGTTGGACCTGATGAGATACCGGTGGAGGTGTGGAAATGTCTATGAGAAGCAGCAGTAGAATTTCTGCCTAGATTGTTTAACAGGATTTTAGTGAGAAGATGGCTGAGGAATGAAGGAGGAGTGTAATGGTGCCCATCTTTAAGAACAGGGGTGATGTGCAAAGTTGCAAGAACTACAGAGGCATAAAGTTGATGAGTCACACATTGAAGGTATAGGAAAGAGTAGTGGAAGCTAGGTTAAGGAGGGTAGTAGGTATTTGTGGGCAGCAGTATGGCCAGAAAGAGCACTACAGATGCAATCTTTGCTTTGAGAATGCTGATGTAGAAGTACAGAGACGGTCGTAGGGAGCTGCATTGTGTTTTTGTAAACCTGGAGAAAGCATATGACAGAGTACCAAGAGAAGAGCTGTGGTATTGTATGAGGAAGTCAGGAATAGAAGAGAAGTATGTCAGGGTGGGGCAGGATATGTATGGGAGGAGCAGGACAGTGGTGAGGTGTGCAGTAGGTCAGACAGAGGAGTTCAAAGTGGAGGTGGGACTGCATCAGGGATCAGCTCTGAGCCCCAGTTGTAGCAAGACAGAGTACATGTGTTTGAATGAAAGAGAGAGAAGTGGAACAGTGAGATTAAGTGGTTTCCCAGGTTAAGGTGGTTTGGACATATACAGAGAAGGGGTAGTGAATATATTTGTAGGAGGATGTTAAAAATTAAGCTACCAGGCAGAGGGCAAGGAGGAAGACCAAAGAGGAGGTATATGGATGCCATAAATGGACATGAAGTTAGTGGGTGTGAGTGAAAAGGAAGCAGAGAATAAGGTTTGGTGGAGACAAGAGATAATTCGCTGTGGCGACCCCTAAAAAGGGAATAGCTGAAAGAAGAAGAAGCTAAAATGTGTATTTGGTAATAGCATACATTTACAAAAAAAAAATCACGATTCCCATTCGCAAACAACACCCCCCCCCCATTTTTGCTATTGGCAGCATGGTGGCTTAGTGGTTAGCTCCGGTTTTCCCCCACATGTAGGTTGATTCTAATTTACCTATAGGAGTGAGTGTGGGTTTGTGTGTGGCTCTGTGATGGACTGGCGACCTGTCCAGGGTGTCCCCCTCCTGCCTTTCGCCCTTTCAGAGACGGCTGGGATAGACTCCATCAGATCCATGTGACCCCAATTTAGGGAATAAACGGGTATAGAAGATGAATGAATGAATGAATGAATGCTATTAGCATCAAAACATTTAGCTTACCAAAGCCCAGCTTACCCTTTAGGTTGATGTAGATAAAAAATGCCACAGAAAGAACAATATTCAGAGAGATTTTTGACATTTTTTACACCGTAATGATTACCAGTGTAGGATATAGGAGTAGTGCAACGACGATCTATTAGCTTGAATGTAAAGTTTTACATCCCAAACCTAAGCCAGCCATTGTTGGGTCCTTGAGCAAGACCCTTAACCCTTCCTGCTCCAGGGGCGCTGTATCATAGCTGACCCTGCGCTCTGACCCCCAACTTACTAAGATGGGATATGCGAAAAAAAGCATTTCATTGGCTCTGTACACGTACCCTGCACAATGACAATGAATTGAATATTTATTTTATTTTTATTTTTAAATCACACACACCTCTTCTATATCTATTTCCTCCTGTTTATTTGGTATTTCCTCTTGTATTTTAGTGAAAGAGTTTTTCTAAACAACGGGCATTAACATCTGCTAATATTTAAGGTTTAATTCTGGGTTTTAGGAAGGTTTCTACCAAACACAGAACAGGTACAGGCATTTAAAAAACAAATCAGTTTCAGAAAGTTGGAACGAGACCAACCCACCAGCCAAAACACACATACCATAACATGTACCTGAATGAAATGGGATGGAATATGGTCTATTTAATGTTATGGGAATTTTCTTTTATTTATTATAAACTTGTTATTGATATTTTTTTCTTATCTGAAAATGTATATACTGTATATTAATATATTAATATTAATATTGTTTCTGAATGTTTTTAATCATTCTACTACATACATTTATGTTAATAAAATCACCTTGTTTTAAATGAAATAAGATGAATCTATAATATGTAAATTGCAATTGCCTTCCACAAGAGGTCTCCCAAAAGCCGCATAAGAAATAGTCGGCTTAGCACACACAAAAGAGCACTGATAAAAACATCTGTCCTGCGCAGATTGTGTGGTATATAAATGTTGTTTGTCATTGTTATATATTCTGACATGACTCTGCCATTCTTTACTGAGTCTATATTTAATGTTATGTTGTTTCTTAATTTGTACATACTGTGCGAATAAGGAATATTGCTCAGTCAAGTCCAGAGGCAAAAACACACATTAGAGCCAAACCCCTTTGTCTGTAGTCTCTCAAGGCTGCTATCTTTTGAAATATATTTTTTTTAACTCACTGCGAAATACAGCAACCACAATGCAGAAAAGCAAATGAATAAGCTGTCCCTTCACAGACCTTGGAGCTGTAAAGATGGGCAGCCTTCTGCAAATTCAGTTTGAAAGCAAATGAAATATATAGTTTAGGGGATATACAGTTTCCTAAGAGAAGTAGGAAATGCAAGGTCATTTTTTTGTTTTGGGCGATACACTATTTTAAACTGTTTTTAAGATAGAAAGGTGAAAATCATATAATCAGAAGTTCAACTTATATTTATGGATTTTTTTTTTTACATTTGGATGTATTAAACAAATCAAGCATTCTGCATCAGTTCAGACAGGCCTCGTAGGCAAGATTTACAAACTCAAGTAACAATTTTATTTGTTTTAACAATGTTGGAGAAGACTGTATCCATCCATCCATCCATCCATCCATCCATCCATCGATTTATCAGTTTAAAATTTTGAACCTTCACTCATTCATTACATTAAAAACAGCAAGGAAAAAAAATTATTTAATTTCCTGCTGGTTTTGTATCTTTGATTGACAGAGAAATGATCAGTCTATAATGTTAAGGATAGGGATATTCTAACAGTAAGAGGCAGAAATTGACAGTGATTTTATGTTTTTTCCATTTGCGAACAATCGCACCAACTGTTGTCACCAAGCTGTTTGGCGTTGGTCCTGTAGACCCTTCCAGCTTTGGACAGCTCTTTGGTCTTGGCCATGGTGGAGAGTTTGGAATCAGATTGATTAATTGGTTCTATGGACAGGTGCCAGGGGATCAAATATTCATTTTACTTTTTAAATGCAATTTGTAATCAATCAATTTCTAACTTTTTTGCAGTTTGTTTTCTGGATGTTTTTGTTGTTATTCTGTCTGTCACTGTTAGAATAAACCTGTCATTAAAAGTATGGACTGATCATTTTTTTTACATTTACAGCATTTGGCAGACAATCTTATCCAGAGCGACTTACATTTATCTCTTTTATACAACTGAGCAATTAGGGGTTGAGGACCTTGCTCAGTGGTGAATTAATGGTGCTGGGAATTGAACATACAAACATACAAAACAAGCAGGGAATCAAATATTTTTGCCCTAAGTCTATTATCTGTTATTCTAAGTCTATATTTCCAGTCTGCTTAATATTTTTTTAAATGAAATGTTCTTTTCATATTGACTTTCTCAAATAACATCAACAATATTTGTCCTTTAAAGTCTGTAAACTCCATAACCATGACAAGCTATGAACCAATTACATGCAGATCCAAAAGAACAAGCTGTTAAGAAGGTTTATTTAGATGGCTTTAGGTGCATATGACCTTCTTATAAAATGAAATGCAGCAGTCATACTAACATGAGCAAAGCTATTAAACACTAGTCTCATTTAAAGCTATAAGTTCTTTAATGTCGAACTATTTGATAGCCGTCCATGTTTTTCGTACTGAAGTTGTGATTCTTACATAGTTAACTTTGGCATCTCTTAACTTTAACAGTCTAGTAGTGCAGTGTGCTGCAATAAAAATATCTTCATTTCAGTTAACAAAGAGTGCAGGATCTACAGAGACTGCCTCTGCCAGATGAATTGGCCCTCAGCTGTCAATATTTCACCACCAACAAAAAAAAAAACAGAACGCTTATTCAGTGTGGAAAGATTTTCTTCCATATGGTGCAGCCCACGTTCCTATGCTTGAATTTTAACAGCAGAAACAACACAGGTGCATATGCCTAGATACAATTTCAGCATTCAATAAACTTTGGCCTGTGTGAAAGTGAAGCACAAAGCAATGATTCAAATGAGCAAGCTGTGCAAGTTAAGAGTAACAGTAATAATGATCCTGATGGGATTAATTTAAATGGGTTTTAAAAACAGCTCACAGCAAGAGTTTTATTAGTTAGTTTTTTTTTTTTTTATTTAAAAGCTAGATGACAGCTAAAGTTGAACATTTTAATATCATCAACCCACTTAAAGGCAAAATGACTGCTCACAAAAAAACCTTTAGAACCATTTTTTTTATTTAAGGTAAGATACTGTCTATACGATTCCACCAAAAGATCTAAGCTTCAACATTAACAAACAGTCGAGTTCAAGTATAAAACCCTTTTTCCTATAATAAAATGCTACTTAACCTCAGTGTGGGAAATAGTTAATCGTCACATTTGCAAATCAGAATAGTTTTCTTTTTATTTCTATACATTATGAGCCAAAAAGGATACCGAGGAATTACCGGTTTTGGTTTCAGTCAGGTGCATCCATGGTACTCCACTGTCTTTATGGACCATGCTTTGTTCACATTGCCATACTAAAATATTCATCCATCCATCCTTGTCTATACTTGCTTATTCTTAATTAGGGTCACAGGGATCTGATGGAGTCTATCCCACCTGTTATTGGGCAAAAGGCGGTTGTAGAAACTAGACAGGGCACTAGTCCATCACAGGGCCAAATACAGAGAAACAACCACACACACACTCACACTCACACTTACTCCTATGGGCAATTAAGAATCATCAGTTAACCTTATATACATGTCTTTGGACTGTGGGAGGGAAGAAAAGTATCCAGAATAAACACATGCAACATGAAAATTTCACACAAAAAGACCCCTGTCGGGTATACAATCCTGGGACATTGTTGTTGTGAGGCAACAGTGCTAACCACTAAGTCACTGTGCTGTCCCCTTTATTTTAGGTTTAGGAAAATTGTAAACTTGTAGGCTTCAGATATTGCAGTTTTGGGAAGAACCACATATTGGTGTGGAGGTCGGGTGTCCAATAAATGCTGACTTCTTATGAGGATATCTTAAAACACATAGTGTGATGTCACAAAAGGGGTGGTTAGCAATTTCTACTTTATAAACTTTGACTTTATGCTAGCGTGCTATAGTCTGAGTAAATTACGCATAAGAAATCCAAATCTATTAACAGATTAGATTCACAGGTTTACCCATCTATACCCTGAATCCAATTAATATAAACAACTGAATATTTTGTTACCTTGATAACTTAATAACTGGTAATAAACCCACATTAACTTCAAATTCACTGACTCATGATTTCTCCAACAGTTGACTTTAACATTAGGAGTTAATATATTTTAGCTATCAGTTATGATCATCACCATCGGCTACAGTTCAATTTTTCAGTTTGTTTGCACCCCCCCATCCCACAACATTTTTAACACTAACTGCGACATTCTTCCACAGAATCACTGAATACTGTCAAAAGTGTGCTTTACGATAACCTGCCAGTTGGTGGCACTGGATTTAGTGTTGTTTTTGCTTGTTGACGGCAAACAAGAAAGCTATTTTGATTTACAATTAAGATTGTGCTTGTGCTTGAGATGCCTTTGCATTAACACCTCCTGTGCATAAAATATAGATATAGTGTTTATATCTACATTATCTACTGTACATATTCCCAGACTTCTGCAATGAAACCTGCTGAACACAGTATTTTATTGTGGTATTGAGTGCAATAAACAGAATATGTAGACAATCTTTATTAATTTAGGAAACTTGGTTTAAAAGCTTAATAACCTTAGCAAATTTTCTATGGGCGGGGTAAGAGGAATCCTTAACAAATATGCCAGCTTTAATTATTGCATGGTGTAGATGGCAGAAAATTATGTCCCAGAGATGGACATCTGAGGAATTCTGAGATCTGATTAATTAGACTAATTTCCATATCAGACTGTAATAATTCTGCTTGGTGCCTTCTTCAATTGTGAAACACCTGCTGCTGCTGTGAATGGTCTCACGTGGATACCCTATATATATATATATATATATATGTATATATGACTTGTTTTCACCCTAAAACTTACCCCCAATAAGTCCAAAATGAAAATACTTAACTTGCTATCTATAACGTGTCTACAGTAAAAATCGATTATATATTTGCACATGCTGCTCCTTTTTGATCCTCTGCTTTTTTCACTGCCATATTTTCATCCTTCGATTGAAGGAAAGAAGGAGAGGGTGGGGAAAGGACACTGCTTTTGTCATGGTAATGATGTGGAGATGTCCAAATCTCAACAGACAGCTTTTTTGTGGATGTGCTTTCAAAAATTCCTTTTTCAGTAGTGAAGGTGTCATTCAGGCTGTGTTAAAGTCTGTGTGTTGTAGGTGAGTTCAGCAGTAAAAGAGAACCCCGTACCGAATATGTCTGTCCACTTTCTAAATCATTAAAACGGATTTCTATGTCTCTCTTTTTTTATTCTGTCCCGCTAGATTTCTCTTAGGATAT
The DNA here is from genome assembly GCA_005784505.1 of Bagarius yarrelli. Taxonomy (NCBI): domain Eukaryota; kingdom Metazoa; phylum Chordata; class Actinopteri; order Siluriformes; family Sisoridae; genus Bagarius; species Bagarius yarrelli. Next base: position 4,014,425 of record VCAZ01000020.1, read on the forward strand.
AAATGTCTATGAAAGCATGTTTACCGAGACACACTCTCAGGAGATCGTGCTGCAACCGGAGCAGGAATGAGATCATTGGACTGCACTCTCATTGGATGCTAGAAGGGAAGTGATTTTTGCACCCAAAGCCCTTACTTATTTGATCCTGTTCCTGTTTCTAACACTGTGCATTAACAAATACAGGGCTCCAGGCAAGGTACTGAGAATGTGTGAGTGCTAAGAAGGAAGAAGAAAATGGTGCAAGCAAAAAATTTAACCGTGAACTTGTTTTATGTGCTATTTATCATATTCAAGATTAATTAGAACAATTTTATTTTCTTATGGCTGCACCCTTTAGCAAATCACTGATCCCTATAATTTCATTTGGCACAGATGACCTTCCTGCTACATGCCTCGCTAATTTTTCTAGCTCTGGGATTGCACTGTCTTGTGCACCTTCAGTGGCTGAGGCGGGGTTGCTAGCTGGAAATCTAACATCAAAGCCTAACCACTAGTCCTCCGGGGTATCAATTAGATGACACTTTAAAGAAAAATGTACACTAACCACCTGCTGTATTAGGAACACCTGGAATTTTTAGGCAATTACTGTATGTTATTATCCATTAATGTTGAGCAGTGCATAAAATCATGCAGATCAAAAGCTTTAGACAGCGTTTGCAATAAACATCTTAATGAGCTGAAGAAAAGTGATATCAATAAGATGAGTCATCGATAATGAGTCTGTTGATTTTCTAGGATTACGGAGGATATTACACAAACACACACACACACAAAAATACATTTACCGATAAAGTGACTGGTTTGAGTTGCCAGGAAGTTTATAGTGGCTCAAATAACCACTCAAATAATGTGAAAAGCATTAGAACATCTTGAAAGCTGAACCCTGGTAAAAACAGGCTGTAACAGCTAGAGACCACATCAGATTCCACTTCTGTCAGCTAAGAACAGGAATCTGACACTACAAGACAATATGAAGACAATGCGTTACAGGACACCGCTGAGTATTCATAATAAAGTGTCTAATGAGTGTATGCAAAAGTGCTGAAAGTTTTTCTGCAGCGCATAACCTTTCCTGGTCTACCCTTGAAACCCTAGGGAGGATTCGAAGTGGCTCACTTACAGATCAATCAAATGAGCCCTAAAACGAATGATCGATGAGTGGCACGGAAATCCCTGCCAGTTCACAGTCTTCCCTGCCTCCCCCAGATGTGGAACACATGGCCTGATTGACTGACCTTCAGCATGTAACTTTGGGCTTGCTGTAGCCTGCCCTTTTTGCTGGTGACCTGGAGCCAGGTTCGCTTACCCAAAATGGATTTTTAGCCATAAAAAAGAGATATTCTATGGCACGTAAGGGGAATTCAATACAGTAATAAAATTGTTTTTCTTTCAAAACACGATCAAAACTGTGAAGAAGAAGAATTGTGCACCAGCCTGTCAGATGTGGCAATGTACAAAGGAGGTGGATGATAAAGGCTGTCCAGTTATTCATGTATTATTTACTATTTTTCTTTCTTTTCGTGACAGGCGGGAAAATCCCTGAGTGTTTTGACCAGAAATGTATATTTTTGTTCTGCTAGTAATATACAGTGACATTCCCACCCCGCCTCATATAAAGTTTTTTATTTAGAACCACTTTCCAACATTTTCTTGGTGCCTGGCAAGATCACGTCCGATAAAGAGCCAAGCTAGATGCAGTCAATCATTCTAAAGTATGCCTTGATGGCTAAATGGAATGTTTTTGTGATTACACTTGATTGAGACTTGTATAGTTGCCTGTCATTGCAAGATACGCATATTCAATTTAGTATTGCATCAAATACTAACTCAACCAATGACCCCAGTGCTTCTGAGCTATTACATTATTAATAAAACCAGAAAAGTAATCACACAATCTGTAAAGATCCCAGTGGAAAAAGAAATAAATGTTTCAACGACTCCACAGCTTTTGTCTTAATGTTGTGAATGATAAGACAGAGATTGAGATAGGCGATGCTTTTTTATTAAAATAAGAATCTGTTTCTCATTTTAAGCGTATAAAACTTCATAAGATAATATAAAATAAAATATGATAAGATATGATAAGATAAAATAAATATATAAGATAAAGAAAAAAGATGAAAAAGATGAGATAAGATAAGTGAGATGAGACGAAGCTGAGAGATGATGAGATAAAAAAATAGGATAAAAATATAAGTTTGAGATAAGATAAGATGAAATAAATAATAATAAGTACAATAACAAGGTAAAATAAAATGAGATGAGATACGATGAGATGAAATGAGATAAAATAAAATAGGATAAAATAAGTTAAGGTAAATAAAATAAAATGAATGAGGGAATCTGATAATATACGTGAAAATAAGATAAGATAAGAGAAAATCAAATAAGATGAGATGATGAAATAAAATAATAAAAATAACAAGGTAAAATAAAATGAGATGAGATACGATGAAGATGATACAAAAAACAGTAACGTGTTGGGTGAAAATGAATGAATGAATCAATGAATGAAAATGAATCAGACTGTTGCTGTGTCTGAAACTGTCAAAATTTGCCCAAATACTCCAAATATTTATCGAACTCAGAATCATGCAAGATGCAAGAGCTTATGCAACAAGACCGATGTGATGCAACAGCAAGTACTGGACACTGGATGACACGTGTTACTTCTCTAAAATGCTTTCATCTTTATTGAAACTGAAGGCAAAAAGAAAATAAAAATAATAAAATAATAAAAGCTAAAGTTGTTTTATTTAGTTCTAATGTTTTTTTACTACATCTGCACTACATGCTACTGCTGTATAGTACTTTGATCTAATATTAATGTTTTCCCTTATAGATAAAGATTTTAATGTTTAATGTTTAAGGTTTAATTTATTACGTTTTCTTAAAAAGATTTCTGTAGGTTATTGTGTTAAGTTTGACTAATGTTTTATGTTTACATTTCTCGGGCAGACGCCTTTTTCCAGATCGACTCTTATATAATATTATTTTCATGATGATAAAATTATCATTTTATTTATCTATCTGAGCAGTTGTGGGTTAAGGGCCTTGCATAGGGGCCCCAGCAGTAATATGAATTAAAATCAAACCTTCCAATCAGCAGTACTACACCAATCAGCATTTCATTTCACTGTGTCCTGCATTCTGCTATACAGTATGTCACAGAAGTGAGTACACCCCTTACATTCCTTATAAATATTTATTATATCTTTTTATGTGAAAACACTAAAGAAATGAAACTCTGCTACAATGTAAAGTAGTGAATGTACAGCTTGTGTAACAGTGTAAATCTGCTGCCCCATCAAAAAACTCAACACACAGCCATTAATGTCTAAACCTCTGGCAACAAAAGTGAGTACAAAACCCCAAGAGGAAATGTCCAAATTGGGTCCAAAATGTCAATATTTTGTATGGCCACCATTATTTTCCAGCACTGCCTTAACCCTCTTGGACATGGAGTTCACCAGAGCTTGACACTGGAATCCTTTTCCACTCTCACGGAGCTGGTGGATGTTGGAGACCTTGCTTTCCTCCACTTTCTGTTTGAGGATGCCCCACAGATGCTCAATAGGGTTTAGGTCTGGAGACATGCTTGGCCAGTCCATCACCTTTAACCTCAGCTTCTTTAGCAAGGCAGTGGTCGTCTTGGAGGTGTGTTTGGGGTCGTTATCATGTTGGAATACTTCCCTGTGGCCCAGTCTCCGAAGGGAGGGGGTCATGCTCTGCTTCAGTATGTCACAGTACATGTTGGCATTCATGGTTCCCTCAATGAAGTGTAGCTCCCCAGTGCCGGCAGCACTCATGCAGCCCCAGACCATGACACTCCCACCACCATGCTTGACCGTAGGCAAGACACACTTGTCTTTGTACTCCTCACTTGGTTTCCGCCACACACGCTTGACACCATCTGAAACAAACAAGTTTATCTTGGTCTCATCAGACCACAGGACATGGTTCCAGTAAGCCTTGTCCTTAGCCTGCTTGTCTTCAGCAAACTGTTTGCGGGCTTTCTTGTGCATCATCTTTAAAAGAGGCTTCCTTCTGGGATAACAGCCATGCAGACCAATTTGATGCAGTGTGCGGTGTATGGTCTGAGCACTGACAGACTGACCCCCCACCCCTTCAACCTCTGCAGCAATGCTGGCAGCACTCATACGTCTATTTCCTAAAGACAACCTCTGGATATGACGCTGAGCACGTGCACTCAAATTCTTTGGTTGACCATGGCGAGGCCTGTTCTGAGTGCAACCTGTCCTGTTAAATCGCTGTATGGTATTGGCCACTGTGCTACAGCTCAGTTTCAGGGTCTTGGCAATCTTGTAGCCTAGGCCATCTTTATATAGAGCAACAATTCTTTTTTTCAGATCCTCAGAGAGTTCTTTGCCATAAGGTGTCATGCTCAACCTTCCATTGACAAGAATGAGAGAGTGAGAGCAATTACACCAAATTTAACACACCTGCTCCCCATTCACACCTGAGACCTTGTAACACTAACGAGTTTCATGACAACAGGGAGGGAAAATGGCTACTTGGACCCAATTTGGACATTTCCTCTTAGGGGTATACTCACTTTTGTTGCCAGGGGTTTAGACATTAATGGCTGTGTGTTGAGTTTTTTTGATGTGACAGCAAATTTACACTATTACACAAGCTGTACATTCACTACTTTACATTGTAGCAGAGTTTTATTTCTTTAGTGTTTTCACATAAAAAGATATAATAAATATTTACAAGGAATGTAAGGGGTGTACTCACTTCTGTGACATACTGTATGTGGTTGAAATGACAATAAAGCTCCTTGAACTTGAACTTGATTTTCTTGTCATTTAAATAACATGACAATCAAGAAATTATTATCATTTATACTGGACACATTTTTTAACATGCAGACTTAGATCTTAATCAAGAGTTTCTTCAAATAATTTTTCTCTTTTTATTTTACATGCCCACAACTTTATTATTTATATTTGCTTATACATAAACTCAGAAAACATTTACTTGTTTCTCTTTACTTGTTCACAGGAAGTTTTATTATCCTGCTGGCGATATCTCATACACAGGGTTTTGTTTGGTGGACTTTCCACATAATCTTTACACAAAGTCGAATTCTTCTTCGCTTGGCTGTTCCCTTAAAGGGTCGCTACAGCGAATCATTGTTCTCTGAGTCCTCATCACTCACACATGACATCATGTCCTCATTTATCCATATACCTCCTTTTTTTGGCATTCCTCTTTGCCTTTTGCCTGGCAGCTCCTCCTATCAATATTTCCCCTATCCCTCTTCTGCACATGTCCAAACCATCTCAATCTCACCTCATCTGTAAGTGTGTAAATGCGTAACATATGTGTAAATGCGTAACATTCAACATGAGCCATCCCTCAGATGTGCTTGTTCCAAATCTTGTCCAAGCTCATCAATCCCGAAGAGAACCTTCGACATATTTAGCTTTACTACCTATATCTGTCCTGCCTTCTGTCTCTTTCCCAGTGCCATTGTCTCTAAACCCAACAACGTAACCATTGACTAACCTTCTCTGTCAACCGGCTCATCATCAAAGTAAACAAGAAGGGGCTTAAAACTGATCCCTGATGCAGTCCCACCTCCACATTGATCTCCTCTGTCTGACCTACTACACACCTCACCACCGTCATGCTCATCTCATACATACAGTATCCTGCACCAATCTGACATACTTTTCTGCTACTTCTGACTTTCTTGTACAATTCCATAGCTTTTCTTATGGCACCCAGTTATATGCTTTCATCATGTCTACAAAAACACAATTCAGCTCTCTCTAACATTCTCAGAGCAAAAATTGCATCCATAGTTTTTTTTTCTGGGCATGAAGCCATGCTGTTGCTCACAAATAACCACTTCTTTCTTTAACTAAGCTTCCACCACTCTTTCACATACCGTAATTAGCTTTATCCCTCTGTAGTTGCTGCACATCGCCTTTGTTCTTAAACATGGGCACCAGTGCACTTTTCTTCTATTCCTCAGCCATCTTCTCTCTCTCTAAAATCCTGTTCAACAATCTAGTTAAAAATTCCACTCCTGTCTCTTCTAGACACTTCCATACCTCCACTGGTATGTCATCAGAACCAACTGCCTTTCCACTTCATCTTCAAAGTCTTTAAAGAGTTCATCCTTACTAATCGTTTGTACTTATTTCTCCAATACTCCTTTTATCTTCTATGAACACTTGTATCTTCTATGAACCTTTTCATCTATATCCTTAATAACCCTAACCTGCAGCACATCCTTTCCACCTCAATCATTTTCTTCTTCTCTAGTGTCTACCTTAGTGTAGCTGTCCTCACCATGTCCCACTTCCTCTTGGCTAACCTCTTCCCTTGTAAACTATTATAGACTTCCTTATTCCAACGACGAGTCTCCTTATCTTGTTTCCTTCTTCAAATTGACACACTTCAATTCAATTCAATTCAATTCAATTCAATTCAATTCAATTCAATTCAATTCAATTCAATTCAATTCAATTCAATTCAATTCATTCAAATTCATTCATTCTTTCATTTATTCATTCATTCGTCCTCTAAACCCACTTATTTCCTAATTTGGGGTCACAGGGATATGCTGGAGCCCAACCCAGCTGTCTTTGAAAGCGTGAAAGGCAGGAGGGGTACACCTTGGACAGATCGCAATTTGAAATCACTAATCAACATAACATACATGTTTTTGGACTGTGGGAGAAAACCGGAGTAAACCCATGCAAACACGGGAAAAACATGCAAACTACACACAGAAAGGCCCCTGCCCGAAGATGAACCCAGGACCTAATTGCAGTGCTAAGCACTAATCTACCGTGTAATGCAAATTCAATGCAATGCAATGTCCAGCTAGAACGAGGCTCACCTTCCATTCCCCCAGCAGGATGGGCAGTTTCGAATGTGCAGGAGGGGCAGTTTCGAATGTTTTGAAATATATTTGTTGTAAATGTTTACATTTTTCACACTCTGTATTGCAGTGTGTACACACTCGGCTCTATAGGGAGCCATGATGACATAAATCAGCCCGTCTCTGTGGCCAGAGCAGTAAGTCTGTACTTTGTTGTATTTTACTCTGCGCTTGTGTGTGTGTACGTCCCAATGTGTAATGTATTTGTGTTTAATGTAGCATTATAATTTGTTGAGTCTGATTGTTCTGGCTGCTCCTGATGGAGCAGTGTATTAGTGTTTGTTGATGTATTGAGGTACAGGAACAGCCAGGTGAGGAGAATTTTTGGGACACTCGATTCAGGTCAAGCCAATGTTTAATGGATTTTTTTTAGATTTTTGGAAGACGCGGGAAACGGCCTTATTCAGCCCTCATTTGTTTGTAGAGTTTCTATGAATTTGTAGAATTGATTTCACAGAATTCTGTGTAATTTTGGCTAGGTGTTTATCACATTGTGTGAAATTTTGTTTTTTAAGTGCCCCACAGATCTTACTGCTATACATCAGAATTGGTTCAATAATTAAATTGAATTTAAGATAGGGGATTGGGATTGAGATTTAAATGTAAATTAGTTATTTAATTGTGTAAAATGCCCCGTGAGTCTTCTTTGACAGATCTTTTACTGCTAAACTGAAATTTGATTGAACTGATTTTAAGTCCTACGTAAATATAGTCTTCAACAATTTTTGATTCTAGGTCTCTAAAGTGAAGTGTGAGGTATTTCTCTGATTTTTGGATCTTTTTTGGATAATAATAGTCTTGTTGAGGTTGACTGTCAGGGCTCTGATCAGACAGTACTGCTGTAGACCCTGAGCAGGACCTGCATATAGCAGAAATTGTTGTATGGGGAGAGATCACGTGCTGCGTATCTGTCTAATATAATGTATGAGTGAAAGTGGTACCACAGTGGTAAAGGTGTCTGTTAACCAGAAGATTTGATCAGTTTGATTCCCAGCACCACCAATATACCACTGCTGGGCCCCTGGGCAAAATTTTTTAAACCCCCAATTGCGAAGTTGTATAATGATAAATATAAATCACTAAGTCACTATAAATATAAGTCACTTGCATAAAAGCGCCTGCCAACTGCCATAAATGTAAATTAAATATAGATATTAAATAATGTTAGGCTCAGGCGGCAGCCCTGTCTCACTCCACTCTCCTGAGAAATGAGGTTAGTTTTTTGTATCCATACTTTTTTCTGTACTTGTTTGTATACTTGGATTTAATTATGTCATATGTTTTGCCCCCTACACCACTTTTGAGAATTTTATAAATTTGATTCCAAAAGCATTTAAAATTCAATAAAAACATGCAAACATATAAAACATGTTTTTGTTTCGGTGTCTAGTACATGTCAATTGATCACTGGTGCAGTGTTTTGGTTTAAATCCAGTTTAACTTTTACTCAAGACATTGTGTTTTTAGGGGCCTTTTTTGCCTTTATTAATAGGACAAAGGTATGAAATAGGGAAGATATAGAGAGAGGTGGGACTGGAAAAAACAGAGCCTGGGTCGCCAGAGCTCAACAACCTTGCCCATGTGGGTGCCAGCACTTAACCCACTACACCACGGCACCTGCCATGACACTGTGTTTTATAAGAAGGGCTTTAAGTCTAAAATTGATGATGATACATAAAACCTTTCCCAGTTTACTGTTCACACATATGTCTTGGTAATTATCATACTTGAATTCATCTCATAAAATGAGTGTTATAAAACCTGGAGTCCAGGTGTCAGGGGAATAACCTACACTCAGAATCCTTTTAAATAATATAGGAATGTCTGATTGGAATTTTTGACTTGAGGACTTAATCATTTCATTCGGGATCCCGTTAGCTTCATTTGCTTCATTTTTTAGCTTTGATAGTAATTTGTTTTGGAGTTCCTCCTTAGCAACGGGGGAGTGCAGAGCATTTCAGTGTTCAGTTTTGTCACTATGGTGTTTTGTTTAATTTTATAATTTTTATTTTTATTTTTTAAATGGATTTAAAGTGGTTGACCCAGAAGTCACCATTCTGTATTGCCAATTTATTTAGATTTTTCACTGCTTACAGACGCAATTAATCTTAATAGATTCTTCGATTAGTGCCAGTTGTGTTTGTGTGTATTGGGCTTTTTTGATTTAGTGTGTATGTCCTATTGTATTACAGTCATAAAGGGGAGGTTTATGCCTTCATTACTGTGAGTATGTATTGTGTCCAGAAAAATGTCTAACAGTGTTTAGAATTCTTGCATGTTGATTGCTTTTTGGAACTCTTGTGTGCTGTTTGAGGCCCATCTGTATGGTCGCTGGATGTTAAACAGTTTACTTGGCTGTGTGTGTAGTGGGGTTGGTTCCTGGTTCCTTTTAATGAACACAATAATTTGACTGTGATCGGACAGAGTTGTTGTGGTTTGACAGCGTATGGTCTAAATCTGTTATTATATAATTTACTGTTGCCAAGATGTAAGCAAAAAGTATACTTTCCCAAAGAGTCCCCACATGTTCTTCCATTGACAATGTACAGACTTTGACAGAGCTGCAAAGTCTTTCTGTTTTTGTTGACCTGCAGATCAAGATTTTGGCAGGGACGGTTAGTCAGATTTCCTGGGTAATTTTGTCCAAATATAAAATAGTTTCCGTGTTCTTTTTTTAATGTCTGGAAGAAAAGCAGGTGTTCTGGTCTTCACACTAGTTCCCTTTCATGCGCCTGGAAGCTGCAGATGATAGTGTGGAGCTTGGGTGAGATCTTCTTGTTGTAATACAGAAAATGTATACTATACACAAGTCAATATCATTTAAAGTATTTATTGCTTTTTATTTTAATCCAAATTAAATCTTTGTGGTTGCATAAAATCTGAATCTGTATCTCACTTTTTTGACGTTAGTGTGTTTAGTATATTTACCACATTTGGCAGACACCAATATTATAGGTATTATTAATCCTGGAGAATTCTAACGCCGGCGTTTTTTTGTGTTTTGCAGGAATTCATGCATTAGTTTCAAAAACACAAATTTTTATGGTAAAGATAACCAGTACAGATTAATACCGGTATAAATATACATATACACATACATTTACAAATACAAGCATATATGGTTTTGTGTGTGTGTGTGTGTGTGTGTGTGTGTGCATGTCCTTATACAGCACTTAGCTTTTTCTCTGTAATTGTTCAGTGGTTGTTAGTGATGGGGTCACCAGGCTGGTCCTGGGTTGCCTGGGTGAGATAGTGGGTCGTTGCACTGGGGTTGCCTTGGATGTGTGACCTTGTTGCTGGGTTGGTGTTGTTCCACTGGCTGTGACCTGAGGTTCTTGGTGGTAAGTGTAGTGGTCTGTGGAAATTGGAGTGTTTGTTTAGCGAATATGCTCACAGTATTTTTGCGTAGATGGACATAGCTGTGTAGACTGTGTTTATTAAGGTTTGGGTGATGTGCTATGATTCACAGGGTGAAAATCACTTCTGGGTGTTTGGTGACTCTGTCTGTGTGTTTGGTGCTTGTGGCTGGGGCTTTGACAGTTCTGGATGTGGGCTTGGCAGCCAAGTGTGTGTTGGTAATGTGATTTCTGCTTTTTGCTGTGACTGACTTACTTTGGGTTCCTCTAGCTGCTTATTATGGGTGTTAACTGTCTGATCTCTGAGGAAAAGTTCTCCATCTACAATGTCTTTGGTCTTTCTGCAGCTACAAACAGATTGGATTGAACCATTTATTTTCATTCTATCAGTTTGTAAGAAAAGGTTTTCTCTGATTTGGGACACTGCTCTAGCTGTCTGTCCTGAGCTGTGCTGTGGTTTAAGTCCTGCCACTTATTTCTCCTCTTTTTCTTGCTCCTCCCCTAAGCTCAGCTCTGTCTCCCTGTCACTGTGCGTATTTGGATTGCCCCCCTCCGTATGGCTGTCTTTTAGGATTGTAATGATGTTAAAGTCATTCTGTACAGAGCTGCAGCTGACTTTTCTGCCCTGAAACATGACTGTACTGTTCTGGTAATTAATCACAGTCAGAACAGTGCTTTCGCTGTCATTGTAATGCTGAATTTAGCTCTTGTTTGAGTGATTTTTTTGGACATTTTTTCAGCAATTTGTGTTTTTAGACTTTCTGAGCCGGAGCATTTTTCAGCTCCTTTGAGTATATGACAAGGGGGTGGAGTTTACTATCTGTTGCATCAGCTATGGCTCACAATATGTGCCTATAAAGGTAAATTTGTTTTAGTAAGAGGAATTTACCGTTTTGTGTATATATAGATGTTCTTACCTCATTAATTATTGTCAATTGTCAACAGAAAGCAGTTAAAGATCAGTTGGTTATGAGCTTCTGATTCTTTGGGAGATCTACTAATCATTATACCATGTGTCCAAATAGGACCATAAAACAAATAAAAAGCATACTGTCCAATAAAAGTCGAGTCGATTTTTTTTTACAGCTTCTTGTCTCATAACAAAGATTGATTGACGAAAAGGTTGCAGGGGATTTTCGGGTATGCTGTGTTGTTCACCTAAGGAAGTTTACATTAATAAGAAAAATCAACATTGTGGTGAGAAATTCGATACTTATAATCAATAAAACATTGAATTTTACTTACACTGATGAATCATATGGAACTAAACATTTCAGTGTGGCGTTATAATAAACCCTTCAGAAATGCTGGGCATCCGTGGTCGTTTTAACGCAATCTTAAGCTTGTTTCTATAACTAGAGACAATTAACACATGCAAAACCTAATTTTCTCCTTTGACAGTGTTATTTACACTCTGTATCCAGGTAAATCAGCCACACAAAAACACTAGCAAATAACTACTTTTTTTTAAATTCGTGATCCTATTGAAGCAGGGCCATACTGTACAACATGCCTCTGCAACATGATTGCAATTAAATTTTGCAGACACTGTTGATTAGCGGAAATGCGTCATCTAATAAAAGCAACATCAAGCAAGAATATGTTGCTTTTTACTGTTTTGTCAGTCACAAGTTTCTTCCATTAGTGACCTGTGACTGCAATGACATTGAAGTCCTTTATATAGTTGATGCAAAGCCACAGTCTTGGTGGCATGCTGTCCCAGCTAGCATCAAAACACCGCCTTTTCAAATGGATTTTGCACCAGATCACGCTGTGTTCCCGATGAAAGGCAGATGATGCGTAAATGTCAGGGCAGCCAGAGCTTAATTACGTGAGCGAGGAGAAAAAGCAAGAGCAAACCCCAGGCCTGTTTAATCTGCGCATTGTTTCCTGCCCTTGTTCCCAGGAGAGAGGAGACAGGACAGGGATGAAAAGCTCACATGAGTAATCCAGGTAATGCCCTTATCCCCCGCCTTCAACATTTGATTAAATCTTCATGAGAAAATCATCCTGTGGTCACTCATCACACCAGGTGGGCGGGATTAATGTCAGCAGATATTTTAACAGTGACTATAGAATTTTAACTGCGTGCCATTAATAGTTGTGCTGCTGCTCTGGCTGACATACTGATTTATGATTATGACAGAAACACTTCTGCCCTTGCTGGTCAGTGGGAAATAACAGGAAGGATGCAATGCTTAAAAGAGCTTTGGTTAGTTTTTAAACCGCAGCTTGCTCGGGAAACACTTTTAGAGGTTCACTTGTGCACTCTTACATCTAAAAAAAAAAAATAGAACATTATACACCCGGCTCCTTAAAGTGGTACGCCTTCACGTGGTGACACAAGCAGCAGGTCTTTAAAAGAACACCCAAGGTAAACTGACTAGCTACATTAAAATCAGACAGGATGAAAAGAGCGAAGATAAAAGAAGGATTTGATGCATGTGGAGAGAATAGTTTGCAAAGGAAAAGCCCGGGGAGTGATGTTCACAGGGAGGATCCGGTACCTCTGTACTATTAACATTTCATCAAATTTATTTAGATAAAAGGAATAAATGTTTAGTATTAATCTTTATGGAATTTTAAAGATGTGAGCATGATGTTATGGGGTGTATGGGATGCCTGTTAGAAGTTACTACTGACCTCAAGACTTCCTGTCTAAACATAATTGTGGTGTAAACATTGTCCAGAATATTCGCAGTGGAAGGATTATTGCGTTACAATTCTGTCATTGAAGAAAATTGTAGGATGTATTGTATAAACATATGATTCACTATAGCCAAGCACTTAAGCCATGATTTAAGCAGCCAGAACATTTTTACTGAGCTAAATGTACGTCTAATTATTAAGCTCAGCAGAGTTTTGTTATAAGGGCAATTAGTTAATGTGTAACAGAAAAGCTAATTTTACAGTAAAAATAGCTTAATAATGGATGAATGAATGGATAAATGAATGAATCTATGAATGAATGAATGGAAAACCTGCTGTTAATAGTTTAGTTTGGGACAGATGCCAGAAGGTTTGGACTTTATAGCAGCTATAATTGACCATAAGTGCAGCCATGTCCACCGTTAGGCTGATTCCACGAGTGTTTGTGGCATCCGGAGTGTTCGGAAAGCTTGAGACTCTTTTCCCTCTAGATAAAATAATTGTAGCATATATTTACTCATTTATTTATTCATCCATCTTCTATACCCGCTTATTCCCTAATTCGGGGTCACAAGGATCTGCTGGACCTTATCCCAGCTTTCCTGGATATGTCGCCAGTCTATCACAGGGCCACACACACTTGTTGGTTCATATCAGGCAGGAAAAAAAAATCCTCGACAAAATCTTTACCAATGAAGAAAGCTGTGATAATTAGAAAAGGTCATTCATTTAACCTGGTGTGTCCTAATGGTGTAGTAGCCCAAAAAAGCATGTAAAAGACCTGACAGAAAACATGGTATAATTAAACTCTCAAACGATGCAGCTTTTGCACAGCTTTATTGAAGCATCACTGTACAGCTCAATAAATACTCCAAAACAAGCAAGTGTTAATGGACTCAGTACAAAAATAACGCAGGGTGCTCTTTCAGCTTTTGAGGGGATAATGCATTCAACCTAGCTGTCGTCATAAAAAAACAAAAGTGCAAGCAACCTTTATTTTATTAAAATCCATCAATACTTCTTTTATATCATCACATTTTGTTTTGTCCGTCAGTGTTTTATACTTATAAATATTTATATATATCTCCAATTCCATCTTATCTTGGTTGGGTTTGAGTTTGGGGGTAAACAGACAACGCGGTGTATTAATAGATCATATCATAAAATAATAACAAAACTTTACGAAAAAACTTTAATTTAATCTAATTAGCTTTTTTTTTTTTTTTTTACATCAAATTAAAACCCTAGGATACAGAAATAATGAATGCTTTAATTCTCTTTCCTGCTGCAAATAGAATTATGCATATAAAGATTCACAGAGAGGATGAAATCTGGAAAAGACCAGTGAACTTAACTGCAAAACCTAACACAGCATGGGTCAGATGTTATAAAAGCTATAAAATAAAAAGTACAAATTAAAGCTAATCCAAAACGAATATTCATTTTCAGTGTATTATTTTATTAAAGTTTGCCTTTAATATAATATTATTCTCATATTATAACTTTTCCAACTAATAAAACATTGCTATGTTTGTCATCATAGAGTTCCAAAAAGAATTTTCAAAACCACAAACAGAATTAAGGTTTACGAAGTTATTCTGGTTTAAGTCAGACTTATCTTCCGACAAAAATCCATATATAAAAATGTATAAAAAGTTTCTGTGAATCTTTTATTCATAAAGCTTGTGTTTGGAAAAAAAAAACATTCTTTTATTTTCTCAAACATTCAATCCTCTACATTAAAATTTCTCTTCTTCTATACCTCTCTCCTCCTGGCTATATTGAATGCTCTGGAAAGCGGATGCACCCTTTCGCTAAGATCCTGATCGATCATATTCTGTTGTATTTGGTTGCGCAGACAGCTTTGCATATTTGAACAGACTTTTTTCATTCATGCATGTTATAAAAAGCCGATTGCTTCTGCTTAAGCCCTGTTTACTGAAGGTGCTTTGAACGCATGTTTCCACAAGCACGGACCATTAAAATGAATTTGAATGTAAGCCTTCGTGCAATTCGACAATTTGGTGCTTCCGCTGCTCAGAATAAAATATATAAATTCATACTGAATGTCTACAAGTCGTGTGCAACACAAAACATATCTAACATTGACAAAAAGCTTAAGCTCGCACGTGTTCAGATAGTTTTAAACTGGAATGTTCGAAACGTGTTTTTATATTTCACAAACCACAATTACTTCAATCATTCACCTTGTTGAAAGGAAAAAAAGAAACAGCAAAACAGAGGAGAATAATAATAAGCACAGTGAATACTGTTTCATAGAACGACTGTCTCTCCACAATGGTCCCAAAGCAGCATGGTGAGGTGTCCAGTTTTTCCCTCCAAAAAGTAGTTTTAAATCCATATTGGAAAGGTGAAACTTATGAGTCAAAAAGACGGTCCTCGCATATCTCCAGTGCTGCTTTCGCAGCTCCTCCGAAAACCTCGACGTTGGCGTCTATCCAGGGCACGACGTTGCCGGGCATGTAGGCCGAGCAGTTGGCCATGCCAGAGATGTCCGTGGGACGGAGAACCCGATCCCACATGTTGAAGTGGCTTAGCTCCCCTACGAAAGCCTGCGTGGCATCAAACCTTCCACCGACTATATCCTGTTAAAATTAACAAAAATGGACATTATAGCCACTTTAAAGTGTTTTGGTGGGTCACTGAAAGGTATACCAGCACAGTTCTTTTGGATAAACTTTTTTTTTTTTAACTTTTCCACCACAAACACTATAAAACACTATTAAAGTTACCTATTACTCTATAGTGTCAGCCAGGTTCCATTTTTATGTCTGATCATTGTCAAGGTTTCTTTCCCCTACTGTCTTAGGGGTGTTTTTTTGCCCCTGTTGCCTCTTGCTTGCTTAGGGATGAATCTTTTTTTAATTCTTCATTTTTTTCCTTCTAATTTTGGTAAGCTGATTTTTGAGAATATTTAATGTTTAAAGTACTAGTCTATCAATTCTGAAAGTAAACCAATTTCAAAAACAATATGTACAAATTCAATTAGATTAATTCTATGCCCTAATTAAAATAAAGCAGTTTCCTACAATTTATACATCTGTTCAACAAAAGCAAAGTCGCAGACAATGAAAACAGATAAGCATCCCAGGTCAAATTTATCAAGGCACCTTATCAAGTTGGGATTGGCTGTGTTACAACCGCATAAACATTTATTGCTTTTACTAATAATGTTTTAAATAATTTTTTGTTGATAATTCATTAAAGGCTTCTGTATTAGTCTGCTAACTACATGGAGCAAGAGCCTTTAGATGTGTTATGAAGCAGAGGGGCAGTGGTGGCTAAAATGTTTAAGGCGCCGAGTTGATCCGAAGACCAGGAAGACCTGGGTTCACCACTGCCAGTCGGCCATTGTTGGGTCCTTGAGCACGACTTGCTCCAGGAGTGCTTGTTATCAGGATTATTATCAGGGACCAACTTTGCTGTGTGAACTGCTCATGCAGATCCTAAACTGACCTGTATGCGCAAAAGAACAAATTCAATATCTCACGCTACGTTTTTTCATACAGAAAAATAAACATGGAAGACATTGAAGGCAGCATTTAAGCATCAGGTGCTTACATTTATTAATTGATAGGCAGCAGACAACAGCCAGTTAATGAGCAGTCGTTGAGGGGAAAGAGAATGAAAAGAAAAAAAGCCAATTTTTTAGTAATAGCATGTTGTGGAGCACTTCAGTTTGGAAGTGTGTGTGTGGATGGAGATCCAGAGTTAGGGGTTTTGGGACCGTGCTGTAAACACCTTAGATGTATCATCTGTTTGTAGGTATTTGCCAGTGCAGAATGATGATGCATGTTCATCAAAAATGATGTAACAGTTACACGAATTCCATCATAATTGTTCACGCTGTAGTTACATTGCAACATATCTGATCTGATTTAATACCACATAGGGAAATGAAACAAATAAAAAATTAAAAGATTCAGATTTAATCCAGTTTATTCTGTTCACATTGTCATGAGAAAAAAAACAGATCTGAGTAAATCGGAGGAAAGAGAGATCAGAAATTCGGATTTGGGCCACATTTGCCTACAGTGTTAGCCTAAAAAATACAAACACATTTCCAACGTTCATTAAAAAAGGTGTTACTATTCAAGTGGACACCACTGAACCCCTTTGGGATAAACTGGAACCTGGACCTCCTTACCTGACATTAATGCCTGAGTTTACTGACACTATTAGAGATGATTAAACACATATCTCACATTTAAACTCCAAATTGTGGACTTACTAGAAGAGTGGAGCTTAATCAAACAGCTAAACTCGGGAGTAAATCTGGAATAAGATGATTCCAATCACATATGTTTGAGAAGATCAGATGCCCTTTGCACCTTTTAATACTTTTGGCAGTATTTCACACGGGTCAGTTTGCCTTGATCAGTTTAAATCAGACTTGATCAGTTTTTAAATTGACTGTTTATGTCTGATAAGTCAATTTAATTAACCAGTATTAAGGGTAAGTAATGCATAATAACATCAGATGTTCTTAATTAAACCTAGCTTGACTAAAGTAAATTAATAATACATTAGTACTTCTACCTAAATCAATGTGTTTTCCACCACCTTTTCCAACAGTGAACCATATTTATTCTTTTGCTAATGCTTTACTGCTTCTAGCCTTGTGACCGGTCCGATGTGCCTTCAGCTTAAAACATTGACAAAATAAATCATGTGATGGGATACGCCTTCGGAAAAAATCTATAACAGAAACAGTAACTTATTAGGTATTTTTTGGAGTAAAGATAAAATGCATAAATTTTTTCAGCCGAACGATGTGCTTTAGGCAGCGATCACAATACAGCTGTCTATTTAAAAATAAATCAGTTAGTAATATTATCGGTCTGCTTTAGGGCCATGATCTTTTTTAAGGAAAAGGGTTGATAATGTAAAGTTTAATTATCATTAAAAAATTCACTGTTAAATTTTCCCTGAAGTCCCTTCCACTCTTCAAAATTGATTTATTGATTCCTGTGCCTATATAGATCGCTCCAATTTTTGCTTTGTTTTGTTTAGTTTTAAATGTCAGACCTATGTTGCAACCATAGCCAAGTGGGTATGGAGCTTTGAGTTGGTCAATAAAATAAAATATTTATTGATGCAAGCACACAAATAGCAACAGCATACGGAGATTATAAAATCTTCCTGAACTCTCTGTATACTGTGCAGTCCCAAAATCCCTTGGTTACCATAAGCTATAGCTAAGTTCAATAACCTTAAGCCTGTCTCTGTTTATCATCCCTGAGGAGTCCATGCTCACACCACGTGATAAACCAGTGGCATAGCAGCAGTATAGTAAATACAACCAGATGACGTTTTCTAGTCATCGCGTGTAAGGCTCATTCTATATTTTTCATGACTGTCCCTTAAGGGAGGCTTAATGTCTCTCTTTTGCTCCTACCTGTTCTTGGCCCAGTATGATCACTCCACCAGGTTTAATTGGGTGCCATGGGGCCAAGTTCTCCCCAGTGCCTAGTCGCTCGCCATCCTGATAGGCCTCCCAGAAGCCGTCTCTGGTTGTCCAGGTGATGCAGATGTGATGCCATCGACCGTCACCCACTGATAAAGGCAACTGAGCCACCTGCACAACAGCATGCTTAAATAAGTGTATAATTTTGCATAAAGTACAATGTTTACTAATACTTAATGGACATTTCTAAATTAGAATATAGTATATGCTAAATATTATGGTAAGATCGTCAGATCTACCCTAGGTAGGTATTTGATAAAACATACTGTAAACTTTTTTTGGGGTATAAATTGTTAGTGGTATTGGTTTGATTTGTTTTCTTACACGCTGTGCCTGCAAAGCACAGCAAGAGACCCAATGAAAGGTTCACTCTGAAACCCAGCATTGTAAAACACGTTAAAGACAACAAAAAAAAAATGAACCAGGAACGCAGCAGCGAGTCAGAAACAAACACAGAACTAATAAAACAAAGGGAAAACATGACAGCAAAAACCAAATCCAACACAATGAATTTAAAATTCGGCAGTACGGTTAGAACAACAACAACAACAACAACATCACAGACATCTTGACATTAACGCAAAGATTATATATGCAATATCATACGCTAGTTACTCACTGGCTACAACGGGTGTCAGTCGAAAAGTCTACATAAAACAAAAAGTCTTTTTAGGAACTTTAAATATCATCATGTTTACAAGAATAACTAAATGACTTAATTTACTCATAAATACTTAAAAAAAATTTCGTTTGATTGTTGTATATTGTGTTATTTTGAATGTCCTGATTTGTAAAATATGACACAACATGTATGTACTGTATGAAACAGTGTACGTAACTGTAACGCTCATTTAAAGCCAACATCTTATATATAAAACTTTACTGCTTTTTATTGCTGAGCTTTTAATGAAGTGTGTTGTAAATAGCATGCAGTCAGATTGAGTATGTCAATATTTCATCTCTCGCTCTCTTTCTCACTCTTATACACACACAGACAGACAGACACACACACACACACACACACACACACATGTATAATGCAGAGAGCTGAAGGCCAAGCTGCCTTTCTCAATAAACCAAACAGCACACCGATGTGACATCATGGGGATTCATTCAGGTAGGCAAGCTCACTCTCTCATTTCTTTCACACTCTTTCAGCCCTCGGGGTGTATTCAACAGGAGCCAGCTATACAGATATCAAGCAAAGTCTAACGAATCCCAAAGGCCTTATACCAAAAGTTAATGGTGGAAGTGGGAGAATTTCATGTTTGTAAAGCATTACATGGACAATAATAGATAAAAATAGCTTCTAAATAGTAGATAAAAAGCACAGAGTGATAGATTTTTTATAGATAACATGGGAGAATCCAAAGCCCTGAGCAATCTTAATGAATTCCATTTATTCTTGGTACAGCAGGTTCAGTTATAGCACACTGGACAATGACATTAGACGCCCTCTGAGACTTTTTCGAGAATTTTTCCAATCTAGGTTTAATTTCTTTGTCAAACTTTTCTAAATTAATTATTTAGCCAGTGTTACTTCTTAGACTGCAGGTACAACAGACTTTGCAATCTCTGTGAATAATATCAAAGCTATGCAAGACTGATATTGAGAAAGAATGTTTTATTTAGCTTTACTTATAATATTTTGACAAAAAGAGATGACATTTTCAGACGCGTGATAATTGCACCAAGCTTATATTCGAAATCAGCATCACATAAAAAAGACTATCACTACAGTAAGATGTAGTGAATTGTGGTATACTGAAATATATTACAGTATTTACTACAACCTAAATTCTGGACATTTTTTAGATTTAAATAAAATAAAAATAAAAAATAAAAAAATTTTAAGCTCACATGAGCCAATATTTCACTCACAATAGAACATAGATCAAAAAAATGGGAAACAAAGAAACAAATCAATTTATTTTAAAAGACTCAGTTAGCAACAACTTAGAAGTAATGATGGGCAGAGAATCTATAATCTGTAATAGAGTGCGTAAAAAGAATACTTAACAAAAACAATGTAACTCAATGTCAAATCATTCACAGTGCATAACATCAAAAGATTCAGAGAAACTGGAGAAATCTGTGTGTAAGGGACAAGCCTGAAAACCTTTGATGGATGCCCGTGGTCTTCGGTCTTTCAGACGACACTGCATCACTCATCGGCATGATTCTGTGATTGACGTTACTAAATGAGCCTAGAAATACCTCCAGAAGTGCCGTCGTTACCCACAGGATAAAAACTGAAAGACTTTGAAATTACACAAGCCAATATTTTATAAACATAAATAACATAATGGCTCATGTGATTTGAAAGTCTTTAAGTTTTTATTTTATTCAAATTTCAAAAACGTCTTAACTTACTCAACTTAGTCTCATCTTACTGCACCAGTATATGATATTAATACTAGTGAATTGATAAATGGTAATAAATACTGTAGTAATAAATATCTAGTAAGTATCTAGTAAACTAGAAGACTGTTTACTGTATTATAATATTTACTAACATAATTAGTTTGTTAGAGTATTAACACATCAGTTAATTTATAGAAAGATCTCTAGTGAACTGATAAACAATACTTTAAAAGAGTAATGGGAAACAGGGTTGTTAATAGGGAACAGTGTGTTCTAGTGTGAAATATCAGATTCCCATTTCTAATGGACAGCAATGTCAGATCACGGATTTAGCAAAAGTTAAACGATGTAGCTAAAGATGTTCCGATAAAATATGAATGGTTTGTTTTTATTTATTTTAGGGGATTTTGTGTGCATTGCATTGATGCACTGTTTGCCCTGATCAGTGCTGTAAAATTTACTATAGTAACGAATGTCGTCAATTGTTTATCTCTACCGTTGCCACAATTGGAATTTACTATGATAAATTTACTACGGTAAAGTTCAAATAAGTTTAAGTTACTCTAAAATACTATAGTTTTTTACATGTGTATAAAAAGTTTTAATTAAATGCTCTGTATCAGATTCGCAGCAAGATCATTTAATTTAAGGTAACATTAACCAGGACACTTTTAAAATATAAATTTGTAATAATAAACTTTCATATTCTTGCAACTTTGTGTGTTTTATACTTCATACATCATGTTTGTTTATCACTTAGCATTAGAATGATGACTCTAACTCTACTGATTGGGAAGAGGTAGCGCAGTGGTTAAGGGGTTGGACTGCTAATTGAAAGATCGGGGTTCAATTCCCAGCACCAACAAGCTGCCACCGCTGGGCCCTTGAGCAAGGCCCTCAACCCCTAACTGCTCAGTTGTATGCAAGAGATAACTCTGGAAAAGGGTGTCTGCCAGATGCCGTAAATGTGAATGCACTCAGGCTTTGCAACTCACATCAGAATATGGCGTAAATAAAGAGGTGTACTTTAAAACTAGGAAAGGTTTTTGTATTCTCAGAAGCCTAACAAATGTAAAGGGCAAAAACTGTGTGAGTTATAAAAGCATTCGCTTTGTTGTACCGTATTACCGTCCTAACTAGCAAGCCATATGGGGTTTGGTTGAGAAGAGGAGAGGTTATTTCATGAGCCGAGTTAAAATTATTGAGTCCACATCGATCTGTTTTTAAAGCGTGTAGCGGTAGAAGTTAGCTTGGTTGGACTATGCTGCAGCAGAATGTCTCATACAGAGCATTCAGATCAAAGTGTGATGATGTCAGAATACTGATATCCAGTGTATAGAAGGTGCTGCAAATTAAGTGGATATGCTCATTTTTTCAGGGTTTTGACATCAGGCATCTCAGGGAACAGGGCAAAATTTACATCAATTTAATTGTCAGTCCAATAATCTGCTTGTTTTGGGGACATAGTAAGAACTTGTAAAAAGCCTTACAGAGTAATACAGTGAGATTAGACAGAAAAGAATAAGTCACATTTTAGTCAATGAGTTATTACTGTTCTGGTTTAAACCTCCGTTTTTAAAAAAAAACCTATGTGATCCAGAGGATTTGGTCTGGAAAATCAAGTCTGTATAAGTACAGTGTTGCATCAACATTGGAAAATTCCTCCCAAAACATGGCCTGATTGCACAGTCTATGCATCAGTCTGTGCTTGCAAAAGGGTAGGCTCTATGTTTATCCCTATTTTATTTTGTTTACATTTTCCTGTTATAGAAAATGCTTTTTAAATGCATGTCATATCTTTACGAAAAAATACCTAAAAACAAGGAGCTGATCTTGTATTCAGGCTGACAAGAGACATGTCTTTTTCACCCCTGGATGCCAGCACAACACTGAAGTGAGCTAATTAACGTGCTCTAGTGCTACAGAAGTACTTTAATAATCAGAACAACTATTTCACTGGAATATCAAAAGGACTCATCTTCATACGTGGACCTTGAGTGTGAAAGCCTCCACGACTGATGTGGACTACAGCACGATTTAAATGGTAAACCAGAATTCAGTTTAAAACATAAAACTTTTTATACTATTAACATTCCAATTATCAAATATTGACACTATGTCTAACCTGGTTAGTATAATCTAGTTTATCTCTTGATAGACAGTTGTTTCGATGTCCAGCATGACAATGCCCCTGTGCACAAAGCCCCTGAGCTAAATGAAGAGTTGGTATGGAAAAACCCTTTTGTCCCGCGCTGAGCCCTGACCTTAACTTCACTCAACACCTTTGGGATAAACCGAAATGCTGATCGCGCCGGGCCAGGGCATGGGCAGGGGTGAGCCGAGCCCACCCAAACTAAATCTGTCTTGTTTACCCAATCAAAATCAAAAAAAGACAGCAGTATACAAATATTTGTTTTTTTTTCTTCTGTACGATTTGTGATTTGATAAAAGCAGTCTAAAGTGGGCTCTGTGTTGAGACATTAAGAAAGGCCTGACCAATCACAGCGCAAAACCAAACAGATTCCAAACATAATAGAATGACTTTTTAACAAAGCCCAAACAAGAATATTAGTGTAAAAATATTTTTGCTATTCTTTTTTATTAAATATTATTAAAATGTATTAAATTTTACAGAGTAGCTATTTCCTTAATCCCACCGCCAACAATTGCCCACCAAGGATATCCATCTGCCAAGCTATCTATGGTTGGCAAGAACCAGGCCTGTGCCTAACATAAGTGCCTTAACCCACTAAAACATTTGTGGCAGAAAGAGCAGATCACCAAAAGCCATGCTCTGGAGTTAACTTCATTATAGAAATAATAGAGAGACTAAATTTGGAAAGGATATTCAAAAAATACATACATACTTTTGTGTATTTAGTGTAGCAGCCATTACAAATGGTGGTATCTTTGTTAATCTATATCTTTCCTTTATTATTATAGCCCGTGGCAGCGTAAACATTAGCAATCTTGATAAATTCCAATTAAAACCTCAGATGGCAGGCTGCGTTTGATAGTGTTTGATTAATAGAAAGCACAATTTATTTGGTGTTGGTTACAGACTCATTAAAATGGCTCCTTGTTGAACCTGAATTTCAAAGATTTTTATGGTGATGGATTGTCAATAAAAGTTTAATCTTCTATAATGACCTACTCTGCTGTTGTTTTTCGACCAACAGATGGTGCACCGTGGAGCTGTTTACCTAATGCACTCGAATCCCTCTTTGAGTTCCTACTTCTTTCTTTTGATCGCTACCTTTGTAATGCTGATGTCTCCAGCCCTGTATAGTTGAAGCGCGGCACTGCGTAATATCAAGTCTCATGCTGCTTCAAAGCACAAATGGCAGATCAATTTGGAAATATGTCTCGGCCATGAATGTTGTGTCTACAGTTTTGTCACAGGGCGAGCAGGACACCCTTGGGGATATATTTCCATCTGCACTCACATACCTAATTGCTTAAACCACAGTGCTGTTAAATTCTTGATTCTGATTGGCTGATTTATTTTCTAGAACAGCACCTTTCTAATTTGGATGCTGAGTTTTTTAATTTTTATAATAACAATCAATTTGCAGGCAATTACTTTATATATCCTTTCCTGGTTTTTAACATGTTTAGCCACCTCATTCATACAAATCATCAGCTGTTGCTGTGCAATAAACTGCACAACTTTCTGCCATGAACTCCCAGTGATACAGTATAACATACCAAAAGAGGACATACATTCAGAAAAAATGTGCGAGTATATATTATAAAACAAATGACTCACCTTGTCGTTGACGAGTAGCTCAATGGGATTGTTGCCCCATTCTATCAGCACAATCTCATTGGCTTGTCCAGGGACGCCGTATGAGAATGGCGTTCCAATGCCAGGACTAGCGCTGGACTTGAGCCACATGCACACGGTAAAGGCGTACATTTCTGGTAGACTCTTCTTAATGCGGCCATAGAGGTAGTTTGTGCGCAGAGGCAGAGAAACTTTGAAGTCCTCTGGGGATTTAAAAGCGCTGTTACCTAAAGGAAAAAAAGGATCCAACTTTAAAGAAAGACTTTTAGATGTGATAATTAGCTGTTTGCATTAGAGCCCAACCGATATAAGTTTTTGGATTTGGACTTCCCATTTATGTGTCCACAATTTTATACAACTGAGCAATTAGGGGTTAAGGGCCTTGGTCAAGGGTCCAGCAGTGGCAACTTGATAGTGCTGGAAATCGAACCCTAATCATCCAATTAGCAACTCAAATGTGGTGATTAAACACTTATAATGATGTGACAAACATGTAATAGAGGCAGAGCATTTAGCAATTTATCAGCCTAATGATGTCAAATCCTCATTCCACACACTAAAAGAAAGAACTTATTGGAAACACTAAGAAGCCTTTATTTGTCACATATATTTTATATTACTTCTGGGTGAAATTTCTTTTGTGTATCCTAGCATAGGAAGTTGGGGGTCAGAATACAGAATTAGTCGTAATTCCCAGGGGCAAGGAGGATTCGAGGCCTTGCTCAACGGCCCAAGAGTGGCGTCTACGACGGCCTTAACCTATTAATTTCTATCTTAGGAGAATGCCTACGAATATGAAATATCGCTGCGTTATTAAAATAAACCATAAAACCTTACTGGTCCAATCTACATAAAAGTTCTAATCTAATTATAATTTAGTATGAGTAGAGATCCGAGTGTGTCATACTTCTCTCTAACTCTGCGATCCTCTCCAGCAGTGAGTTGAGTGTGTTCTCTGTGTGCTGTCGGTGGGCCATCGTCTCATTGTATAGCTGTGTCTTCTCCTCTTCAAGCTCAGCTACTCTTCTCAGCAACTGGCTCTCGAGGTCCCCCAGCCGTCGCTTCAGCAGATCACGCAGCTCAGAGGGGAACGGCGCACCGGATGCATTGGCATGCAGCTGCTGCTACACGATGGAAAAGGATACAGCTTTAATCATATTCTGCTGCATGATGGCTTTATAAATGAATGTAAAGAATCAGTGTGTCAAATGATGTTTTCTCGCTGCGTGCGCAGGTTATGATGAGTCAGAAAATATGCAAATCTCAGCCTGCATGCCAAGAGGGTGGATTTACGCACTCCTTTACTTTTGAAGATTAGGTATGATTAATTACTATGTGTAGACATTTTACTTCTCAGTGCTTTAAGAAAATTATAATTTTTTTTTAAGAACAGCTCTGGCGGGGACCTGAAATCATATATACTTTTAAATAATATCTAGCTAATGCTGCATTAGTTTATTGTTCTAGCATACTGGACACTTTAATCCAAGGGTTCCTGAACTTTCTTCTTTGAGGGCCACATAAGTTTTCTTTTCTTTAATAAGGGGCGGGACGGTCTGTAACAGAAACTGACATCGGCTGGAGTAATTACCAGTAAAATTGTGAATATTTTATTATGAATTTGAAGATATTTGTTATGCCTTTTAATGCTAGATTAGTAGAGTCTTTGGTTAGAACTGTACAGACAAAAGCGCATTCCTTTTTCAAGAAGGAATATTAAAAGAAGACAGATGAGACAAACAGAGTTTTTTTTGTATTGAACAAAAAATGTCTACTTCTGGTTAAATCTGGATCAACTTTTTTATTGTTTGGTCATTTTGTTGTCTCTTTAAAATGTCTTGCTGGCAGGCATGAAGTAGCAGCTGCTCCATTAACATGGAACGTTTCTGTATGTTGAATGTACCGTACTGCCGGGGACAGATAATTAGGCTACCCTAATAACTAAACTTAAACATATATGATTAAAATACAGATATGATATGAGTAAAACATGTATTTCAAATTGAATGATTAAAAAAGGTCCCAGAGGGATGGACCAAATGTTGGGGCAGGTCATATCCAGCCCACTTGGTGATCCCTACTTTAATCAAACTTCATATTTGGTTACATTTTTGGGAAAACTATCAAGTCTGTCTGGAAAAAAACCTCTGAAGGTGTCATGTAAAGTTAAACACCATCCAACATGATTCCAAATTAATGCTTTTTAGAAGGTTATGAAAATTATTCATACGAACCCCTTAAATAAGCCACAAAAAACTGAGTACAGGTACTTGGAAACAACATCTTACAGATTAAAATCACTATGCAAACATTTATATTTTTCCAGTAATAAAATAAACAGTAAAATAATAATATATTTACATTTACAGCATTTGGGTAGATGCCCTTATCCAGAGCGACTTGCATGTATCTCTTTTATACAACAACTGAGCGATTAGGGGTTCGGGGCCCTACTCAGGGGCCCAACAGCAGCAACTTGGTGGCACTTAAACCGAAGTCTTCCAATTAGCAGTCCAACACTTTAACCACTGCGCTACCACCGTTACCCTGCAGGATGGAACATTGTTCCTTATGTATTTCATTGCTGTTATCTGTTTGCCAACTCTAAGCACTTTTCCACGCAATGTGAAGAACTTGACAAAACACCGCACATATTGTGTAAAGCAACAGGAAATAAAGACGTCCCGTAGAGAAACAGAGAGTGACGCGGAGAGTGAGATAACTGGGAACGTGCACAGAATGACAATCAGGATGTTTGAGAAGACATTTGTCACAGAATGTCACAGAAGACATTTTTTAATGTGAAAACAAAGAATACACACGTGGTATCCGGAGTGGCGGCGTCACGTGTGCACCTTTTCTACCTTCTAGCTTTGCCTACAGGTAGTTTGAAGGGTGAAAAGGTGCACTGTAACAACATGGAAGGGTAATTAACAAAAGCACACGAAATAAGGAACTGTGCAATCGATCAACCTGCGTATTTCTTTTCTCACCTCCAAGTTTTCCAGTCGCTCCTTCAGCCCTTGCATAGTCTTGCCCAGGTGCTCGACAGTTTCTGCAGGGTCACGCGGCAGATCCCCCATGGTGTTCTTCCCGAATTCCTTCCTGCGCGCACCTCCGCGCCACTTGCTGTCTCGCGCGTCGTGCGCCACAGCCTCGCAACGCGAAAGTTTGGAGTTGAGTTCCTTGATCGTACCCTGCTGACTTGCGATGGTCTCCTTCTGCTGTAGCACGGTTTCCCGGAGCTGCACGATCGTGCTCCTGAACTCGTCCTCCTGCGGGCTCGCGCTCTGCACGCGGTTATCTGTGTCCACCGGGCAGCTGAGTTCGGTGCCCGCAGGCACAGGGGTGCACACAAAGCGCTCGCCTTTCGCCTGGCCATCAGCAACCGACAGCTTTCCAGCAGCCAGCGCGCGAGCGCACAGGAGCGCAGCAAAGACGGCAATCATAGCTGCTGCGCCGGAAAAACCACGTTCAGCTTGTCACGAGCGCGGGCGCGTGAACTGTTCGAAAAGCTCTCTTTTTAGTTTTTAAGATCTAAAAGTGCGACAAAAATTGTCCTGCTTCATGAAAAGTCACTGACACTTAATTTCATGCGTCTAAAAATACTAAATTATTAAAAGAAATACTTTAAAGCCAAACAAATAATTATTCTTTTAGTACCGCGTGCAGCAAGTGTCAGTTCCTCAGCTCCAAACCAAACACAGTTGAAAACAATAAATTAATCAGGAAAAAAATAAATATCCCGAGCTCATTTCCAAACTGTAGTGTGTTTTAAAGAATAAATAGTCCACTTGACAGTTCCTTCCCAGTACCTGATGCTGCAGAGAGACCGCGAGCCTCACCGCGGCTTAACGCGTTAATATATGCTCGACTGATGGAGCGCGCGGATTGACTAAACCTCAACGACGTCATGGGCCACATCAGAAAACATTCCCTTCTCCCTAGATTAGCGCACTACTTTACTAGACAAATAATCGAATGCACACACTACATAGTGCCCCATCAATGCGATTTGGTGACATTTAGGGGTTTTTTAATACCCAGATGAATTACGGTTTGATTGCGCATGCACGTGTTCGCAGCCGGAGTACTCAGCATCACTTCTCTTTCTTGCCAGATGTACCCTGAATGAGGTCACTTTTTTTTTTTTTCAAAAATGAAGTTATTTTTAAACATTAATCTTAGTTCTCACGACCGTCACGCTTGCGCACATAGCATTGATAACACACACTCCTCTGCCTCTTCTGTATTAATACAAAATCCCTTCAGCATCCATTTTGTTTCACCTCTCTACTCCATCTCTACTTCAGTGTTCCCATCTGAAATGTATTTATCTCTTCAGAAGCAACAGGACACATTCTTCGAAAATTGCTATTAACAACAATGCTCCAATGTGACCCTCCAAAAGCAGAATACCACTTATAACAATAGAGGAGAAGTTTAGTCTATCATCAAAAAACAGGGCACTTCAAATCAACAACTTGCTGAGAGCTTGTGTATCACATCACATACATGCGCAAACAATAGGGCACTGATGTCAAGATTTAATGCATATAACTTAAAGGTCAATGGGACATTGAAAAAACTCTTTCTAAGCTTGACTGTCCTTATTTTTATTCCATGTGTGAAAGCATTCTCACGAATATAACCAAAAGAACTATTTTATTTCACAATAATAAATATTTACCCTAACAAACATTGGGTTAGTCACTCTACCCAATATGTAGTTTAATCATATTGGGTTATTATGTCGGGGTATTTTTTAACTTTCATTGGGTTGTTTGTATAACATCATAACCAGTTGGGTTACAATTTAACCGACTGTGTAAGGGTGGTTTGCCAGGGGTGGTTTAGGCTGTAGGATTGCCAAAGGAATAATAATAAAAAAAACATTATCAGCATGATGGTATATAAGAGCAGTTAGAATAGCTAAATATGTGGAAGAGCATTGCTATTGAGTGATTATATTGTACTGCAATAGGTAGCAAGACTATATACAGAATTTATAATTAAAATGGTTTAATGTCAATATTTTGTTATGGTCACACTTAAAATGGATGAAGAATTCTAAAACCTAAACAGTTAATTGTACCCAGCATATATGTAAAATGTTACCTGAGAAAGAGAGAGAGAAAGAAAGGGAGATAAAGAGAGGGAGCGAGAGAGAGAGAGAGAGAGAGAGAGAGAGAGAAGCAGAGTCCCAAGAAGAGAGCCCCAGCAAAGATAGAGGGAGCAAAAAAGAAGAGGCCAATAGCAAAGAGAGCAAAGAAAGAGCAGAAGAAAAGCAAAAGCAGAAGAACATAAGGCCACTAGTTATAATCTTCTTTTATCCCTTCCTCGACTACGTGACTAGGAACCAAATGTGAGACATTCAAACTTATCAATCAGCAAATTATAGCTTCACCCACTGTGTAAAACGAGTGACCCTTAGAAGACTTCCAATGTATACATGTTGTCCTAAAGGCCTCGATCACTGTCCGCACCTCCGTGCCTTCAGGAATGCTAAATCGCTCTTTTATTACTCATAGTACGAAAAGCAGAAGTCAAATTAAAAGATAAAATACATTTTGTATCAATGTAGAATGATACTAGCCACAGAAAAAAACTAAAAAAATTAACCCGACTAATTAGTTATTTTTTCAAGTTATTGGGTAAAACCTACTACCCAAAGAAATGGGTCAAAATAACTCAACAATAGGTAGGTGCTATATCCACCCAACATTTGGGTAACCTCTTGGGTAATTTTTAACCCGTCTGTTTTAAGTGTGTAACTAAGCAATATAAAAGCAGATCATTTATTACTTAAAAAACAGTACCTGTAAGTAATTTGCTGTGTATACAAGGAACGAAAAACGCTGGAATTTGGATTATGCTGTTATAGAAAAATAATGATCCGCTTTGGAGGGGAATATTTTCCTATTAAATCCTGTCAGCGTTTAATTCCATTATTAAAAATGATCATATAATAAAAAATCAAGACAATTAATTCTGTCCATCTTTCTATACTATGGTTAATAGAGCAGTGGATTTAGGGCCTATATATAGGAAAAAAAGTCATTCCTAGATGATCTTCTGAGGAGATGGTAGATAAGAGTTGGACTACTAACCAGAATATTGTGGATTTGAATTCCAGCACCACCAAGTTACCACTGTTGGGCCCCTAAGAAAGGCCCTTAACCCCAACTGCTCAGTTCTAATAATGAAATGGTGTAAATGTAAACTTCTGCTGTCTCTTAGATTCTATGAGTGGAAGAGCGCTAAGAAAAATAAATATCAGAAGGCTGTGCTCTTTTTAGGTGAAATGCTATAGATGTGGAACGTTGTTAAAGCAGTATTTTAACAACATATGACTAAACTTTCAACTGCTTAAAGAGTTAGACAAGAAAGGCTGATATTTTTTCCCAAATGACAGACATACATTTACATTTACAACAGTTGGCAGACGCCCACTTATCCAGAGCGACTTACATTTATCTCTCTTAGACAACTAAGCAATTTGGGGTTGAGGGAGACCAGAGGTAGCATATTGGTGGTGCTGGGAATCAAACCCAGATCTTTCAGGTATCAATCCATCTCCCTTAACCACTGAACTACCCACTTCCCTTAATTGTTCCAATTTCTTAAACCATTAAGCTGCCACTGCCGGGCCTCTCAATTCTCAACTGCTCAGTTAGATAAATGAGATAAACGTCTGGATAAGGGCATCTGTGTAATGCCAGACTTATTCAGTAAATGTAAATAACGCACTCATGTACAGCACCAGATCGAGCACCATCCCATGCACACATACACACACGCCGAGCAGTAATTCCAGCTACAGAGGAAACCCACATGAAACAGACCGAAGCAAGATCCAAATCCATACACCATTGTGCTGCACCACACAAAATAAATGAGCACATTATGATGCCAGCTGAACACGTTGCACACGTGTGTATTGTCATAACCTGTGATCACAACCCATGACTGACAGCAGTGCTCTGAGTCAGAGCTCGGACACACGCCTACACGCCCACCCGATCATCCATCTCACGCTCAACCACATGCTTTTCATTGCAGCACATGCAGCACTCATGCCCTTAGCCATGTCTCTAACAACCAAACCTGAGTTAATACACGATGCTAAATTTCAGCTCAATGCTGGACACAGATTTTTTTATTTTTTTTTTTACAGTGTTCATTTGTTTTTTCTCATACATCATTGAAATGTTTTCAGGGTTTTTTTTATGTCTTAGGTTCTAATCCTGCTCTAGATCAATAGAAGGCTTTGAATTAGAGACTTGTGTAGCTTAACAAGGCTGTGATGCAATCCTTTCAGACCCGAAGTGCAAGAACTGGAGAAAAGTTCTGCCTGTATTCATGTGTGAGTGAAAATTCAGAGACAATTCATAAATTCTGTAGTCGTTGGCTTAGGTTTATGCTTAAGTCTAAAGAGTGATGATTTTAATCTGAAACTAATCAGATGTCACTTATCTTCTCTTTATTTATTCTAAACCTCTTTAAAATATGAGCTATTAGAAAATATAAAGTACAAACTCATAGCATATAATGTGACTTAGTTTACATTATTCAGCATCTCAATTTTTACAAACATCTTACTAACCTCAGTTCTTTGTAAGTCAAGACATATCATAAAGAACCATGGTGCTACATAAAACACCACACAGCTACAAAAAACAACAGAGCTGCATAAAACAAAAAAATAACAAAGAGCTAAGAACTAGAGAATACATTGTCATAGCAACATAAAGTGCATAGTGTGAAACTGGTGCAGACAGTGCAAATAAGCAATGTTGGGACAGATGCATAAAATAATATACCGCTGACCAGAGTATATAGAAAAGATGGACATCAATTTCTGGATCAACATTTAAATCAACCAATCATAATCAGCTGATCTCATCAGTGTGTCAACCCAACCCACCTCAATCCATATGCTTTCTGGCTGATGTTTTGGTCACTTTTGAATGCTTACGGTGCTTTCACTCTACTGGTAGCAGGAGACGGAGTCTACAACCCACACAAGTGGCTCAGGTAGTGCAGCTCATCCAGGATGGCACATCATTGCTAGCTGTGGCAAGAAGGTTTGCTGTGTCTGTCAGTGTAGTGTCCAGAGCATGGAGGTGCTACCAGGAGACAGGCCAGTACATCAGGAGACGTGGAGGAGGCCGTAGGAGGGCAACAACCCAGCAGCAGGACCGCTACCTCCGCATTTGTGCAAAGGAGGAACAGGAGGAGCACTGCCAGAGAGCCCTGCAAAATGACCTCCAGCAGGCCACAAATGTGCATGTGTCTGCTCAAACGGTCAGAAACAGACTCCATGAGGGTGGTATGAGGGCCCGACGTCCACAGGTGGGGGTTGTGCTTACAGCCCAACACCGTGCAGGACGTTTGGCATTTGCCAGAGAACACCAAGATTGGCAAATTCGCCACTGGTGCCCTGTGCTCTTCACAGATGAAAGCAGGTTCACACTGAGCACATGTGACAGACGTGACAGAGTCTGGAGACGCTGTGGAGAACGTTCTGCTGCCTGCAACATCCTCCAGCATGACCAGGTTTGGCAGTGGGTCAGTAATGGTGTGGGGTAGGCATTTCTTTGGAGGGCCGCACAGCCCTCCATGTGCTCACCAGAGGTAGCCTGACTGCCATTAGGTACCGAAGATAGAGATCCTCAGACCCCTTGTGAGACCATATGCCGGTGCGGTTGCCCCTGGGTTCCTCCTAATGCAAGACAATGCTAGACCTCATGTGGCTGGAGTGTGTCAGCAGTTTCTGCAAGACGAAGGCATTGATGCTATGGACTCCGCCCGTTCCCGAGACCTGAATCCAACTGAGCACATCTGGGACATCATGTCTCGCTCCATCCTCCATCCACCAACGCCACAGTGTGACTCCAAATCCAGACCTCCATGGGTTAATAAATTAGATTTTCATTGATAATTTTTGTGTGATTTTGTTGTCAGCACATTCAACTAATTTAAGTAATTTATAATAGTCCAGGGACAACATTTGTGAACAAACATTTTAGAATTCAGACTGTGAATCATAAACTATTGTTTAATGTACAATTAAAGGTAAAATGCCCTGAAACGGTGAACCTGTAGAACCACAATAGAGCAATATTCTTACTATAAAACAGGGTTTATGTTTATTTAATTAAAACACAACTTTTGAAATCACAAGCCGTATTTTTTTATGACCAGAAAAAAAACAAAGAACAATAGATTTACTTATTATTTATGCCATTTTAGTGCACACACACACACACACACACACACACACACACACACACACACACACACACATATATTTTTAGTCAGGGCGAGGGAAATGTTCACACACTAGCTAAACTGCACATACATGTATGCAATTCTTGATCCAGGCTTAGCACAGGATGTTAAACCAGGATCACATACTACTTGGCAAAATTACGTCCACTATATAAAGTATACAGTATAGTGCTAATGGAGTAAACATAGCAGCATTAAACCTCTGCAAGTCCAAGTTGTTGCTTTCATACAAGTATTGGTTATCTGTTCTTCAGAAAAAATTGTTCGTGATGCAAAATGCTAACAAACTTTAATTTAGAGTATTTTAAGTGGATCTCGAGATTGTCTGCCAGCGTGAGTACAAACATTCAAGTGCTGCCACAACATTCGAGTGCTACCATCAACTTAAGTTAAGATGATTATGTTTAATTGCTGCTGTCATACAGAACACTTCATACTGTCTAGCCAACTTAACTATCAACAAGACGTTTATAGCTCTGAAGTGTGAAAAACCTGCATTAAGTTGAAGGTATTTGGCAGACACTCGCATAAAAAAAGTTTGTTCCTTTTATCCAACTAAGCAGTTAAAAGTTAGGGGACTTACCCAGGGGCCCAGCAGTGGCAACTTAGTGGTGATGGGAATCAAACCCCTGACCTTTCTGTCAGCGGTCCAACACCATAACAACTGGGATACGACACTCACTTTTTCTTTTAAGCCTTAATAATGCAATATCCTTTTGTAGTCGAGTTAATGAAAATGATTTTACTGTCTTTTGGGTGTGATGTAATCTTATTATAACTACAGCAGCCTTCCTGAAAGCCTGTTGTTACATAATTATGCCCTTCTGTGTTCAGCAGGCTGTCAGTGATGTTACAGTTAACATCATAACCTTTGCTGGCTCAGCTTACTTATTTCAACCAAACATTTCTGTGAATGAATGATTTATTACAGTAAAATATAATAAAAATGCAAAGATCCTTGTAGACTCTGTTCTACAGAGGGACTATTGAGAGCAACTGCATCACTGCCTGGTTTGGGAACTGCACTGTTTCGGAGCGCAAGGCCCTGCGCAGAGGATAGTGAGAACACCTGAGAAAATCATCGGTGTATCTTTTCTCTCTACACTGGGCATTGTGGATGACCCCACCACACACACCTCACACTCACTTTTTTACACTCCTGTCATCCAGAAAAAGATATCGTAGCATTCACGCCCCTCACAACACATGTTGAACGTGTAACAGTTTATTCCCTCAAGCCATCAGACTCCTCAACACTCAGAACTAAACTACCTCAATTGACACACACTCACATAACATAAATCGTTGTTTACAGCACCACTTTTAACCCGAAAAAACATTCTGTTTAAGCACAATCACTTTAAGCTGTATTGCACAACAATCTTTGCCGCTGTTACTTACTTACATGCACGTTTTTCCTCGATCTGAAAATCATTACTTACATTCAGGGCGCTAATTAATGTACTCAGAGTGTTTTATTTTTGTATTGTCTGTTTGCACTGTTGTCTTGCACCAGGTTGCACACAAGAACTTTATGTTGCTAAGACCTTTATTTCTCTAGTCTTTAGCTCTGTGTTGTTCTGTTAAGTAGCTCTTTGTTGTCTTGTCTTTGTTTTATTTCACGGTGTACTGAATCTGCTATATATGGTTAAAATGACAATAAAGCTTCTTGATACTCGATTATAAAAAAAAACAAAAAAAAATGGCAAATATGACATTTTGAGATTCAATATTCCGCACCTAGGGTAGATTAATCTGACAAAAAGTGTTCAAAACTGCTGAAAAAGCAGCTCATTCTTGCCGTGTTTCTTTATTTTTCATACATGCCATCGGTAGAGCAAGAAAAAAACATGGTGAATGCAATTGTGCATAGCTCAGAACTTCAGCAGTTTAAAAGCCTTGTGATGGTCTTTGATGTTGTAAAAACCTTGGCAGCAGAAAGAAGCAACCTTAACAATGTCACTCGTAATCGTCACATTCTAGATTTCTGTTAAAAAAAGGACACCATTGATGTTTGTGTAAAAATCTAAACTCTTTCGTAAAGTTTTAGCTCTGTTTTGTATTCAAATCTGTCAAAAATAATGCTGGAAATGATCTGAAACCACTAAACAATATTTCACTCTATTACTATAAACTAATGAACAAACATTAGTGCTTAATCTAGGATTTTATCTTTTTTTTAATTGCAACACACACAAAAAATCAAGCAAATTCTGCAATATTTTGAGTGGCTTTGTGATTTTTTTTTATAAGCACAGCACAATCTGAAATATGTCCATGGTCATTGGACATAGATACAGCTTTCACCAGTATAAACAAAAGTATTAGAAAACTTGATCCTTGACAAGAATTAAGGGTA